>BJBW01002026.1:0-415969 GCA_004320125.1 Scolopax mira
CTGAGAGAGCTGGCACTCTTTAGCCTGGAGAAGAGAAGGTTGAGGGAAGAACTTATTAACGCCTATAAGTATCTAAAGGGTGGTTTGAAGGAGG
Organism: Scolopax mira; assembly: GCA_004320125.1. Taxonomy (NCBI): domain Eukaryota; kingdom Metazoa; phylum Chordata; class Aves; order Charadriiformes; family Scolopacidae; genus Scolopax; species Scolopax mira. The sequence continues at coordinate 95 of BJBW01002026.1, forward strand.
AGGGAGCCAAACTCTTTTCAGTGGTTGCCAGTGAGAGGACAAGGGGTAATGGGCATAAGTTGGAACATAGGAGGTTCCACTCAAATATGAGAAAAAACTTCTTCACAGTGAGGATTCCATGACAGGGAGGTCATGGAATCCCCTTCTCTGGAGATTTTCAAGACCTGCCTGGATGCAGTCCTGAGTTGCTCTAGCTCCGGGCAATCCTGTTTCAGCAGGGGAGTTGGACGAGATGATCCCTACGGTCCCTTCCAACTTTAAAAATTCAGTGAAATTCAGTGAAATCATGTCTTGTCAGTGAGGTAGGATGGTTGGTAACCATTTCTAGGATCATCTCCCGGTCTATTATGGTAGTCTTGAAATTTAATTAAAGGCTCATACCCTTAACATTTAAGACTGTGGTAAATTCTCAGTCATGAGCAAGTCAGTGGACAAAGGTTTGAGGGGTTGAGAACACAAGTGAAGGCGGTGGTGTGGTCTCCATCCCTGGCCAGGATTGCTTGCCCCTCACAGCCAATTAGTAGCCACTGCCTCTGCAATGAGATCAGCTTCTGTTGAAACCCCTATTGCCAGATTAATTTTGTCCCCAGTGACATGACAGTTTTTCTCTGACTTCAGAAGCCTCCTTTACATCTCCACTATCCCCTAATGTCTCCTGCAAACTGAGAAGGTGATTTGCTTTTAGCTTATTTCTTTGTACATCTTTTAATAAGAGAGTTCCCTAGTTTTTAATAAAGTGACGGTGAGAGCAAAGACCCATAACAACAATGTTCATTAAAATTATTATCAGAAACTATTTCATTTCTGCCAAAGCAAGCAAATCACAGAAAGTTTCTACTTTCCTTGGAGTGTTTCTGTTTTTCATCAAAACCAGAAAATGAGATGTTTTAATTTGCAAATTTGCTCAGGAGTTGAAGAATATTCATTCCAGTTTTCATTCAGTTCTTGATGAGTATTTCTGTTGCAGTTAATAATTTTTTTCTTTATCTTTTTGGCTGAAGTAAAAATATTTCTATTGCAAGTCATCCTTTCCCTCCCTACTTCCCCCCTGAAAGGTGAAAGGCATAGCTGGGCTGTAATTCCACCATAGCAGTGCTGCCTACATGAATAATTGTTAGAGCCACAAGCCTACGATGGGAGAGAAATGAGATTGTCTTATGCCTTGGATGAATTTCCAGCTACCATGAAGAGAGACATGATCTCCAGCACTTTGAGAGCTCAGGCTGATATTGGTTTAATTTCTGAGTGCAGTAAGAATGAAGTCTATTCTCTTTAGAGGGACTGAGATTTTTTTACAGACTTGTTAGTTTGTGGTTTTCTTTACATTGCTTGTATTATAAGGGTTGAAGTCATCAGTTCTCTGTTCCTGTATTTCTAGTGTACCAACACATCACTTTACTAAGAGGTTTTTTTTGGGGGGTGGGTAGGAAGGGCAGGGTGCTTGAGCCAAAGGAGAGTCTGAAATGCTAAAATAGATGCTCTGCTTCCACTTCCTCCCTTTGCAAAGATGCTGGTGAGGTGCCTGAAGAGTTCCAAATACAGATTGAACTCTTTTGAAATGTCATCATTTCTTTCATGCTTGATGGTTCTGAATTTCCTTCAAAAAGCTGGAAGATAAAATTTCCAGTGACCACAGGACTAAGCAATATGTGATGCTATGCTCACCTTTAGTGTCCATCAGAATAGTCCCATGACAACTGCTTACGGTGAGATTTTACTTCTCATGCATGCTACATCTTCTTAGTATCCTAAGAAGAAGATCTTCTTAGTTCTCCTTGACAGTTGTTTGTTCCTGCTTCTGTCCAGATTCCTCCATTATTACTCAAATTGCCCCTTTGCTTAAGGCTGGACACCAAGCAGCACTGATGTAGCACCAGGATCATAGCTGAAAGTAAATGAAAATTTCTGTATTTTGCAGAAAACCGAAATCCAAGGCTCAGGGGAGCTCAGTGCTTTGAACAAGGTGGCAGGGAAAGTGTCTGATGAGAGAAAAACTGAACTCAGTTTTGCAGAGCTGTGGATTAGCACCACAATAGCTTCTCACAACTGCAGGAGATGCCAGGGCTGTATCCCTGACCTGATCCAGCTCAAAGTGTTACACAAATCTGTCTGCTGCCAGCTAAGTCCACATCTGGATACAGCTCCTCCCCGCCCATAGCATTGCTGCTTCCACCCTCCCCAAGCTGTTTGTTAGAAAAGTAGGGGTTTATCTCTTCTGTTGACTGCTCTATGAAAACCAGTGTTGTTTCTCATTCATTCACCTGTGTGTTTCCTGAGTGCAGCAAAGAAAAGCCTTATACACATACTTACACGTGAACTTTGAAACAGTTTCAGAGACCTCCTTGAATTATTCATTGGCAGGCTGGACATTGGGACATATATTTTCTGGTATAACAGAGAGGCTGCTGCTGCACCTCAGCAGGGTCAAGGCTCCTGGGCTGGGTGCTGCTCTGCTCAGCTCCCCTCCAGAGCCTGGCAAAGGCAGCACCATGAGTCCTGCCAGCCCTCACCCCCCGCCTGCTTCAGGGGCCACTTATTCCCCCATCTCCATTTCAAGCCGTGGCTGGCTTTGTAGTCGCTCTTATGAAAGCCTGGGGACACTGGTGGGTTTGTCAGGTTTTCACACTCACTCTCTAAGCCTTAAATCAGCAAGAGAAATCCCAGCGGTTCTGAAAACACACATACACTCTTTTTTCCCCCTTCCTTTCCTTTTTTTTCCCCCCCTTCCTTGGTTTGCAAAAGCCTTCCAGCCTCCTTTTTTCATTTCCCTTTCTGCTTTCGCCTTTATCTCTCCCCACTGTTGTAGTTACATCCTCTGATGATAGCAGGAGTGACCCCATAGGGTGACCCCGGAAGATTATTACATTAGCTGTAAATTTTGAACCTGGGCCAGCCAATACAGTAGGGATTGCATATCCCATCCTTTAAGTGCAGGAGGATTAACGCTTGGGAACATAAGTACATTAAACCACTCTACAGACACCATTGACCATTCCTTTCTCTGCATATCTTTGTATTTCTGCCTTTAAGACCAGTTGGGGAATAGAGCTTTGCTATTTATGTTGAGGTGGTGAAGGGGAAGAAAAAGACAGCATTCATGACAGTTGGGGCAGAACTGCATTAAATAAAGTCTCCATCTTTCATTCTTAAGCTCAGCTCCAGGTCCTTGATGAAGACAGATTTTTCAATTAGACAGGCAATGTTTGTTCTAATATTTTATATATGAACCGCTCAGCTGACATCTTACCCAGATTTATGAAGGAAATCGAATACAAATGGGAATTTTAATATAAATTTATTATTCAAATTTATCACATATTTCCGCAAATAAAAATTATGATTGCCTCAAAGAGCACATTTTAAAAAAAAGAAAGGAAGAAGTTGATAAAGTTTCTTTCCACCCAGTGAATAACAATATTGTAAGCTAAGAAAGATCTGTCATAATATAAATTATAACACACATGGAATACATTTCCCATTGAAGACAATATTTCTTTCTTATACAAATGTTGCACTCCTTCATTGAACTGAAAGGAAGTTCAGGAAGGTTGGCAAAACAAAGTAGCCCATTTTTAACACTATACGGAACAAAGTGTATTCTGCTGCCAATTACCCTTAACTGAAAATGACTGCAGCTTCTGGGAGACACAGCCAAGGGTCATGGGTGGTATAACTGCTCCCCAAAGGAAAAGAAATGTCAAGCGACATTCACACTTCAGCTATGTAAAGAAAAGGATGAAGAGAATTTAAGGGAATAAAAAGCCCAGCTACACCCATTTTTAGCCATGGGGAAATTACTACAATTAATGCTAGGTCATTTATAGCACACGTTTCCATACCTTTGCAGTTGACATACCTAATCTAGAAAGAGATTAATACAGCAGGAGTTTTCATCTACAGTCATACTGAGAAGGACATATAGGAAAAATTTCTTTTTTTTTTTCTTTAACAAAAGGAAATGCTAACCTGGAAGATTTATATATTTTGGTTTCTATAAACCAAAACACTTTAGCTTGCTTATTCAGTTGTGGCATTGCCATGGTTTAGGGTTTAGCTGCATTTCCAGACTCCTATATTTCATTTAAGATTTTCCTGTTTTCCATCTTTTTTTGACTGGAAAAGTGTACGAGATGTGAAAGGTGATCAAAACATGTCAAAATGCTTCCAATGTCTCTGCATTTTCCAGTGGGGAAAAAAAAAGGAAGTGGGGAGAGCATAAAAAATTCTAGTAATAATGTAAAAAACATTTGTGTGTTCAGTGTTTCAAAAATGGAAAGAAAATGCAAAATCTCAAAAAATGTTTTTTTGACAGTTGACATGTTTCATTGGATTTCTGTTTTTCATTTAATTCTGTTCTAATACGCATACGTACACGTGTATCGTTACATCTGATATACAGGTATTTCCATGAGAAATTTCAGCCAGTTCTATCCATACTGTGAAAGTCGCTTGGTGCCCCAATGAACCAAGCACCAAGCAGACACATGCAAAGGCAAAAGGTCATATACCAATGGGTGGTAACTTGTGTAAAAATCAAAGGTAGAGACTGGCAGGACATTCAAAGCACTGGGGTGGATAACGCAGGAGAGAGGGCATTTGTTTCACCTAAATTTATCCACCTACAGAGGCTGGTCCTAGAGCCACTTGGGAAGTAGTCACCCTGGTGCAGGAAACAGGCATCGAATCACCCTAAAATTAGTCAAATGAACCGGCCCTGAAAAAGCTTTTTCTTTTGGCCATGTTGGCCTGAAGAGGTGCAGAGGTCTACATTGGGTGAGGTGCCTCCCACCTGATTTTCCTATCTATATCTAGTTGTATCAGCAGGCACTTACCATGAATTAACAGGCCCAAAGTTTCTGTCCCAAGCAGTACAGATTTTAGGTCAAGGAGAGTGTTTTCTCTTTGTTGATTTAGATGCATGCCTTTTGGTACCACTAAAGGGGAAAAACCCATGCCAGGTCCCTGAGCTGCATGTTTGGACATTCCCTGCTCAGTGCTGCTAAGCCTGGAGGACACCTTTCCTGGCTATGCAGAGGACATTTTCAGAAGGCACTTAAGTTCCGATCCTTCAAGGTGCTGAGTCTTTGAGCTTTTTACACCCAGCACCACTTTATTTCAGGATATAAATCTCCTTCTTGGAGCTCTTCACCCAAAGCTCTTTGATGATCTCAGTGCTAACTTCTACTGACAGCAATGAAAGCACTGTTTGAGAAGCTTTTGAAAATCATATTTACATTCAGTTTACAACTGTAGTTGGTCAAACACCTTTAAAAACACCATCTGAAAATCTGGGCAGCACAATGATAAGTGATGCTTAAATACCTGTAAAATCCTGGAGTATGTGCTTAACTTTGAAGTACAAGAGTATTCCCTGTGAGGTCTAGTGGCTTTAAATTAATGTCTACTGACTTTTCTTCATTTTATCATGGTTGTTTTTTTTTTTTGGTACAGGAACTACTTTTAATCTTAGCTTCACCTGTAAATCAGAGGAGGCTATTGCTAAATCAATATACTGAGGTGTGACGTGCAATGTGTGGCTGCAAAGGCAGACCTTCTGCCCTAAGACAACAACATAGGAACAGCAGCAAGAGGATTATAGATCTCTGAGCTGTTTGCTTTCACTCTGGGATGTGGTGTAAGGCAAAGCAGGGAAATAGAAAAGTTTCAATAAGGCCAAGTGCTGGGTCCTGCGCTTGGGTCACAACAACCCCAGGCAGCGCTACAGGCCTGGGGAATAATGGCTGGAGCTGCCTGGCGGATAAGGACCTGGGGGTGTTGGTCAACTGTCGGCTCAACATGAGCCAGCAATGTGGCCAGGTGGCCAAGAAGGCCAACAGCATCCTGGCCTGTATCAGGAACAGTGTGGTGAATAGGACTTGAGAGGTCATTGTCCCCCTGCACTCGGCACTGGTGAGACCTCACCTCGAGTACTGTGTCCAGTTTTGGTCCCCATACCATAAAAAAGACATTAAGGTGCTGGAGCAGGTCCAGAGAAGGGCAACAAAGCTGGTGAGGGGTCTGGAGAGTAAGTCTTATGAGGAAAAGCTGAGAGAGCTGGGGTTGTTTAGTCTGAGGAAGAGGAGGCTGAGGGGAAACCTTATCATGCTTTATAACTACCTAAAGGGGGATGTAGAGAGGCAGGGGTCGGTCTCATCTCCTAAGTCACAGGAGATAGGACAAGGGGCAATGGCCTTGAGTTGTGCCAGGGGAGGTTTAGACTGGATATTAGGAAACATTTCTTCACAGAGAGGGTTATCAGGCATTGGAATGGGCTGCCCAGGGAAGTAGTTGAGGCACCATCCCTGGAGGTGTTCAAAAGATGGGTTGACGTAGTCCTTAGGAATATGGTTTAGTGATTTTTGTCAGGGTTAGATTGATGGTTGGACTAGATGATCTTTAAGGTCCCTTATAACCTAGACAATTCTATGATTTTAAAAAAAACCACCAGGAAAGTTAACATATATATTGCAAAGTTTTTTAGATCTCTGGTTATTTCTGCTTATGCCATTGCATGGTCTCAAGTTTAAAGGTTTGACTGAGAAAGTTGAGGGCCTCTGTTTAGTTCAGATGGAGCATTCAGAGAGCTCCCCATGAACCAAGGACGACAATACCTTGGGAAGGAGCAGGGCAAGGGAAGGTGGGGGTTTCTTTCTCCTCTTGCACTGTCTACCACCCCCTTGACAGAGATGGAGCAGTAGTGTGGCACCAAGCATAGTGTCATGGTGCCAGGGGATGAAGGAAAAGGATTTTGTAACACAGTGCCCAAGGCACCCAGCCAGCAGGTAAGATTCTTGGCTTCTCATCCCAACTCCCAAGATTATTTTGCTTGGGTTTTGTTTTGTTTTGTTTTGTTTTATCCTAAGACTGTTTATTGTAAAATACATAAACAGTCCTGGGAGAGCTCCCCACACACAGCTGAGAGCTCTGACCATGGGATGGTTGTACAAAAGGTAAGGCATTTCCACCCTTCTGAGAGTACAAGGCCATTATTTCTTTTGACTAACTTCAATCCAAAAGAAATCAGGGCTGATGTAGTGCTTTTCAATCTCAGGAAGGATTTAATTCTAAAATACATGAAAATTAGAAACCCATCTATCTTTGGGCTGAGCAACCTTGAGCTTGCTTTGCTGGGCTGGTGCCTTTGTGCTTCAGTGGCAACTATTTGTCATCCAAACAACCTTAATGTTTTCCTATCTTACACTTGCCAGGCAAGACCAGTGGCTGAGGTCAGGCTGCAGGAAGTTCCCTGCACCCATCTCTCTGCAGGGCAGGGGTTGTTCACGGAGCTGTTTTGACTGCTGGCAAAGCCCCGGCTCTTGGAGACCTATATTTTGCTAGTGCTGGATGAGTGCTCTTCAAAGCTGTGTGACATTATGTGTTTTGCCAGGCTGCTCATCTGCATGATTTCTTCAATGTCCATAAAATTCATTATCATTGTAGCTCTGGCTAATTATCCCATAAATGTTCCAGCTTAGTTAATAAATTACCCTGATCTTAAAGGGCTTATCTGGTTGGTGTAATAAGTAGGTCTATACACTTTCTTTTTTTTCTATTATAATAGTCAGAGTATTATTTATATGACTGAGACTGAACTATGCCTGAACTGTGAAAGAAGCACTACACTATAAATAAAGAGTATTTTACTGTCCAAATACTTTAAACCTAGTTCAGAGCATGCTAGCATTTGCCTAAACCATCTAGTTTTGCTTACTCTCTGCTCCAAACAAGTAGGGGGTGGACTGACAAAGTACATCCAGAAACACTAATATATAGTGATCTACTTTACAGATAGACAGTGTTAGAGGTTCTGAGGATATATTATATTTTGAGAGGTCAGTGGGTGGACAGTAGTATGTTACAAGACTTCTGGAGCTAAGTAGGAGGTGCTGAATTTTATTGTGGAGCTATACTATGTATGTTTTAGCATGTACATATTTTGCCCACTCCTCTGGGTTCATCTGTAACTAGTTTGGGAGAAAGACGAGTTTTATTTCTAAAAATCTGAAGGGAAAAAAAATCATCAACATATTTAAAGCAGATTATTCTAAAGTTAACACTTATTAAGTTGTTAAAAGTATCAACTCTGGTCAAATATGGAACAACATTTCCAACATTTTAAACTCATGAAAAGAACATTTCAAAGGAAGTTTCTTTGAGACATCCAAGGTGTGCTCCCAAGCCCCAATCCAGATGAGTGCCTAGGAATGCACACAGAGAGGGAGGCAGGTCTCCTGTGGTCCCCTGGTTCGTTTGCTGCTCTCATTAGAAACATCTGCACTTGCTATGCAAAGAGCCACCCATACTCCACGGGTGCAGGGCACCCACCTCCATGCTAAAGAGGGCTTAAGAAAAAGCCAGAGCAACCAGCAACATAGGACAAATGTCTGGGGTTTAATCCAGCACAACAAATGCAACTAACTTGGAGGTTTGATATTCATTCAGCAGCTGATATTCATACCTCAGCTGATCTGAAGGTAGCTGAGAAAGCACCAGCAAAAGCATGTGCATCGTTAACTTCAACAGGTGGCAGAGGTGAAGCCAATTAAGCCCAAGCAACTAACTTGGAGGTTTGATATTCATTCAGCAGCTGATATTCATACCTTAGCTGATTTGAGGGTAGCTGAGAAAGCACCAGCAAAAGCATGTGCATCATTAACTTCAACAGGTGGCACAGGTGAAGCCAATTAAGCCCATGACCAGGGGGAACCCTGGGAGTCTGTGCTGCTGATAAGACCACCTGTAACAGCAACCATTTTCTTTTCCTTTGTTTCTGTGGAGGTACTGAAGACCTGTCCTGCTACCAAAATCAACCTGTGGAGCAGACACTTATACTTGAGGTACTGTGCTGTAGTAGGGGTACTACAAGTGGGGTGTGATATTGATGCCATGGTGGTCAGGGGTGGCACCCCTGCCAGGGAAACTGAGGCAGGGGGGCTTGGGGACCCAGTTTCCCCCTACCCCAGCCAGGCACCGGGACATGAGGTTAAAGGGGAAGAGATCCAACTTCAGTGTGTGTAATTCTCTAGCATCTCTGTCTTGGAATAGGTGGTACTTTGGTGACAAATTAATAGTGTGAAGAGATTTTTGTCTGACTGTGGTAATGTCTTTGCTAAGATCTTTGGCTCAGCAGCTACAAGGAGTTTGGGGTGGTCTGGTGCACATGGAGTCTGCACTGGAGCATGGCCTATGGTAATTGACTGCAGGCCTTTAAGTAGCATTGTGTATTAAAATGTTTGCCCAGTTCTGTGCCTTAAATATAAGAATGCTGATCCATGGTGCCTCTCTGAGGAATATACTCACCTGTGTACATGCAAATAATAGAGATACAGATTTTATGTGGACACATGTCTGAGCTCCGAGTTATTTTCCCACCTAGGAAAAGCTTGTTGTCTGTGGTGAAGCCAATATAATATGGCTCAGGAAGGCTGGAGTTTTCTCTTATTTCCACCGACTTCTTTGATGTTAGACAACTTGTGTTGTACTCTGTATATTTTATTTCTTTATCGATAAGATGGCAACAGAGATGCTTCCCCCTCCTGCTTTTCTGTTGTAGGTGGTGAGGTCTTAAGGTTCATTGTTACCTACTGTTTGCTCTGCAGCATCCTGCTGAGTGTTCCCTCAGACAAGGCTGGGGGATTCACATGTTTGTTCACTAGATGCAAATGACAGCAAGTCTGTCTGCTACCTACTGGGAATTGCTGCTCTCCTTTTAACTTCATTTTTTAAAGGCTGAAAAAAACAAGTAATTTCTACACATATTTATGTTAGGTTTTGTTTTGCTCTTTAAAACAAAACAAAATAAAGGAAAAACAAAAGCATCATGGAAAGTTTGGGGGTTGGTTGTTTTTTTTTTTAAAAACTGGCCCTCTAAAGAGTGCATATCTTGTTGTGTGCATTTGTAGTTTTGCAGCTCTGAGCACTGTCCCTGTACCCAGAATGACTTGCAGCTGCACCAAGTCTAGGGCAAAAGCTACAAGGGAGGCTGCGTTCAGCCACCTGTGTTACTGCTTAGCTGGGTACATTTATCATTGTGTTAGGACAGGATAAGTGCATGTAGTTTGAGACTTGTGTTGGGTTTTTTGCGGGTTTTTTGTTGTTGTTTCAGTGCAAGAAGCTAAGGAGAAAAAAAAACCAAAACCCTGACTAACACGCATAGCTCTACTAACACAGGGCACTGAGAAGAAGCCACCTCTGGCTTGCTTGTGCTGGGGTGGAAACAACTGATGTGTTTCGTGACATCAATTTTTTTTTATTTTTTTTTTTTCCCCCCGAGTCTGAATGTGAAGCTGTTACCAGTGCAATTCGACATACTTTCTTTTCTCAAATATTAATTAATTTTAGCTCTGAGGAGCACAAGATTGTTCCTAAACAGTGAAATTATTTTAGTGCACTGGAATGTGTTTTCTGGTCCTATATGTTAGCATTCCAGCGTCTCCTGCCTTGCAAGATAAACTCTCATTCTGCATGTTCTTGCCTGTGTGTGTGTATTGGACTAAGGTGTTTATATTTTAAGATGGTCTTAGGAGTTGTTGATTATAAACATACAGAGCTTTTTTGACTTCAGGCCTCAACACTACAAAAGAACTCAGGTTTGGAGAAAATAACTTGAGCAATTTAAATTCACCAAGGCAGATTTTACAGGTGGGGCTTTTAATTATTTGTAAACAAAAACAGGCAGTATATCTCTGTTCAAGTATGCATCAAGTAGCAAAGATTCATCTGCGGTTGTGCAGTTTGTGATATTTAAATAACTGTGATTTTCGGTAACTAGAAAGAATTTATTTTCTCGAAGCAAACTAAGTCTGGATTCTTCAATGAAAGACTAGGTCATACCTCATTCAAGGTTTGCTCTTGACTTGCCTGAGAAATTGGTAGGTGTTAGTTTTTCCTATTTAGGAATGAGGAAGACCTACTGAGAGATATTTTTAATATTCTCCATTCCTGTGATGTGAACAATAAGATTTATGGTTTGCAATTAGATGCTGGGTTATGTCTGTTCTCTAGCAATTTTATTCATGTTAGAGCTGCATTAAACATTAGCCTTTTCCCTTCAAATATTCAGACGTGATCATAATGACATAAGTATCTATTCTGTATATGACATGATCAGCTTCTGAATGGGCTCGGTTGGGAGAAAAAATTAACTTTGCAAGCACCAGAGAAATTGCACTCTAAGTTTAGTTTTCTCCTGCATCTTATGAACAAAACATTTTCCATCTATGCTGCTATTCAGTAGAGTCGTTAGCAACTTTTCCCAGAGAACAACTGTCACCTAAACCAAGTGCTAAGCAAATGTTTCCCAGCAGTGAATGACTTATAAAATCTTCATAGGAAGTATTTTAGTTTTAAATTAATGTCAAAACAGTACATTAAAACTATACACTCCTATTGATGTACTAAAACCACTCGCATTCACTTCAGGAGATGGATAGAGTCTGTGTTTTTTGTCAGAGGATTATGAACTGACTTTAGCACTTTCCTAGTCTTTGGATTCATGCGAAGACAGTACCATGGGACTGTTCTGTAACAGTGTGGATAGATAAATTGCCTTGGTTTCATTTCCTTTTGTTATTCCCTTCAATATCTCTTTGTTTTGAGCATCTTTTCCATCTATTCTTTTTAGATGCCATTGTGCTGTCAAAAGAGACTTCTCACAGGACAATGACTCACCAAGCTTTTGCAGTGATTAAGTACTTTTGTTTTCAAAAGCCATCAGCAGTGTCCCTCCTGACCCCCACTAAGTAGAGAAATCCAGTCCCTAATAAGACAGGAGTTGCTCTAAATTATCAGGTTTCTCTCAGCTTCATTTTGGGTGACACGTTTATGGAGAGTCCTCCAACCTGCTCACCTCCCCTGAGCCTGCCAGTGTGTTGTGAGCCTGCCAGGCAATGTATTGCTGCTCTGGAGAGGTCACTGATCCCTGACAAGTGGCTCCAAACAGACCTGGGAGGCTGCAACAGGATCCGGCACTGGGTTGCTGCTCTGACATCCAAAAATGTAATGGGTGAAATCCCAGACCTGCCTGAATTCAATGGGAATTTTGCCACCGACTTCAGCAGAGCCAGGATTTCACCCAATATATTTCCCAGCCTCCCGCTGCACAAGCGCACGAGGTCAGCCTCATCGTGGTCCCACCACGCCATGGTCTGGAAGGCATTTACTGAGTCTAGTGGAATTGCTCCTCGTTCTCAGTAATGAAATTCAGCGGGAAAACTTGCCTGTGTGTTCATGGGTAGGAACCAGCTCTTGGCCGATCAGTGTGGCTCCCACTGCACACGCGGAGGGTGGATTTGGAGGCTGCGGAGGTTTAATTCTTGCAGAAAGCTCACCCCAATGGGGATTTTTTTTTTTTGGGGGGGGGGGGGGGGGGTGTCTTCTAACAACGTATTTTGGAGCTTGCTACATGCAGAAAATAAGAATTTGGCCTTTATGACAAACCTTAACTCTTGCAGGCTATGTACATGTGTTAATGCTTTTTTTTTTTCTGTAGATAGGTTTGATCCAAAAAACTTGGATTCTGGAATTAGGATACAGTTGTAAGTGAAGGATCTGGCTTGGGAAGGGGGGGGTGTTGATCCTGCCTGCTCCATGAGCAGCCATTACCTGACTCTTTCCTTCCCTCTTGCAGGCATTCACAATGGCCTATTTGTAGGGTCATTGTCTAGGTCTCCCTGTTGATTTCTTTCATAATCTTGAAAATTCAGTTTGAAAAATTGTTACTTTGACCAAGAAATTAGAATCAAACTAAACCAACAAAAACAGGAAAGTTCACTCTGAATTTCTGGGATGAGAGCCAGTTCTCAGCCACATGTTGTAACTGTATTATTTATGTCCTTATTTATTGACTACATTGGCACCTAGAGTTCCCCATCTCTGCCTGAGGCCCTGGTGCAGTACATGTGAGATGCATAATAAGAGCGAGTCCCTTGTTGTGAGCACCATGCAAGACATAACAAACACACAAAAAACATCCCATTTTATAGAACAGGAACTTGAGGCTCCTTTTATGCAAAGTTGCATGCAGAGCAGAGGAAACCTGGGGTGTCCTCCTGCATCTCAGGTAGGGGCAGATAGGGACAGATACAGCTGCAGTAATACTCTCCCTCCTCTCTTCTCTTTTCATGGATAAATCTCTTTTCAGTTTTTCCCCTGTATCCCGCTCTCCATTGTCAGAAGTGGTGCCACCTCTGGCACCATGGCTGGGAGGATTAAGGGAAGGGCAATGTCCCTTTCTGTGTTTTCCTTGCTTCAGTGGTTGAGGGGAAAATGTTAGTATTATATAAAAATAGTTTCTGGACTTGAAACTAACTTATTTCAGGCGGACTTCAAATACATTGGAGGAAAAAAAAAAAAAGATGGACACCAACTATTGTGGATTGCAGTTGGGAATCATATTTCCTATTGCCTGGGTACCTGTCATTTCTTCCCCCCCTCCCTGAGACTTTCAATCTCTTTCAGCTCAAACTAGTAAGGTATGAACTTGGGTTTCCCCTAAGAGCGAAATACAATACTAAATCGGGAAGCTTCTTGAAAGGCTTGTAAGGGAACTGCACAAACATCTGGTTGACATTTAATCTAGAAATGTCAGGCCTCAACATTTCCAACCCAGGCTGACAGTTCCTTGGGTTGAACACCAAAACATACTTATTGAGAAAATATAGGGAAGAGGTAGATCAGAGACCAAATATTAAATTGGAAAAAGGTTGGGTTGTTTTGGTTTGTTTTGTTTTTTTGGGTTTTTTTTTTTTTAAAGTGAGTGTAAGCTGTATCTGTAGAAAAATTTGTACATTCAGCATACCATTAAAGGAAGGCAGTTTGCTGTGAAGAAAGCTGGCCTTGGGCTTTCTGCTCAGGTGAGGATGACCTCCAGCAATCCTTTTATCATCGGAATAAGTAAAACCTTCCAGGGGCTGGCCAAACCAGACTCTATGCCTGAGTAAGCAGCAGAAGGTCCCCAAATCCTACCTGCTGCACTTGTATGCTAGGCATCATGGCACGGTCATGTGCCATGAAGTACCTTGTTTGTTCCACGGACTACACTTGAGTTTTCAGTTTAGCAAAGGATTTTCTGGGGGAGACGTGGAGCTTGTGTTCCTCTGGCTCACAGGATTGTCTAAACCCAGCCTGATCCACTTTTCTGTCTCCTTAAATCCCAGTGCCTGGTGCTTCTGATCAGCTGGCTATCAGCTTCTTGAGGTGCATGGCTGATAGGCAGCAATTTGCTCAGCATTTTTGGTGGGACTGAAGAGACTTAGTTCCCCAAATCCTGGAAAGCCCCAATCTTAAATGTATGTTTAAATCCCAGTTAAATCAATGAAAATTAAACATATGCCTAGAAAACGCACTGCTCACTTCCTTTTGAGACTTGGTATGGGCTGAGAATGTCACGTGTCAGGTCTGATTTGAAAAGTTCAGAAAGAGTTCCTAAGTCTTAGAAAAGGACAGAAGTTTTCTTTTTGTAAAAAGTAAAATAAAAGTAGAAACAACCCTTTCCTAGGAAAATACTGTTTTTAACAGAGGTGACTTTCTTCTGAAAAGGACAACTATTTTATTAATATTATCTACTCTTTTGAGCACATTCTTCTAGTTTTCACTTTCTTTATACCCCTCAGTGTCTTTAATTCCTTCTGATCTACTTCAGGAAAAAGTGAGCAGATACATGTTTTTCCAGATGAGGTTCCACCATCTGCCTATGACATAACCTGATTTGTGTTACTTTACTCTCTGACCTCACGTTCTCTTGGCTCTCTTCATCCCTGCTGCCACAGAGCAAAGATGCTTCTTGTGCTGCAGACAGGAATACCTCACTCAATGTCCTGATCTGATTTGGATTCTTCACTGCCTAAGTCAAGTCAGTCTCCCCAGTGTGCTGTGTCTAGCAACAACCAGCAACATGTTTTTCTCTTCTACTGCCCATTCACCTTCCTTTAGAAAGTCTTTTTGCTGAATGGTGTGCTCTGGTCCTGGGTGGACTAAATAATTGCACTTGTGGTTTTCTTATGCCCATGTCAATGATGCACATTTCAAACAACATCCCAGGGAATAATGTTCTTTTACTTATATCCAGTCACAGTAAAAACAGCAGATAGGCTGATTTTCGGAAGTAAAGATACTGGACTTGATCTGTGTTTTGGTTTTTTGTTTCGTGTTTTGTTTTTTTTTTTTTTTTAATTGGAATTGGTGATCAAGTTCCCACTGCAGCAAAACTCGTGGCTTGCATGTGACTTGCAGCATTTCATTTGCACCAGTGAATGCACCAAGTTAAAACAAAGGTCATTAGAAAATCTACCCAAAAGGCCAAGACCTGTTTAAATACACATTTAAGGGAAGTAATATTTGAGAGAAGTGTAGTTAAACTGAGCAAATCTGATAGGACACCCTGTCACTATAGCTTTTAAAGGATGCCTTGGACTTTCTGAGCCTTTGTTTATTGTTGGCTGATCAATAGATGGGCTTGGTTTTGCTCCAGCAGAAATGGTGGGGTGGGGAGAGGGATGGAGGGGTAATAGAAACAGTTCGTTTCAGGAAATGGTTTCATGTAAGCTCAGCTTGTAAGAATCACAAATTGAAAAGTTCACATGACTGGAAGGCAAAATCTTCTGGCTGCATGCCAACTAGGGAAATGAACAGTGTTTGCTGGAGGAGCTTAACCTCATTTGGGGACGGGAGGAGTGGCTGTTGAGGAGATAAGAGCGTACTCTCTGCACTCCTGAGCATGTTCCTACCTTTCTGAACCCACATTGCTGCCTCTCCTCCTCCTGAGGAGGCTGAGTCTGTTGATGATGTTCCCAAAGGGTACTGTTTTCACTGTTATTTAAGGGCACGTAGAGGCTTCTCATAGAGTGCATTGCTCAAGTGTAAGCCATCAACATCTTGTTTGGTTGCTTGAGCATGACCCTTTCCAGGTGGTACAGAAAAGTGGGCTATGCAGTGCTTGGAGCTGTGGGATGGGCCCCACTGTCAGCTGGTGCCATCACAGCTCCATAGTGCTTCTGCTATGCCTGAACCAAGACATCAGGGCAATGTTTCAAGGTCTGCACAAAGATGGACCTTTCCCTGATCACATTCATCCTGCATTGCAGGAGGCATCCTGTACCTGCTCCAGTGAGGAGAAGAAAGGGCTGGAGAACTGAGGGGCCGTTTCCTCTCCTTGTCCCCTGGAGGGTGTATCATTTCATTAAATACAAAGGCTGTTAAAATCAAAAGATTAAATAGGAAAGCTGCTTTATGTAGAATGGCCTCCAGCAAAGAGCAGGGAAAGAAATTCTGTGAAATGTTCAGTTTTAGCTCATATCTTTCAATCTTTGATCAGACAGAAAAGAAAGATACTGCAACAAAATTTCCACATTAAATTCTGTTTGTATAAAATTTTCACTTGAGGGTTTTGTTTTCATTAAACTCCCAAATTACTGGTTCTAATCAAACCTCTAAAACTAAAAGGAATTCAAAGATTATTACAGAGCATGGAATAAAATGTTTTGTTGTTAAGGTTTTTTCTTTTGTATCACGAATAACTTATTTAAAAAGAATTCCCAAAAGAGAGACTTATTTTTGTGTCTACATAAAGAAGAAGAGATGGATATATCTCATTTTAACTTCCACACAAAACAGTTAAAACTTCCCAACAAGTGATACCCCAGCTATTGGACTGAAATAACTTTTTGCCTTTTTTGCTCTGAATTCCATGTATTTGTTAATACAGGACTAAGTTGGACAAGTCCAACCTGTAAAAGTCATATAGACACAGATTTGTTTTGAGAACTTGAATGCCTTTTGATGGGGAGCTGGGTTGAGCCCCAGCTCCAAGCGATGTCTGCCATATGGAAGTATTTGCAGATGCGTGTTGGGGAATGTAGAGCTGAACCATGGCTCCAAATTGAGGAGTGCTGCTGCCTGCTGAGCACGTTTGGAAATCCAGGGGTTTACTCGAGTAAGGTATCTATTTTCTAGATCAAAAGAGTGCATAACTCTGCTCTGGTGGAAAGTCATGGAGAACTGGTTTTCTACCTGCCCTTCGTGACACTGAAAATATCTTCCCGAGTGACTGAATTCAAGAGTTTAATGTTAGACATACGGGTTTTTTTACAGTCTTGGCCCAGAGCACTTGTATAGCGAAACTGAAGGGTGGGTGTCCTGGGTCAGTGCCAAAAGGTAGAACTAGGCAAGAAGATGCCAAGGTGTCACAAGAAGTTGGTGTGTCAGCAGTTGGTATATCCACAGCAGACGTGTGCTTGTTCCATGCAAACCTGCTCCTCTTGCCCCACGTGTCTCTGCGAACTGTTACCACTGAATATGGCAAATGCAACTCTTTTAATGCCTGGAAACCCCATCCTTGCACTCCTGTGTGTATCCAGCTTTGCCACATGCTTAAGTGTAATGTATCAATCAGGTACTTTCTCTTACTTTCTGTCCTGTGGCTGGGCAGGCTTGCTTCCTCAGTCTTTTTTGTGGGCTCCATAGCTGAAGTTTGTGAGTATGTGCCTTGGCTGAAAAGCTGCTGCTGTACAGCAATGATACATGAAGATAACCTGTGGGGCATGAGGAAGGTGTCCTCCGAGGAGTCTGCATTCTTGAGCACGCAGCACTTCGTAAAGTTGTTTGCTTAAATGACTCTTAGAGATATGAGGTAAATATTGTTAATGCTACTGCAAGAATGTGCCTAAGTGTTTTGGCTTTTTGATTTTGAAATCAGTGTGAAGCTGGAGAAGCACCACCCCTTATGTTATGCTTGCTTGGGGTTTAGATAATCAGAGGTGGTTTGCAGCGGGCTTGGCAAAAAGGTAGAAGAAGAATGAGGAATTAGACCTCTATGGCACAGCTGTTTGAGCTGGGATAGGACTCAATAGGACACTTAAGTCTGTTCTTTTAAATGCACACAGTGTTGCTTTGTAGAAGAGCCCCCACATGTTTTCACACTTGCATGTAAAATTTCTACCCCTTTTGCAACAATTAGGCTCACGCTGTTTGACAACACACGCGTGTGCAAAATCACCATGTAGTGTGCAAAACCGATCCGGGGGACACTGTTTGTGTCTGGTGGAACGTATTTAATCATTTTCCCAGAGATATCCCCCTGATGTGAATGGTAACAGGATGTTTATAACAGAGATAAGGCTGGGATGAAATCCTATCCCTCTCTGGGAGCTAATAAAAGCAAAGATTTGGAATTAAGTATCACTTTCTCTGAGCTGCACACGAATGAGGAAATGGGGTCAGAAGGGCAAGCTGCAACATTGTAGGCACTTTATCTAAAACATAAACATTACTAGAGTGCATTCTGACCAAATTAACTCTCTCAGATCTGCCATGTTAGCATTCCTGTAGTACTTAAGCCTGCCAGCTTTACTGCTTCTCTGACTGAGGGTTGAACTCCAAGTTGGGGTTGACACTTGCAAACAGGACTTAAAGTGGGGAGGGTCCATTGAACCCTTCTGCAATTAAACATCTCCCAAAGAAATGCCAATGTCACTGCAAAAAAAAAAAAAAAAGTGTGTTAGGGGACTGGCTGGAGTGAGAGAAATATGATCCAGTCTGTTCAATGCACAAACCCCTGAAAAATAGAGTTTTCCTTGCACAAGTGGTAAGAACAAGAGTATTTGCTCTGCTACTGTTCACTGCAAAGCACGTGGATCAGGGAGGCTGGGCTTGAAATCCCAGCACTCCTTCAAGTCCAAAGTGAGCCTTTAGATATCAGACTGGGTGGTTTAGCCCAGTACGATGCCAAATGCTTTCCAAAATAAGGACTTTGGGATGATAAGTTTGTCAAGGGTGTCAGGCAGCTCTGTGAAGTGGAAGTCATTTATGTTTCTTAAGAGATGTCACAATTCTTGTAATAGCTGCTCACAGGTGCTCGAGCCAAAAGCAAGATCCCATTTTGCCAGGCAGTGTCCAGATGTCGTATCACAAAACACAAAAAGGATGGGAAGCACATGCTATCTCTGTACATACCACAAGGGGTTGGTGGAGCTGATGCTATCTCCACTGTGAAAATAGAAAAGCAAAGGCCTGAAAGAGAAGGAGGAATGTACTATTAAAATTAGCACCTCCCAAAGATCAGACAAGTGCTTGGGAGTAAAATTACTTCCTTGCTGTGGAGAGGGAGCAGAGGCGAGCAGAATGTGCTCTCCACCTTTCTGTGGAGCAGATGGCTCCCCACAATAGTGATGGGCCTTGGCCAGGAGGGGTCAGCTTCAGGGCTTCTTCCAGGCCTCACTGTAGGTGGTCAAGTTTGGAGTCTCTTTTCTGACTCAAGTGCTGCCCTGTTGTGTTTTGTTTTGGTTTTTTGGGGTTTGTTTGGTTGGGGTTTTTTTAAAAAAAAAAAGTTTTCATAGTAGTTAGAGATTTAAAAAAGGAGTATTTTTAAAATGTGCAGGGCAAAAAACTTTCTGCACCATTTACAAAAATCAAACCATGCCAACTCTTTGGAAAGAAGGAACTGCTTAGGGTTGGGGCTTTTCTTGAAGGAATGGATTCTCAAGCTGTCCTAAAATCCACTCCAAAGTGGAGTAACCGCTTTGCTACCTCCAATTTTGCAAAACCCTGTGGTCGCCCCAAATCTTGTGTTTTCCTAGGGTCTGTGGAAGCATCACGGTAGGGAGGTTGATAAGGCTGAGACTGAGCCCTCCAGGACAATATATGTGTGGTGAGGATGCCCTGGAGGTGTAAGATGAGAAGACTTTGTGTTCTTTCAGTTCCCCTTGTAGGCAGATGTAAAACATGCCAATTTCCTCAGTCCAGCAGGGTTGCCCAAATTGGCTGTTCCCAGAACCTGTCCTGAGTATTAGAAGGAGGATATTGGCTTGAAATTCTTTCTCTGAAATGTCTTGGTTTCAATAGAATGAGATTTTTGTCATGATAAAAGTGTTTCATATACTACTATTTTTTATTTTCCAATCACCTCAGTTCTTACAGAACTGAGAGCTGCAATGATCCAGAGTTGAGTTGCTCAAAGTCCCACAAGCAACAGGGTCTCAAAGTCCTAGTCCATGCTTTTAAGACATCAAAATTACTTTTTCCCCAGCTCCTTCCTGGGAAACCCCTTGAGTTTATAAATTGCCTGGTTGGTTTCTTTTTTAACACAGTCACTTGAATTCTTATCATAATTACTTATCTACGGCAAAGAGCAGTGTAAATACTTAAAGTCTCAGCTCTTCCGGGAACAGTTAGTCCATTTTAGTTTGTGGTAGTTTATGTTGCAGATAGCATAGCTATCTGAGGAGGCTTTACACAACAGTGGGTCAATATGAGCCATCCCCATGTCAACTGATGTCCATCAAAGTCCTCCAGAGGACTTTGCTGCTGGAGCATCCCCCTGGCAGGGCTCTGACATGCCATTGCAAGTTGCAATGGCAGGAACTGAGGCAGCAGTCACCTTGAAATCTTAACTTTGCAGTGCTGTGAATTAGAGGAGAATGTTGTCTTCAGCATGAGCTGCCAAGGGATCATGCTGCCAATTTATTCCTTTCCTCATTTTATTTCCCAGTGGACCAGCTTCCAGCTGGATCCCAGCCCTTCAGAAAGGGGAGGAGACAAAAGGTGATTTGCTAGAAATCATAAGTGTTGGGGGGTGGGGGAGAGCTGGAAGTAGTTGTTCAAGTAGCATACAGCCACTTTGCTGTCTGGAGATAGTTGCAAGCACCTGGCAGTGTAGGACCAACGTAAAACCATCTATTTACTTGTCTTGTTCCCTCTGGTCTGGCATCAGGCAGTCTGAAGCAAAATCAGATGGGTCAGTTCATGCTGGCCTTTTTTTTTTTTTTTTCAAGAGCACAAAGGGACCCTAAGCTTTAAAATCATGCTTTGAAACACAAAACTTTTTGGGCTTGTCATGAGCTGGGCAACAAAGCTGTTAGTATTCAGGAGGAGTCACAAACAGTGTGTTAATCCCCAGCACTTGCAGGGATCTTGTTAGGTGAGATCTGCTCCCCTTCCAACATGTTCTTTTTGGTTTTCTTTTTAAACCGCAATCAAAACTCTCCTGTATTTTGTTTGAGATGTAAAACAGCCAGTGGTTCATTGATTTCATATAAAGGGCTTCTGTGCAGGGGGGACTGTACATCCATTAAACTACTTGGGGCTGGTCACCCCTTCCTGAGCTAAAGCTCCTGTGAGGAGGCTATGGGGTTTCCAGTCCAGCCATCCTACAAAGGGAATGAAGCAGTGGTGGTGCTGTGCTGGGGCTTTGGGGTCTCACTGGGGAGCTGAGTGAGGCTGCTCAAATGGGGAGAGTTGGGTAGGCTGGGGCAAAAGCCTCTATCACTTTAGCCCTGTGGCTGGGCAGGGACCTGAACTCCTAACCACATGCCCATGGAGTGGCCACCTCCTGTCAGACATACCACATCCTGAGGAACTACTGGCATGTCCTGGACTGACTATGTGGTGGTCAAGGTGACTTTGGAGAATGCAGTCTTGGGGAACATCAGTTGTCTTCATTAAAGAATCTAAAATTTTGCAACCCCCCATTGAGGGAGGATTAAAAAAAGAGGTCCAGCATAGCTTCCCAACTTTCAAGGAAGCTGTGTCTGGGGTGAGGTCCCTATGCTCTTGTCTCTCTGCCTGTCTTCACTGTTCCCTGGGCATCTTGCTTTCCCCATTTGGATCCATGTGGCTTTGAGGTAGCACAGCATAGTAATGCTGGGCTGAGTTCCAAAACACCCTTCCTCTCCAGCACCTCAGAGGAGCTATCAAAAAGGTCTTCTGGAGCTTGTCAGTGCTTTAGGTAGGAAGCCAAACTCTGTCTCTGAAATAGTGTATTCTGATAGATAGGTCTATCTCGTGCTTCTATATTTGGGTTTTTGTTCCTTGTAGTTGCACATAAAGGTTCGAAAACATGCTCTGTAGAGACAAAGAAAACATAAATCTATTTTATTTTAAAATGGCAACTGGTTAAGCCAATCTCATCCTTCAGTGGTTAAGCAAGGATTTTAAAATGTGTAATTCTGGCAAAAATTAATACCTTATTATAGCTTCAGTAGAAAAGATTGCATCATGTTATGCCAAGTGACTGAGTTCCTACACAGGTCTGCAAAACTATCTTGATTTTTTTAAAAAATAAATAATTAAACCCACTGTGCAGTCACAATAGTTTTATCTCACTGGGCTGTGTTCCATGACAGGTTTTCCATCCAACCACCTTTTTGCTATAACAGTGGGGTCCTTCAGTTTCTGTATGACTTGCTGATCTTTTTCTCACCTCTTGACCTACATTCATAAAAAAGTTAGTTTATGTGTGCATGGAACCCTCCAATTCTAAAATGTGTTGGAAATGACTACATATTTATTAATTTAAAACCATAATAGATAGTGTGGATTTTGTGGAAATTGTCAAAACTCAGCTGGTTTTACAGTGTGAAATCAGCTGAGACATCAGACCAAAGTCACACTCTACTAAAAGAGTTAAATGCTTGGGTGAAAGGAGCATGAAATAGAAGTAATGAGGGTTAGTGGCAACTGGGACCTGCTTTGTTGTTACTTCCCTAAGAATTACCAAGTAACTTGTGCCGAGTGTATTTATGCTTGACCTAGAATCTGGTTTAGACCAATCCCTTTTGGGTGTTTTCTCTGCAATAATTAACTGAATTGTCCTTAAGCAAGAGAATCAGATTTGGCTCTGCGCTAATTTCTGCACAAAAGTTTAGTTAGACAACTCCCACCTTAGACACGGTGTGCGCCCACAGTATCATACTGCTTCTTGGCAACACTGGCTGGCATCTAGCACTCAGATGACTTTTACCCCATATTTATTTAGCTTCTGAAGAGCATGAGACCACCTCTATGGCTGTGGAAACCCTTCAGGGTATTTCCTGGTTTGGTTATTTGGGCTGAAGGCACACAGCTTTCCCAGGCTGTAATGTGACTGTATTTATGCAGGTCTAAGGAGAACTTGACCTGTATGCTCATTGGAGATCATGATACTCTTTCATGTTCAGCATCATGTGTATCCTCTTCCTTTGGAAGGAACATAGTTGCTGTTGAGTGGTGAGAATGAGGTCTGGGCTTGATTCTCACTTCTGCCATTCCTGTGTGATTTTTTTCTTTTTCCCCCTCACTTGTTAGAGGTCGCATTCCCTAGAAGGGTTCAAGGACAGGCGTGCTGATGCTCAGCCCCCCAGCGTTGGTCTCCCTGGCTTTTTGTTCTCCTGGTGCAATAGGGGACCTCCCATCCATAAGTACCTTTTAGTTGTAGGTACAGGAGAGCATTTGAGATTAGGACTCTGTTTTCCTGTTTTCATCCATCACTTAGCACAGAAGAGATTTAACTGTAGCAGAGAAAACTGGGTCCTGCTGTTAATGGCAGCAGTAATGGTAACATGGGAACTGAGACCTGCCTTCTCAGTGACAGGTTACCACTCCCTTGTAGCTCTTTCCCTGAACCATTTCCAATTATTTTGAATAGGAAAGTCATTAATATGTTTGTGTGTGTGTACATATATATACTCTGTGCAGTTTTGGATCCATTGCTTTTCTTCTCTTTGCCTAAATGCACATTAATTTAAAAGTTCAATGTGGGTACGTTGAGCCAAGCTCCTGACATGTGCTACTACTGAATGTGCTATAGATATTTCCCTAATACTTTCCAAGGTGCCCTTTCTATTTGGACTTCAGAGCAGGCAGACTTCTCAGAAAATACTATAGTCAATGAGGTTTTACATCACAAGGTCCCTCTTGCACTTTTTCTTTTTGCCTTTAAGTGGAAGTATTCATTTTCAAAGTAGACATGTGCAGTCAGTGATGATGAAAATAAAGGTAACTTTTCAAAAAATCCTGCCAGAAGGGATTTCTCCACTTTAATTTCTGCTTACATTATTGAGACAAATAAATTATCTTTTCATGGAATGTTTCCTTTTTTTCTGGAAACACTACTGATAAATGATGTAATATTCAAGGCCCTTCTCCACAGCTGTTGGAAGCCCAAAATTTCTATTCCCTGCACCACAAGAGATACAGAAGCCAAGTAAAACCTTAACCTGACTTTCATAATTAAATGTGATGGTATCACAGAGGGAAATAAGGAATCTACTAATATTATTCTGAAAGTAATGGATTTATTGAGCTCTTTTTCTTTTTTTTTCTTGGTATTTTTAGGAGCCTGCCGTTGTTGTTACAGGGATTAGGAAAAAGCCAAGCAGAGTTCTGAAATAGCTGAGAAGGACTTTCAGTAGCTGCAACCGGAAATACTATTTTAAAAGCACCTTGACAGGAACAAGCTATAGCTGCTGTGTCAAAACCGAAAGCTATTTTTATCACTGAAATTTTTGTTCTCAGGAAGGGATTTCTTTTTATGCTGCTTTCAGATTGTCACTTTCAAAACTTAAGGGATTTTTTTTTTTCTGGTATAATTCAGGAAGATGGAGTAGCCCATGCAGAAAAATCTCATAGACTGACAGGGTAGTATAGTCCCTTTTTGTGAGAAGGGATCCCTTTTCTTAACTCCCCTAATCTGTCCACTGAAACTTAAATAGTAGAAGCCACTTTTGCTCTGTATCTTAAATAATTTAGGTTGGTTGTTGATATTTTAGCACAAGTAGCTTATCTTAGGGGTAAGAGCTGCTTAACCCATTGCAAGAAGGAATGGATACCTTTTCCCCCCACCCTAACATAAACAGTCCCTGGAATTTCCAAACAATATTTGGGAAGTTCTTTTGACATCTGACACTGTGCAATTTAGTACTCCTGTCAGGTGAACAGGTTCATGCCCAGTGACCAACACTGGTCCCTGTTATGCTGGTGATGGGTGTCTTGCTGCCTCTGAACAGCACCTACTCTGGCTGCTTTCCTCCCTCTGTGGACAGAAGCACCCACTGCCTGGGCTGTGGAGTGGTCATCTCTGCTCTGGTCAAGGGCCTTGCTCTTCTGCTTCAAAGATCAGGAGGAAAATGATGCTGTTTAATCATTGCGATTGGTTGGAGCCTCCTTGTTTGCCTTTAAGGGAAAAGCCGATTTGTAAACTTGTAGCATTTTAAGCCTAGAAGGCTGTTAAGGCCACAGAGCAATTAGTGGGTGTGGGATCACCTAATAATTCCCATATTGACATGAAGAGAGAGTCAACCAGTTTCTGGCTGTTGTTTTTCACATTGAAAACAATGCAGTTATGCTGACTTCAGCATCCCATCACTGGAGCTCTGCCTCCTAAATATGAGCTATATGTATATATGAGCTATGGCGGGGCAGGCAATCTTACACCAGGATTAAAGTGCATAAAGTGTGAGTTTTAGATAGCAGTTCAAGTGATCTGCACCTGGTCATTTGTTAATCTCTTCTGTTGCTCTTTGAATCTATTCCTCTGAGCAATGCTTATTTTAATTGTGGATATTAAACTTGAAGGAATGGGAAGGATGTACAGAAAGAATTACTGAATTTTAGGCGTTCAAAACCAGCTACGTTTTTTCAGATTAACTAACAAATTACTCCAACTAGAGAGATAAGTATTATTTTTCTCTGGTATACACACAAAAGACCATCAGGTTCTAACCCAGAAACACTGGTAGGACATGAATGAGAAACTTTCACAACACAAAAATATTTTTTGAACTTTTTACACTTTTGGCTAATATCCACAATTTTCATTCCACTTTTGGCCAGATAACAGTTACTAAATTGCTAAATGCAAATGTAACAAATGCCAAACAATGAAGACCGTTGTGAAACCATTGCAAGAGGGAAGAGGAGAGATACGAGTTCAGACAATTATGCTGTTTGGTGCTGACCAAAGGCTGAGAGTGTTTGAAAATTAGGTAGCTTTGCAAGGTGCCTTCTCAGACGTGTGTCAGAGATGGGCAGCTGCTCCATCCAACTTGATTTTTAGTGTTGATGAGTGCTTTCTGCAAGGAAAACCAGTTAACTAGTCTGTGCGCCTGTCTACTGTGCACAGCAAAGAGGAGGAAATGTGGAGGTGACTGCCTTCTATTAGGAGCTGCAGAAGACTTGCAGTAGGCAAAGTGTTTTGTTAAAACATTACAATGATACAGTACCATGTGTATGGGTTTTGCTCTGCAAGTTAGTACAAGTAGGAGAGGAACTGCTCAGTTATTCAAAACTTACCCAGGCATTTCCAAAGTACTTGTTTATCCCTCTGTTAGCTTTTAATAAGATAATACCATTTCTGTGGGTGCAAGGAGGGGACAGGCTATTATTGTTATCAGCCTCTGAAAATATCATCCATAGAATTCAAGATCCCACTCAAAAAAAAAAAAAAAAATAATGCTGTGTGGGTTCAAAAGCAAACAAGCTTTCTGCAAGGCGCCTGAGAACCAGCTGCTGACCATTAACAACTTTCGGTTGCTGTGCCTTGGGAAGCAGTGTCTTCTGAAATATGTGGTCCTGCATGAAATGTGCTCAGGATTAAAGGCCAGCTCTCCCAAAGGCAGAATAAGAGCAGCTAACCATACATGTGATTCATTGCACTGAGGAAGCCAGACTTAAATTTGGGTTTGGACGTGTCCAGTAACTTCCTGGTGTGACAGTGCTCCCCAAGAAAACTTTACACATTGTAGGTGGAGGTGCTGACTTCAGTGCATGAAGTCAAGTGATGTTTAGCAACGGGCTTTGATGAGAGCAGGATCACTTCTGTCGGATCCTGAAGACATTACCTAACCATCTGCTTTCTAAATTCCTGGGAACTGCCCAGTTAAAGACTAATAGATCCAGCCAGACACATGCACACACCAAAAATGAGTTTTGCTAAACACCTGGGGCCAACACCTCAACTGATGTAAATGGGCAGCAATGACACTAAGGTAATTTAAGGCAGCTAAAGATTTGGCCCAGGAATGCTATTATTTTTCTATTTAGAGTAGTGCTGGCAATTTGCAGGAGTTTGTTATTAGGAAAGGGCCAAATATTTCAGAGGAAATTATGGAGTAATAACAACCACAGAACCTAAATTAGTTGTTTTTAAGTTATAAGAGCATAAAATAATAGCATCTGACACCACTAACCACTATTCTTTTTTGCACTCCTTAAAACTTCAGATGCCCTTTGCCAAACCAATTGTTTCCAAATTCTGTCAAAAATATTGTCCTTGGGCAGAAAGCTTGGATGCTAAATTCCAACCCAGAATGATTTTTATGGCGGAGTGACAGAAACCTTGAAAAGGGGATTTATAATGACTACAACCCTAACTACTGTGGCGCGAACAGTGCTGCAATTCTCATTAGCTGAACTTTTTTTTTCCCTTTTTTCTCAGAATTTTGGAGGGTGGGGCTGGCCATAGGAAGTAGTCAACTTGTGTGTACGCTTCTGTCATGGTAGGAAAGGAACTCAGCAGCTTCATTTCCCCTTTCATCTCTGGACATCTGTCTGGGTTCAAAGATTGTTGTGGCTCTGAAGCAATAGGGTTTCAATACAGTTTTCCATGTCATGGCCATGAGCGTGGGCAGGCAGAGTGACTGTGGCGTATGAACTGAGATATTCCGGCACCAGGACTTGACTCCTGTCCTCTTTTAATGAGGTTTATTCACTGGGTGACGGTGGAAAGGCTTTGAACCTGAAATGGAGCCCCAGCAAATGAGGAGGCAGGACCAGCAATCCGGAGGATGTGCCAGGTTCGTGTCCTGCTCAGCTTTAATGCTAAACTCCAGATTTCAGGTTGTGGGAAAGGAAAGAAACTCCCTTTGTATATGTTAAACACCAGGTGTGCAGGGTTGGGAAGTGGGAGTGAAGAGTTGGCTGGAGGATTTATTTTTTTTTTCTGTGTTTGGACTTTTGTTTCCCATGAGCAGCAAGTGCAGTCACAGAGCTCTCGCATGAGGCAGTGTGGGTACATACTCCATTTTAAAGTATTTCCTCAGTGTGGCACGAGATTCAAGGCAAAAGGAAAAAAGCCTTTAAAACCAGTTTGTTATAGAAACAGAAAGTCTTTATGGCTGCATGTAGCTGTGAAGCTGGATTGTGACCCTTTCTTGAAGTTCCCAATGTAAATATTGCCTTAAGTATCCAATGTAAAAGTTCTCAGGTTGGGACCTCAGCTGTGGTGGTGAAAACCACATGGAAACCAAGAGCCCTAAAATAAGAAATTATTTATATAGTCCACTGGGTCTCCCCAGCACAGTCTCCTGAGGTTGGAAGATGGCACATATGGTGAGTAATGTCGTAATCATCCCGGAGTAGAAAACAAACCCAAGTAAAAGGTCTTACAAGTCTTTCATCTCTACTTTCCCAAGCCACAAATGGTGAAATCTTCACATGGTTTGCTCAGATTGCTTTTGAAAGATGAGAACTTCCGTCCTCAATGGGAGAGGCAGAATGGGACTGAAATTGCCCTGTAATGAAGAAGCTATTAATACTAACTGGCTCTTCTAGAAGCTATTCTCATGGTACCTTTTCTTGATGCCTTTGGTAGGTAGGGAGAAGATTTTGGTGAACCTATGAGATCTCTCCTGTCTGACTTTAAAACCATTCAAATTCTTTCAAGGCAAGGAGAGAGGATTCCCCCAACTGAATTGCCCAGTTCACAGCTCCATTGGGCATGTGCTTTGCAGCAGGCTGTTAGAAATGTTTTATCTGGCCACTGGCATGATGCCTTTGAGGAACCACCTTTTCCTTTTTTTTTTTTCTTGTAAAAAGAAAATACCTTTCTGGTGATTTAATATAAAATAAAAATCTGAGGATCTTAACTGGATGTGGGATGTGGATTGTGTTTGACATGAAGACTCTGAGTTGAGTGCTGTGAGGTGTCACCACCCAGCCCTTGATACCTAAATCCATTAGAAATATTGAAGTAACAGGAGACTGAGGCTGGGATGCATTTCAGCAGCCCGCTGTAGGTTGTGCATACTCTGCTGCCATCTGGCTAGCATCAAGCCCTTCCACCCTACCTTGGCAGTACCAGGAGGAGGCTTTCCTTGCCTCTGTTTTGCAGGTGGCTGGGATATCGCTTCATGTAGATATATGCAAATGTTTGCACATATTACCTCTCTGCCACAGTAAGGCACCTCCCATAACTCAGTACAACACTGATGTATTTAAATAATTTTTTTTTTTCATCTAGGAATAGTCATTTAACACATAGGTGCACATGCATGTGATCTCTGCTTGATTGTAAGGACAGTTTAAGAGAAAATACCTGCCAGTGTAAAGGTGTCAGGTAGATGCGCTTCATCTGGTCTATTCTTTTGGACCTTCTCTCCCATCCATATGTGTGTGTAATCCAAAGCAAAGGCTGCTCCAAACCAATGCAGGGCAAGGGGAAGAGAATAAACAGTCATGCTTGTTTTCCTCCTATTACTGTCAGATAGAAAGAACAACTTCAAAGCAATACATAACGAAGTTAGGTGATACACCAACAATAATTAAAACGCCCCTGCAGGAAGTCATGTCACTGAAAAAACAACTGCTTCAGAAAGCAATAACATTTTTCTGCCAAAGGCATGTGAAGCTACTGTATCTGGGCTGTGACTCAAAAAAAAAAAAAAAAAAAAAAAAAAAAAAAAATTTGGCAGTTGCTTTAATTCATCCCTATTCAGAACAATTGAACTTAATTCAGAGACTGCACTAGTTACAGTGGGGCAAAATTAAAGCACAGACTGGCTATTAGAGCATAGCTTTGAGCCATCTCTGAGCAGAGAGGGCTTATGCAAGGGAGCAGAGAAGGCTGCAGGAGGTGATGTCCATGGGTGAGCCATGTGTGGGCAGAGCACAGCCTTTTCAACTCTGTGCTCTATGGTTCTATCAAATCTGGTGTCACTCACCTCCTGTGTCTGGGTTCTGCTCTGCGTGAAGGATACTGGGACACTGCTCTGCCAAAATACACAAAAAACAGCAGCAGGGTGGTGTGGCCCCATCTTTGCTCTATGAGCACAGAGCAGGATAATGGTGAGGTGCCGTTGTGGTACTGCTGAGTGTTTGCATCATAAATCTGTGACCTTCAGGTGGAAAATGAGGATAGTTGTGCTATCCTAAGGCTTCCTCGTCAGTACCAAAACTGGTCGTTTCAGCATGGTATTAACTTGCTCACATCTTTATTATAAGCAAGACCCAAAGCCCAGTAAAGCCAACAAAAAGACCCTACCTGGCTACAGTTCAACTTTTGTGTGTTTCTCTCAGCTAGAAGAAATGGTCCTTTCATAGTTATTGCGGGGTTTGTTCCTATTAAAACATGTCTGCCCTGCCGGCTTTACAGCCTGTATAGCTGCCGTCCTCTGCAGATGCTGCAAGTGTCAGGGCTCTCCTCAGTCCTTTCTTTTCTCTTTTTTATTTTTTTTGTAGTCAGGATTGGAAAGGATAAATGTGGCTGAATGATTATTAAGCTGACTTTGGAAGACTTTACTTTAAAGTCAAGTTACACTCCTTTATTTAGAGAGTAGTAATTCCAAAGTTGAAGCGAGTTGTTGAAGAGATCTACATCTAAGGACGAGAAAAAACAGTTCATGCTGTTTGCTAATTTATAAAAGCAGCTTAAAGCATAAATGTTTTATAAAAAACCCAACACCAAAATCCCCCCAAAACCAGAATGCATGTCACTTTGAAAAGAGGACTTATTCAGAACTTGAGCAATAAGCCCCAACAATGAAGTTAAGTTACAGACAAAAACCATGTTTTATCAATCAACTGCTACTTTTAAGTTTGACAGCTTTTGTAAGCAGGAAAATGTCAATTACATAAGATATTTGAACCTGTGGAAATAGCCCATGGAAACACAAAATGTCTGTTCACACATCAAAATGATCCAGGCTTGAAGGAAGTTTAAAAACCAGAATGCACTAAGGAATTATCTGATGGAAAAATGGAAACTTTGTTATGAATTTTCAAGAAATATTGGCTAATTAATTTCTTTGGTGAGTTTATAAGGTTATTTAGGATTGGAGAAAATGAGGTAACTTTCCTATTTTTCCTGATGTGTAACAGCTATGGAAACACTTTGAAATGAGTGTCCCATCATTATGAATTCATTTGGTTATCCTTTTAATAACAATGATTGTACTCAGGCATTTTATATGAATGTTACATCCCATCTCTTTCAGGTGCTGCTTGGTCACTTCACTGAGCCACTTGTCAGCTGGCTTTTATTAAATTCCCATTAAGGAAGGAAGAGCTAAATACCCAGTAACAAAACTGAACTGGGAAAAAAAATATAAAATACATGCAGGCTTGGATCTGGAAAATTAGTTCTTACAGTGTAGAAAACGTTCTATTTTAGCGAACAAAAGCACTTAAATTTGCTGCTGCCTTCCGTTGCTGCGTGCAAAAATTAATTACAAAGTGCAATCAAAACTATTGATTCAACACTCATTTTCCGCAGCAAGATGTGATGTTTGTAATGTGTTTTATTAGATGTAACTGGTGTAGCTGGAAAAAGTAGACGCAAACTTCCGGGCTTATGAGCTCTCCTTCAGGTCTGAAGTTTGTGATTTAAAATAATGAGTTTTGGAAAGTGTGTTAAACCAAACTACCAGTATTTCCTAGGGCCAAGTAAGACTGTCCACATGGAGATCTAATAGCTAGTAGAAAGCTTGTTTGAATTTGAATTCAAATGTCATTTCATGTTGCCTTTAATTTATGAATTAAACTGAACAAATTGATTTTTTTATATCTGCACAAATGCCCATGTGGAGTTTTGACACTGTTATACCCATCTGATGAAAATAACCAATCTCCTGTTAAAACTGCAGGCATACAAATGCAAAATTAGTGCCCAAAATTATATAGTCAAATGAACATGTTCCCAGCAGTGAGGAATACAGCTTGTTGCTTATTAACATATCTGGGAAACATTTCTATTTTCCATGGAAAATTTAACATTGTCATTAAAGACTAAACATTTTTAGTCTAACTGGAATGTTTTCAGTGTAAGGCTAAAACAGGGAAGTCTTCAGCCAAAATCTTCTTTGTGTTGTAGATTTATTATTTTCTTTACATTTTCTGTGAAATGTTTCATTTAGTTAAACCAGATATTTTCTGTCTGAAAACACACATAATCAATAGCCTGTTTAGGATTATTTCATTTAGGAGCATAATAAGCTATATGGGTTTAAGACCCTCATGTTGCATGTGGCCCAAGCATCACTGTTCACCAGCAGCCAGCATTCCTGCCTTTTTTGCCTCAACTTTTTTTCCTGCCAAGCAAACAGTATTATATAGCCAAAATCTTCTGCAAACCCACCACAGCCCAATGCTGTGCAAGTGACTGAACATAAAGCAATTAAAGTATCATGTTGTTAACACCAAATACTATTTCTTAGTGAAATGAGGACATTCCTGGCATTAAATCCTGAACTGCCAAAAACATTCTTTCTTGTTGAGCTGGTTTGCTGCTTGGGACATGTGCAGTGCCCACTTCAGCATTGTGAGCTCGAGGCCAATATAGCTTTGTGTAGGTGCTATAAGAGGTGTAACAGAGAGGAGGAGTCAGAGCTGTAACCCTCTGTTTTTGGGGCTGTTGGAAGTGGTGAGGTCCCAAGGGCATGTAAGAGCTGCTATAACTGCAGCAGGTGCTACCTAGAGGGGTTGTTGCAGCCCCCGGGGCTCAGGGAAGAGGAACATTGCTCCAACCCTGCATTCTACTCATCAGCCTGCCTGTGAGGAGCAGTCACAGCTCAGGCCATGGTTTACTTGAGAAGTGACTCAGAAATTGTCCAGGGAGCCTTTGGGCTGCTTTATGCCAGTGAAGCACTGCAGGTGCTCTTTCATTATCTCTTAATCTCATGAAGTATCACTTTGGCTTCTTAACTTCAGTGACTGGGATAAAGGAGACATTGTGCCTGTTTGTTCTATTCCAATGGTGCAGCTCTGCTGAGCACCATCATCCTTGGTGTAGCCCCAGGTGTGTTTTGGTGGGGAGGGAAGCACCCAGGGCTGTGTGGTTGCTGGCGTGCTCTGTTGCATGAGCCAAGGGTCCTCCCATGGAGCAAAGCCCAAAGGCTCAACAGCTCAGTTGTATTAATGGGGTTTGCAGAATTAACTCCATCAGATTATTAAATATTCTCAGTAATTGCTTTTGTTCATGGTGGTACTAGCTATCCCTTGCTACCACTGAGATGAATGTGCTGCAAGGCTGTTGCTACCTAGGGGAGAAGAGCATTTTTATGATCATGGAGTGCCAACTTGGATAGTCAAAGTGAGTTCCCATCGAGCTGCCTGACATCATTGAATATGGTTACTGACACCTGCTTAGTAAATAATAAAATTACATCAGACCTTTTCAGCACCAGCTTGTTAAGAGAGAGCTCTAGTGTAGATGTAACCTCTAGTATGAATAGGAGAATTCATTAGGCATCAAGGTCTTTAAACTCATCAGGGTTAAACAGCAATTTACCTCACACCAAAACTGTTAGCAAGTGATTTAGTGACAGGGAATTGACAAGCTACATTTCCCTGGAGGGCACAATAAATATTTTTTTCATCCCAAAGTGTTTTTGCAGAAATGTTTATGTATTTGAGTATTCAAGTTAATTCATTTCTAGTATTTTGACAGAGGGTTGTTGTGCTGTATTGGTTTTTTTTTTTTTTAATGTGAGTTCATCTCATTTTACAGTATTTGGTGAACTTTTCCTGCATGATCTAATCTCACAGTGGAAAATGATATAAAAAATTATTGGTAAACTGGAATGAGTTCACTAGCCCACTCAGCTGCCATTATAGATGAAGACAATGCTCTAACATTTTGGAAATAGTACTTTTCCTTGGGTTTGGAATCATGATGGTCATACTGAGAAAATCAAAAGCAGCATTTCTCAATCTGTGCCATAAATCTCCTTGGGTAGACCATCAGTATGATCTGAACTGATCAACAGAAATTAATCTTTTCTATTGCAATTTTAAAATATAAGCCTTCACCTATCCTCCCTGTCACACATTATCTTTCTATAGCTGTTTAAAGGGTTTCTTTATGATCTCTTAGAGGGTTGGTTTTTTTCTGCTTGTTTCAGCAAGGGCTTGTTCAGGTATGAGTGATAATGAGAGGTCATCATGAGGTAAGAGCCTTTTTCCTTCAGACATCTTCCAAATGGCGCAAGGTAGGAGGATTTTGGTACTGCCTCTTGGGTAGTCCAAGTAAAGAGCCCAGCTTGCTCAAAAAGCCAACGCTTAAGTGATCAAATCTTAGACTTACAACAGGCAATATATAATCATAGATGAACTACCTATGTGAGGGTTTTCTATAAATACTGAATTGATTCAAAATGAAATATATTTGCTTTAAGGTGTTTTTCTGTGATTTTTAGAGTTAACAAAATGGAAATTTTCACAAAGAAAATTTTTGAGCTTTCATTACTCCAAACCTTCTCCTTGTGAAGCACGTCTGGCAAGCTCATCTATTAATAGATGTTAAAGCAAGTAGCACATTGAAGAGTATTAGAGTATTTTAAATGTTAGGTTTTTAATGCTTAATTAAACAGCACTTTACCATGTGCCCATTAAATTCAAATAATGTCTCACCAACCACTGATCTACGTTTTTCAAATGATGAAGTGTTTGGCCTGCAGCTTGATTTGTGGTTATTAGTAACTTTAGTTGCTGCTTTCACTTTCAGAGCTGTTTTGGACTTCAGAGTTCAAGCGCTTTGGATTTGCCTTTTCAGGTCATATTTTTTTTCTACCTAACCATGCTCCAGCTTAATATGCTAGGTTGCCTACTGGGAAGAACATTCATTTCCCCTGCTTTTCTGGTACTTCTTTGCAGTGTTTATTATTTCTGCCCAGTGTAAACTATGTTGATCTTTGCTAGGATGTTGGCATAGTGGCTCTTCCCATTCACAACAAAGGATTTCAGCAGTTAATTTCTCTGAAATAGAATGGCAATAAATTGGAAGATGGTAGGTGCTCAGGAATGGGTCTCTTGTGCATAACTGGTGTTTTAACTGTGGCAACAGCCTTTCTGAAAATAGTCGCTTTAAAATAATATGTGGATTCCGTGTTAGAGCAGCAGTGTCCCAGGTTAAAGCTAATGCAATACCTTGCTTTTGAGTGGCTTTGAACAAAATGCAAGGAAACTAACTTTGTGCTGATGACTTTTGTGGTTTCTTTATGGGCATAGAAGTTTGTGTTAATTGTTTCATACACACGCAGTAAGTTACCTGTGTCTTAAAGGTACAACCCTGACCTGTCATCAGTCTCTGGTGTTGCTGCCATCTTGGGCTTTCCACATTTCCTGTCTTAGCACTTATCAGACATTTTGATATTGCTGTTTCAGTCAACCTCTGCTCAGGCCACTCAAAGTTATATTGGAGGAAATGTATTTTGAATGAGCTTTTGGTCTCCTGCAAAAGCTGTTGTAGCAGGAATTTCCCTCTTCAAAATTAGTAATCAACAACTCATTTCCATTGAAAGTTGCACTTTGAATGGCCAGCCTCTCAAATGTACTGAGGTACCTAAATCACTTTGTGGTGACTAAGCCCCTTTGAAAGCAGGATTTAGACATTTTAAGCTGCGTAAATATTTCTGCAAATCAGATGTTGGTTCATGAAGTAACGGGTGCTGGTGCTTTCTTTGGCAGTCATGCTGATGGTTGCGTTCAGAAAGCTTCAGCCAGTTGTTTTCCAACCCTCGTTAATATTTCAGGTCAACAGTCGTGTCTGTTAAGCCTACCCTATAGCACTTGCAAGCCTGAAATACTTCGTACAATGTTAATGAGGAATGGGAGAGGACTTTTCCTGTCCTTGGAACAGGCTTAGCATAATAGTTTTCTCGTGTCTGTCTAAGATATGTTCTGCTGATGGGGTGGAAAGAAAAGGGCCTCTGCAAAAATAGTAGTATGGTTTTGCTGCTTTCTCTACACACATCCCAGTGGCAAATGACTTCTCTCCAAATGAAAGTTCGGGGTGAAAGAAGAAAGCAAGGAAAGCACTAAGGTAATTTAGAGATCGCGAGGGAGGCATTCCCTCTTCTGTGAGGCCTGTCTAAATCCCTGCTGAAATACGGCGTATCATGTTTTAATCCCCAAAGGTTTCCTGCACTGTGTTATTTGTGTAGCCTGTTCTTTCCCACTCACAAGCGGGAGGAAAGAAAACACAGGCTCCTGCTCTTACACAGCTTGATGACTTTTCCCAAGAGTTTGGGGATTGTGATTGGGACTGACTTCCCACTCAGTTGACACCCCCTTATCTGAAGGCCCAAGCGCTCAGGCGGAGTGAGAGGGAGCTGGCATGCGAATGCAAAGCACAATACTGCCCAGAGTGGATGGGCAGACTCAGCTGTCTTCTGTGGATTATTTAATGGCTTCTTTCCCAAGTGGATTAATCTGAACGCGATAAAGGCGCTCTCAGTATCCACCCGTGCAGATATTGATAAGTACCTGTTCTGTGATAGTTGGCCTAATTTGTTTTCCAAGTTAGAGAAGCCCCAGAGTGAAGACTTTTGAAAGCCTTTGAGAGGTTTAGCATCATGTGAGCTGCTTGATGTTCAGCAGGATTCATGGTCCTCTAAAGAGCATCACTGAAGATAGCCAAAGATGACAAAGTGAGTGTTTGCAAATATTCATTCCAGTTCTGGACAGCTGTCCAGTCAAGCAATTTCTGTCTTATTTCTTGCCCAAGAAGATGTTTCTGGTTTATGAATATCTGTGGAATTCATAGAAAAACCCATACCTTCACATCAGCACCCTAGGTATTGTGAGAGTGTTTCCTAGTACTACCGTGGCCAGCCAAGGATCAGCAATAATGAACAGCCAAAGTGAGCAGTTCATTAACATCCCAGGAGGTGTAATAGATAAAATATCTGACAAACTCTTATGAATAAAATAGGATTTGTCTTTTTACTTTTCTAAGGCTGATTTAAAAAAAAAAAAAAAATTAGGAACTGAAGTGAAGCATCCAAAATCCTTGTCTTTACTCCATTTTCATTTTTCTTAAATATTAGAACTGTATAAATATATTGTAGCTGACATTTTGAGAAGTCTCTTAATTGACCTGGGGGAAAAAAACCCACATCTTTTTAAATCAAATTGTTTTCTTTTCTTTAATTGTTTGTTCTTAAAAATGTGCATTTACACAAATTTATATTTTTATGCATAATTCTTTTTCAAAAAGAATTTAACTGTTAGAGAGTTCATGGTATGTGTCTAGGAAATTGTTTAGGTTTGTTTTCACTCTAAAGATATAAATATTATTTCTTGTTACATATCCATTCATAATAATGTAATTACAATATGTTTGCGGTTACACAGAGTTGCAATCATCCATATAATTGGAAATTAAACCTCTATGACTGAATTACTTACTATTATATTTACTCTGGGCATAATTTTGGAAACCTAGGACACAACTGCAATGCAAACCAGGCTGTCGTTTCCCTGTGCAGGAGTTAGTGGCCTCAACTTAAGCCATATCCACAGTTTTTATGTACAGCACCTGATGCAATGTGGCTACCACTTTCTGTGGTTGCACCACGATGTGGTACCTGTATGATCTTAATATAACTGGAGTTGCTGTCTTTACATTATTTAGTGGTAATTTTCTCTCCTTGCATATAATTTTCAGTTCAGTTGGGCATAACTAGCAGGATTGGACAAACATCCAAGAGCCTTGCGGGTCACACCTGCCAATGGCAACTGATTTTGAGATGTATGCATGGCCATAAATGAGAAACGATTAAAAAAAACATTGTCTGTAAAGAAACAACATGTTTAGATCATTTGACTTTTCTGGAGCAATATGGGAATATGATACCATAAATACCTGGACCCAGCTGTATTGTTTCCATGCAGCAGAATTGGGCTTGTGGAAAGGCAGAGAAAGAGTTTTGTGTTTTACTTCTGTGACTCTACATCTGCCATGTTTGGTCTTCAGTGATTGGTCTATGACAAAACCTGGTTTAATATAGTGGGGCTTAATTGTGCTTGCTTTTATGAAGCAAAAATTCTGTCATAAACAGGTTTCAATCATTGCTGGTTACAGCCACAGTTGAGCATTTGCTCAGCAATTGGCTTTGCTGCCTCTCGGCTCTTTTTATATAGCACCGCTGAGGTTCAGTGCTCACATGGGTTATACCAGGTCAGCTTTTCATTTCTTTCTTTTTCTTTCTTTCTTTCTCTCCCTCTCTCAATTTTTTTAATCAAAAAGATTTTTATTGGCACTCTGGAAAAACAAACACAACACACTGCTGTGAGTTTTGTAACTGAACCAATAAAAAATGAAATTCACTGATGGATTCTTTAATAGCAGCAAGTGAGCCCAGCTTCTAAATGGATTTTATATTGTGCTATTGTGTATAAACAACATGCAATGTGATAGCCTTGTGCTAAGTGGGCTGTGCTGAGGAGACCGCCCTGAGGATGGAGGACACCTTCCAGGCCTCTTGTTCCTTGTCCTGAGGGGTTCAGGAGTGCTTTTGGGTTAAACATGGTGAAGAATGGAAGTTGCTGAGCCTAGGTGCCTGAAGTCTGCTTCAAAGCTTAGTCTACACAAGCTGTCCTGTCTGGTGTCACCTTTAGCAGTTGCTTTCCATGCACCCTGTTTGTGTCTGTTCAAGGGATTGCTTTCAGAGCCTTGGCATTTTTTATAATAGCAATTTTGAACACTTCCATTTAATGAACCGATCCCAGAGAAAACATTCAGAGCAAGATTTCCAGTGCCATTTAGGAACCTCTAGGCAGGTGAAGGTGCCAGCTTGGGCTCTTGAAAGCATCGTAGCATTTTATATTCCCCATCATTTCTTTGAGGCCAGTCCCAGAGCAGAGGGATGGGCTTAAGGTGACTTCAAGGGGAGAATCTGTCAGGACCAGCACAGAGTGACACCATCACTGGGCCCTGTCCTAGGCCTATGGGGAGCTTGGGTGCCAGGGCTCTCCTGCTTTCCCCAGGGTGGAAAAGGCAGTTCTGCTTTCTACCAGCCACCAGGATGTGGAGCACGACAGTAAGTTCCTGGACATGTGTTGTCTGGCTCCAAAACAGAGGGATTTTTGTAGCCTCTAAAAGCCAGTGTAAGATCTTGCTCCACAAAGTGCAGTGGAAGCTGCAGAAAGCACTGGCTGTTGGCAGGGCTGGTTTATAGGAAAATAACTGAGGATAAATGTGGCTGTAAGTCTGTCTGTCATTTCTGTGGTCCGAGGCTTGGCAATGCCTCCTCAGAGAATGCAGCTTTGGGACTTCTGTCCATTCCCTCTTTGGTTTTTCATCCCCTAGGTGTTTCATGCTGAGAGGTGTGAGCAGGGAGCTGGGGAAGGTCCAGAGAAGTGCTTCCTCTCCACAAATTCACCTGGGGCTCAGGTGAGAGGTGGGGACTGATGGGCAAACGGGAATATGCTGAAAATGGTGTCTTGCCCCAGACAACCTGTCAAACAGAGGAAAAGAGCCCTGAGTGGGAAGAGATGCTCATCTGTCAGAGCACACCGTCTGCCAGGAAGGGGAGATGTTGGGCCTGCACTGCTGACTTGATTATGCAGTCCTTATCTGCCCAAAGTTCGGGCTATTATCTGCACCGCGTTTTGCTCAGGCTTGGTCCAAAAAAAATACATAGAACAGCTGTGGGGCTGTGAAAATTATTTTCATCTGTTTGGCTTCTAAAAATGAATTTACATCAATCTTTCCATGGTTCCCTCCTACCCACACCCTCCCCTCTCATCTCAGTTATTCTTTCAGAGAGGCGAAGGAGGAGAGCTGGTCCAGGGGAACATCCCCATCCTACTCTTTTTCTGTGTGCAGTGTCACTCCCAGGAAATACTAAATACTTTACTGAGGTTGCTGAGGTAAGAGCTGTGGCTCTAATAGTGTGGTAACTCTCTGGAGGAATGTCATAGCTTTCTTCGCGTCTTTGTAGTTTCCCCTGTGTAGAGAGGAAAGCAGCAAATATGTTGAAGACCTCTTGCTGATGCCGCAAGCAAGAAGGGACTGGGGAAGGCAGTGCTGCACCGTCTACTTCTGTCTCCCTTGTCAGCAAGGAGATACAAAGCAGAGCATGTAATGCCCAGTGCAATCTCTCTAACTCCTTTGACCCATTGTTCATTAGGTCTGTTCCTTGAGGGATTTTTTGGGGGTCTGTTCTGCCCCAATTGGGTGATCTTCAAGCTCTGTTGTCTATTACAGCCATTCCTTTGAGTGCAGTGGCCACTGCTCACACAGGAAGTATCTTTTTAAAAGAATAGTCTCTGTTGCTTTGGATTATTTCACAGCATTTGTCTTTTTTTTTAACAGCATATTTTACTTTGTGCCCTTAAACCAGTGAGAGGAGAGGTCTTTTACCAGAGTCCTGTAAAAGGTGGCTGCATGTGTGCATGTGTGTTTACACGTGTGTATTGCACATAAATAATCATAGCCCAGAAAAGTACTGCTGGCTTCAGGCAAAGCCACGTTTTTGCTCATGGCATTATTGAAATTCGTCTCCTGTGGACTGTAATTCCTAGAATCCTAGGGAGCGAAGAGAAAAATAGTATCAGGTGTTTTTTCTTTGTTAGGAGACCATTTAATCTTTGTTGCAGGGTGAGAAGGTGAAGCACCAGACCTCAAAGTAGGCTGCAATAGGATCCTGGCAAGTTTCCCACATTATAAACTCTGTCCATAGGCAACACTCCCTTTGTGCCAAGTTTGCTTAGCTAAAAATGACTGAGCCCAACTTTCAAAAGTGGATATTTGGCAACAACTAGCGCTGTATTACTTTTGCCTTAGGAAGGGAAAAAAAAAATCACGTTGTGAATGACAATGAAAAAAGTATTGGGGTAGTTCCTTCTGGGTAAATCAACATGACTTCATTTCTGTAATACTGACTTCCCTTGTAAAGTGTTTTTATATCCCAAGATGAAACGTGTAAGATAACAGCCTGGTATTACTATCACAAGGCAGTAATAGTAGCATACTCGTATTCTTTATCCTGCTCTCTAGGATCAGTTGAAGTCCATGGAGTCGTGCCAATTTTCCTTGGCTTATCTGTCTTCCTATCTTGTTTCTCAATTAGAGGAAGTAAATGATCCTTTTGTTTTCGTCTCCCCTTTCTTTGGGAAATGTTAAAGAAGGGTTCAAATTGCAGTGGAGCTGCATCACTGGGGAACCAGATGGCTGATGAGGGACCTGGAGGTAATTCAGGGGCTTGGAGCTGACTGCTGGCTGGATGCGTGCTGGGGTTCCCAGGGGCTCATGAAATCTGGATTTCTTGTGTGCCCACTTCACTGCAGGGCTCCAGCTTTGCAGGTTCACTGTGAGCCAGAGCACTGGAAGTGGAGGAATCAGGTTTGCTTTCCTTGCTCTCC
Organism: Scolopax mira; assembly: GCA_004320125.1. Lineage (NCBI taxonomy): Eukaryota > Metazoa > Chordata > Aves > Charadriiformes > Scolopacidae > Scolopax > Scolopax mira. The sequence continues at coordinate 41,204 of BJBW01002026.1, forward strand.
CCACAGTAGCACCTGTGTATGGTATTTGGCAAGCTCCAAGAATTGTGTTCTAATATTAATTATATATTATCTCTACTCTGCCTTCACAAGTATTTTTAATTATTTATTGAAATAATAAATGAATAAGAGGAATAAGTGAGTAGGTGCTGGCCCTTACCACACATCACCCTCAGGTTATGCCATCTTCTAAAACATTCAGTATAAGCCACTGTTGGAAAACCTTTCAACAAGCTTCCCTGTAGCGATAGCTGAGTTAGGTGAAGTAATTGAGAAGCAGAATAAATTAGCTCTAAGTTTCCATGGCAAGATTGCTCCCAATACCAAAACTAAGCTGTCTGAAAGGAACTGGTGTGCCCTGTTGCTGTGTATGCTCACATTGCTGAACAAGCTGCTTGAAGTTGTGGTTTCTCCTTATGCCTAATAATGAATGATGGTCCCACTATGCCAGCATAGTCTGGTGAATGCCAGGAGCTTTCTTGCTGCCTTGAGTGGGAGCTCGCTCTTCATGTACTGAAAAAGAGATGAAAGCCAAGACTTTCCATGACTGGAGATGTGGGGTACTTTAATTTTAAGGCACCAAAAATCCAGATCTTTCAAGGAGGCACGACCCTGGGGGAGGGAAGGCAGTTGTTCAAGTCTTGTTAAAACCTCATCCTGCTGTAGGGTCTCAAGTCTGGCACTCAAAATCATTAGCACTCTTTAAATTTGGCCTAAAAATCCCTATGAAAAGTTATAGCACGTGCTGAGTAACTACTTTTCACAATGTAATAACTTGGCCCTTTCAAAGAGTAGGTTTTAGAAGCACATATTACTGACTAAAGACTTGCCAAATTTCTTTTTTCCTTTCCATACTCCAAGTAATGATTCATGGAGGCTCATCGATTTTATTTCTAATAAGGTGCTGTTCTCCCATTCACGAAACTAAGAGGAAACGGAGTGACATATTGAAGAAATATATTTTGTCTAGGAGTTGAGGCATCCAAAGCGGCGCATGAAAAGCATTTTGAGATTTAAGAAACCCCATGTGGTGTTATGTTAAAAAATGTATTTTAATGTGAATTTAGGATTTGCAGAAATCTTGGGTTGGTTGCACTGAGGTCTAAAGTGCTCTGTTTGCAAGAAAGCAAATAAACTAGCTATTTGCTAGCACACATGTACTTCGTGTCTGCGTGTGTGCACGTGTATCCATCACACTCATCTGAACTACACTAACAGTGTGCTGGGTCCACTGATGTGAGTTGGTGAGTTCTCAAGCAGTGTGTTCGTTTGTGGCTTACTCATTAGTAAGGAGTTATTCATTAATAAAATCACTATGACTTTTGATAGACCAAGGTTGTGCCCACCCTAATTGAGGATGGCAGCATCGGGCCCCTTGTGTCACCTTATGGGATGCTTCTCAAAGCAAGCAAGTGCTGGAGCATTACGTCTGTATGGATCAGATCTATCTTTTCACCTGGGCTGGGTTTTGTGCACAAAAGGATTTCAGAAACATGAGGAGGAAAAACTCCATGGAGATTATGCATGAGGAAGGTTCAAAAATCACTTTAGTTCCTATGCAAACCAGCCATGGCTCTCTCTCATGGCCTTTTCTGATCCCTCTAAGAGCAATTACTTGAAATAAGAGTTTAGTTCATCTCCTCCTTGTTCCTTTCAAGGCACTCAAACCTGTGCAGCTCACTTCTCTCCAGAGTCTGAAAAAGGCCAAGTCTACCTTGCTGGCAAACTTTTTTCCTAAGTCTGTGACCAGCTGGGCAGTTTACTTCAGGGTATGATCAGATTCCAAGCCACAGTGTGAAAGTGTCAAAGGTCCCTGGAAAATATGTAATTACATTTCAGATTTGGAGGAAACAATTAATGAAATGGAATTTCTTGGCCGTTTGCTCTGTCGGATGATATGTAGTAGCATGCCTGTGAGCTGAAGCCTGAGTACACTTACGGCACAGAAGAGTTTTTATCATTTTAAAACTTAATTATATAGGCTGTAATTAAACTATATACAAAATGTCTGGTTCTTTGAAGTATATTAATTTTGGGGAAGTTCTCAAGCACCCAGTAGCTGCAGAACAATCATGAAAGAAGGCAAGGCTTTGAATAATGATGACAGTTGCAAGCCACAAATAATAGGAACAACCTTTTCAAAACAAAGGGTTTCACATTTTCCAAAAGTACGAGCATTATTATTTGTGTGTATTTGCAATTTGTACATGCCTTGGAGGGACTAACCTCAACTATAGTGCTTGAAATAATTGTGGGATGACATAAATGGGCACTTTTCTATTGAGGCAATCGTCTTTCTTGCAGCATGCCAGTTTTTGTTTACTATTCAGCAAACCAAAAAGTGTCTCTAAGTTTAAATAACAACCAGGACAGGGTACAGGGCAGGAATTAATTATTTTTTTTCTAAAAGGGAAGGGAGGGCACTCTAAGTGGATTTTCATGCATAATTTCTACATTCCTTGCAATGATTGAGTGGTTCAGGAGAGGGGGCTGCCTGTTGCTGTTTTTCTGTATAGTACCTTAGCAAGAGTGATGTTCCTGCATCTGGTAGAAATATACCTAATGAATTTACCGTTGGAATTTAAAATAGCTTCTCATTTGTTTCATCCTTTACTATGTGGTCTCTATTTTAAAAATAGGTCTCCCAAAACAACTACTTTCAGGCTCAGGTCTATATGCAGTTGGAGATGGACTTTATTTCTTTATTTAACGAACTACTGTGAGCTTTAAAATAAACACAATTCTTCCTGCAAACTTTAACTATTTCTTGTTCCCTTGTCTTACTGATATTGTGCATCTCACAGGATGCCACACATGGTTCCAGAGTCACGATTCCAGGATCTTCAGTTTTCTTTATCACCTGTTGCACTCAGGTGCAAGCACCCACCTGAGCACATCTTCCTTTTTCCAGGTGGGTTGACAACAGTGAAATTCAACCATCTGTCACTAAGTTTCCCTCTAGGTAGCAGAGGGGAAAGCCCTGCCTCTCTGAACCAGGGAGCTATGCTGCAGGCAGGAGTTCATTTTGCAAATAGCTGTGCTGTTTGGGACATGGCCTCTCACTCCAGCTGCTTGTTCCTGCTCACTGCTGGAACATGGTTTGCAGAACCATGAATCTGCTAGCAGAAGAAATCAATTGTGATTTTCCTATGCTGCTTCAGGCAAAATTCTGAGCTTGTGTGGCAAAGATAACTTGCGGGCCCTCAGATGCCCCTCCCCATGTAAAGAGGTTTCCCAAGTGCACCCAGAGTCCTTCCAGGGACTCAGTTTCTTGTTGGTAATATTAATTTTGAAGCCTTCTCCTTACCTGCTTCTTTCTAGAAAGGTTGACGCAAAATGACTTGTTTTCACTTGAGTTCCTCAGAAACCACTGGAAAAGTTTTAACTGTGGTCTTTATAAATAGTTCTCACTATAAAATCAAAAGCAAGATTTTTAGTCAAATGGGAGTTTCCTTAAAACTCAACTTAGGTATGGAGGAATCATTCCTCTCCCCTTCTGTCTGTGGGAACCATTACTTTTCTGCTTGCTCATAGCAACAGGAAAATTAATGGACTATTCCTGGCTTTCTTAGCCACATTTCCTAAAGGCAAGTTATAGCCTGGGAAATTGGCTGTCAAGCCAATAAAATCATGTGGTTGCATTAGGCCTTTTTGCATTTACACAGGCTTAGAAAACAGAGATAAGCCTGGTGAAGTGGAAAACTATATATTTAAGACACAGCCATTTATGTTTCTCTCCCCTCTTCTCCTCCTCCTCCTTCTCTCCCCTCTCCTTCATCCTGCCTCAACATAGAAAAGGCAAAATACTACCCAAAACTTTGACTTGAAGTTGTGAGGGTGAGATCTTGGGGATGCTTATGCAAACTCAGGTCATTGCCTTAGTATGCACACCTCCAAAGAGGAAAAATGTTCTCCAAGAAGAAACTTAAATAATCTCTTCATCCAAAAAGTGACCATTAGATTTATCTGTGAATTTCAAAGTCCGTGTATGTTAGCTTTATTAAAACAAGCAAGTTCACAGTACCACACTGGAGGTTTATTGTACATTAAGTCACATCAGGGCAGCTGTCTGCATGCGATCCAAGTAGGAATGCACTTTATGTTTCCAATTACAGACAATGAGCAATTAATGAGCTGAAATGGAATGAAAGGGAGGGACTATTTACAAAACCCCTGCTTCTTTCTCTCCCTATAACTCATAAATCACTTTAAAGAATTGAGGAACAATTCAAAAATTGCTCAGAAGCTGGAGGAAATTAATAATAATGGGTCTCTGTGCATTGCAACAAACCTCTCGTTTTCATAGCAGCAAAGAGGAATTCTCAGACCCGGGTACATGTCCACCAGCAGTGTCCTGCTGTGTGTCTCTTGGGCTGCAGCAAATAATCCATCCAGTCTTTTAGATGAGTGCGTAAAAATCTAAACCTTTTTAGCTCCCCTCCTAATTGGATTTATGTAATTTTAGTGTCAGTGGGGGAGGCTTTGAAAGGGACAAATAGAAGGCAAGCACCCTTTTTTTTCCCTTTTCTTTAATTGCCTTCAATATGTTGTTACTTCCAGAGGTAAAAACCAAGCTTAAAGTCTCGCTGTGCCAGGAATGTCTGAGCTAAAGCAGTGGTGCTGCGGTGGCCTGGACTGTCTATGGACATAAGGCAGACAAGGCTCACAGGTACAGGTAATCTTGTTTGCTAGGTCAACTCGTACAGCTGGAACAGCTTTCAGGCACACAGACCTACATAGAAAAGGCTTGTGTTCCTGAAATGTGATTATTTTTTCCAGCCGTTCTAACTTGTCTAATTATGGTTTCTGGGGAGAGTTAGCTTCTTTCTCTGGCAAACAGAAAGTAGAAGTAAATACAGTTTAAAATGCTAGGGAGTATCTAGCTGGACAATCTGTATTTCTGGCACACAGAATTTCATTAGGTATTGGAGTATGAGGCTTGTAACTGTGTGTTTGACTATAGTGCATTGTCCAAAAAATGTCTCCTTGGTCTTGCTTCAGGAGATGTGAATCCACCAGCCCATGGCAGAGAGTCTGGGGTCATTGACTATTTGCTCTCATTGCTAAGTACGTGTGTCTTCATCTGAATGAGTCTTGTCTTGCTTCTACCCATCATGTCATAGTCACCCCATTGACAAGGATCAGGATAATGGCATGCAATAAATTAGGAATTGAGCCTGTGAAAACTTATAATGGAATGCGTGTTGATTTTTCATGGAGAAAATAGATGATGGCTTTTAACCTGCCTTCTTCCCTTGTATGTCTTGTCATTTTTGTTGAATGGCATGGAGTTGTGTGACTTTGCAAATCCCTGATCTGAACTTAAAGCTGTTCTTCGTGAAAAATTTTATCAGCAATTAGGAAGAACAGATTATTTAGCTTTTCAACAGATTTATTCAGAAATTTTATTAAGGACTTGAAGGACAGGGTTAGGTTTCTAACTCCATCGAGTAAGGGGCTAGGAGTGGGTTTCCTGTAAGACGGCAGCTTGTGTGGTGGAGAAAGGGATTCTTGGCGTGTGGAAACCTAACATTGGATCTATCCCTAGTGATCTCAGAGCTGGAAGGGAACGAGCAAAGAGCACAAGTTCATAGCAACTGTCCAAGTTGGTTGATTTTTTTTTTTTTTTCAAAGTAAATGTGTTGTGGTTGGAAAATGCTGATGTGTCAAATATGAAACTTCTTACAAGAAAGGGTCAGTTTCAGTCAATTTTTCATCTGCAGAAAAGCTCAAAATTGTCAAACTGAAAATTTCTGGCATTTTTCAGTTAAATGTTATGACTTTCCCAACTAAACAATATGCTGTATAGAAACATTATTCTCATTGTAGTAAAAACATTGGAAAACAATTGTGTCTAAGTCCTAATGAAACATTACAGCAATGAAATATTTCAGTTATTCTAAATTGTTTTTTAAAACTTTCACAAAATTGTGCACAAAATTGCCAAGCTTTTCATCAGAACTAACGATGGGAAATACTGTCAATGCATTAAACATCATATGTTCTGTGAAAACTGATTCTCAATCTATTCAAAGTCATCCTGTGCCATTACTTGTTTCAGTCCAACAGTGTAACATTAGCTTGAAGTTAGCAATGTCAGAACTTCTGTCTTCTGTTTTGAGCATGCTCTGGTAGCAGGGAAAAATCTTTGCCCCATCCTAGCAGGGTAGGTCTTCTGTTTTAAGCCCGCTGTCCTTAGAAGCACAGCGCTTCAAGGGCTTATGCTTGATGCTAGGTAGGAAGAGGTGTAGATCACTTCTCTGAAGGGAAGGGAGCTGCTGTTGCAAGGGTCACAGGGCCACAATCTCTGTTCCTTTTCTTCTCTGCAAAAACTGAAGCTGTTGACTTACAGTACATGGTTGTCATCCAAGTTGCTAGTGAATATCCTCAGTGTCCTCACCCAGAAGCAGGTCTCTTTCCCAGTGCCTAATGTCGTTCATGCAAGGAAGAACAGAGAAACAGGCTTGAAGCAGCTGAAGTCAGCCAGGGAGAGGAAGAGGCACCAGATGGTCACAGGGATCACATCCCACTGCAGCTCAGAGCTGGGAGGAAAAAAGAACCACCCAGTCCAGCCATCAGGATGGGGGCAGACCTGTCACTCATGATAGCAGTTTGCTCTCCGATAGACATTTTAGCAAGTGGGAGAGAAATGGATATACCTGCAAAGGCATGTTCCTCTCTCTTGTACTTGGGTACCTGGCCAGGTGGGATAGATGAACCTTGCTCCCAGCAGGAACCATTTGGGCTTGGCTTGCTGAGCCGAGATTTGACCTTGGTAACGCACAACAACCTCAGCTTTGGGGTTCCTCTTTGCAGTTTCTTTTTCTCCAAGTCTAGGTCACCAGAAAAGGGTTTTTTGTTCTACTGATAACCTGGTAGATCAACAGTTCTTCACTCTGAACCAAAAAAAGTAAAGGTCAAAAGTAAAAGGGTTGTCAGGGGGAGCGTGTTTGGGTTTTGTTTGCTTGCTTTTATAATACCAAATTTAGCTAGGACAGACACTTAGTGGTCGTCTTAAGGGAAAATGGTCTATAAAAGTATCTTAGGAACACTGTTTCACTGTAATCAGTTACACAAGTTTAATAACTAGAAATGGTTTCAATATTACATTTTTTTATTTAAATAATAAAACCATATGTTGGTGGGATAGCATCATAAGGAGATAATTCGGTGCAGGGAACTGTTACTTTATTTTGGAATTAGATTAAGTCATAAATAAATACTACTTTAAGTTAGAAAATTGTTCCCATCCAAACAGCCTCTTAAGACATTTTCCACCTGTTAAAGGATGTGTAGTATTGGGAGTCTTTCATAACAGTGGAAACTGGCTCAAACTTTCAACGGGTTTGTAAAAAATAAACCAGCGTTGATTTATGAGTTGAACTACGACAGGGAACATGTAAGCAAATAAAAACAATGAACTGAGAAAAAAGCAAATATACTGTTGATTTGGCACCGCATGAATCATACAGGCAAATCTGAGAGGACTAGGAGGAACAAGCTTCAGAGTGATGGATTGGGAAAGGGGATCTGATCCCTGGGTAATGAAATGAGGGGGTCTTGCCTTATGCTATTGACCTAGAGGTAGCCTGGAGGAAAGTGATTCCTTCTGACTATACAGTGTTAGTTAAAACAATCCCCTGGGCTCAAATATCAGCTATTAAAATAAATTCAGGAGACAGAGGAAGCGATGTTTATAAGTTGGAAGTTTGAGCTGCTTTTTAAACAATTGTGGATCTACAGATTCTGAACTGGAAACCTGATACAGCGGGAAGAGGGCAAGAGGAAATGACAAGAGGGTAAACTGGAGGTGAGAAGGGAGCATGGAATTGGAAGGAAAAGTGGTCTTTTTGGGGATGGAAGGAAGAGGGGTTCTTGCAGGGCCAAGCAGAGAAACTCCCAACCTATATTCTTGCTTTCACCTTCTCCATGCAAAGTGCCGTGGCTGTACGTGACAGAGCCACAAAAGCTCAGATATCCTAAAGATAACAAGGGCTTACGGGACATCTAGAAGTGTTTGTATTTTCAACCACGATTATAAGAGTTGGTCAGTATTTTCCAAGAAAAGATTTTTCCTCCAGAAATGATTTTCATTGAAACTGAGGTCTTCCATGGAAAAAATGGATGCAGCTCAGTCTGGGGACTGGGGAGGGAATTGAACTGTTTATTTAATCAGTAATGAAAACAAGGATGTTAACATCCATCCATGGAAACCTTTCAATTTAATTTCTGCAGTAGCAACACCACCACCAAAAGAAATCTCTAACAACAACAGGAATCTTTTAGTTGACCACTGACCAATTTGGGGTTTGAAATGAGCATTTTTTATAATAGTGGCATTTCTCTGAAGTGATCACTTGAGTTTCTGCACTACTCCAAAGCATTTTTTGAAAACTGAAACTCTAATAGGATGACCCAAGCATTACAGCAATGCACTGGAAACCACTTCTCTCTTCTCTGCCATTACCCTGTGATGTGACATTCAAACAAGTACCTTTTCCTGTTGTACCTATTTCTTCTAGCCTGGAAGTTGGTTAAAGCAGAGGATGTCTTTTCTGCTGAGTGAATAGTGTTATGTAATACTGATCTTGTGTTGGTTTCTAACTACTGTAATATATTTATAAGTCTATATTACATATATTGTAAAAATATAAGTAGGAAATAGTATTAGTGCGTTTGGTCGACTTACAGTTATTGTATTGCCTCTCTAGCAGGTGGATTTTACTGTTATTCAAAATAATGCAGTGAGACTCAGAGTATCAGAGCTTTCCTTTTCTTCAGTACTTGATGCTAGAAGTGTCCTGTGGCTTTTCCAAATGACCTTTCACCATTTAAGAACTTGCTCATTTCTGATGATGACACACAAGCAAATCCCCATCTGTTCACATGCACATCCCAATCGTATCTTTTCCTGTATTTAATATTTCCACACAGTTGCTCCTGTAGGAGAGTCTCATGCTGAGACTCGCTTCATCTATTCCTCTGCAATTTATGACCAGGACTGGTGCCTGGAATTTCCCAAAGCGCTGGGTGAAAGACAGGCTCAGAGACCCTTGTATACAATTCTGAAAAAAAAAATGTGAAAGGCAATGAAATCTGAGCTTGGGCTTTCAAAGACAACTTGACAAGTCAATTGCCCTGTAAGGAGTTGACAACAGTGACCCTGATAGTAGAAATGATCCGTTTCCTCTGGTTTAATTTATCACTGCAGCATTCAGAGTAGCAGCTCAGTAGCACAATGTTCAGATAGTGATACAGTGTCAATCCCAAAAGAGACATTTTATTAAGGGAAAATTTACAGTCCTCACAAAAAAAAAAAAGCAGTCCCAGGAATGCACAACATGTTTATTGTTCAGAGCTGAAACTGATATTATGTGAAGCCTCACGTTTTATAATTCCTTACACAATATTGGATGCTTGTAGGTGTTGTCGCCTTTTTAGGCACTTGAAACAATGTTATCAAATAATATCATTCTAGAGGTGTAGAAAGCAATATTCTCAGTTATTCATAATTAAAGATGGACCAAAAAAAATCCTCATGGTATGTCTGGGCAAGAATACCCAAGTAAAAGAATTAGAATTTCCTTCAGTACCATACATAGACTGTTTTTTTCATTTCAAAAACACTGATAGTTTTGTTGGCCTGTTTATGAAGCTCAAAAATTTTGTGATGGTATTTTCACAAATGTCAGCAGAACTACTTTTGCAGTCAGGATGTGTTTTCGAGATCCCAGGGAGAGAACTATCAGGAGACAGGAAAAAAAAGGGTGAAAAAAAAAAAGCAGATTTATAAAAATGTACTGAAACATTTTCCTCTTCTAATTTTGGGAGGTTGGTTGGTTTTTTTAATAGGAAAGTAGATAAGTTGCAGATGCTGATAAAAAGTTTATATTGGAAATATGCTTGGTGCATCTCTCCTGCGCTGCTGAGCCCAGGGACTGGTGCTCGAGCTCAGTTTGGGTGCCACTTTGTCCATGCTGCTAAGCCAGGACATATTTCATAGGTGAGAAACTGAGCCCCAAGGATGTCGGAAGGGCACAGGTGATTCAGGAGTCTGCTTTATGCTCCTAAATTAGGATCCTGTGCTCCCTATATAGTGGGTGAACGCACTGCTCCTGCAAATTTTCTGAATCGCCCCAGCCTAGAACACTCCACTGGTTTATAATGGAAGCCTGAGCTCTTAATTGAAGTGAGATGTTTTGAGTTAGATGGGTGAATACCCCCACAGTGCAGCGCATCCAGATTTATACAGGAAGTCTGTGGCAGAGGCAAGAATTGAACCCAGCTTTACTGTGGCCATCTTCTTACTTCCAAACTTCCAGTTAAACTATAATCCATCTTGAACCACTTACTGGAAATGGTTCCCTAAAAATAAATTGAAAGTCTAAGTGATCAGGGAGTTTACCTAAACTTCAGAAGCAGGTTAATATGAGAGTGCTTTATACTGCCTCATTGGACTGGCTTTTCTTGTGGAGTGCAGAGCGTTAGGGACACTCACTGCTCTCTGTAATTACTTCATTAGGCTGCTTCTGGAGATTAATTGTTCCTGTGAGATACGTCCTTCAAAATCTCACCCATTTGGCCTCCTGAAAAATGGGCATTGATGACATTTGGGCAAACTATTTAAAAAGGAAAAATTGGAGGGTTTAGGTGAGAGAGGCCATTTTGCATAAAGTACCATTCTGAGGTTAAAAGCTTCTTACCTGAAACATGTTGCAAACTTAGAGTTAGTCCTTCAGCAGCTGTAGGAAGAGACATTCACAGCTCACTCATGGCAGATGAGAGAAGTCTCTCTACAGCCAGCAGGAGAGAGATGTTTCTCACCAAGCCCTTGTGAATGGAAGGGAGGTTTGCAGCCTGTATCGGTGTTCCTTTGGCAGGAGAAATTAGCCCATAGGAAAGGTCTAATAAATCTGAGAAGTAATTTGGCCTCTTATACTTGACTTGCTTTACTTCTGAGCACAATGTGTGCTACTAATGGAGACAAGATAGTAAAATAAGGTGCCAGGACAAAAGTTAGCTGATATAATTAAACTGCTGTAATTTTTATAGGTTTGGTTTTGTTTTTTAAATCTGCTTGGCATACACTCGGAGCAAATGGAGGGAGGTGTGTGTTAGCAGCAGAACAACATGGCTTCATGTGGAAGGTGATGGTGTCACAAACATGTTGCTACTGGTCCCAAGCTCTGGTCAAGGGGCCTTGGGTCTCCCTTGAAGCCATGGCACAAGCCTGTGGTGGCCCCTGGAACTGGTGCTCCTCATGCAGATTTCAATTAGGAGTTTGAGTGCAAGAATTCCCTGTGGTCCAGGAGAAATCCTGGTGGTTGCCAGTGGTCTTTCAGTTGCAAAATATGTGAAAATCATGGATCTGCACTGTGGTGTTTGCTCAGTGACATCAGGGTGTGATTTCTGCTGGGGCCACCAACATGAGTGTGAGCTGCAGAAACAGCTTCAGGCAAAGAGCATTACATCTGCCTTCTCAGAAGGTATCTGTGATTTTCAGATTGTTTGGCCCCATTGAGATGATGCTATTATTATAATATGTATTTTGTTTTGACATTACACATGTATAGAGATACATGCTTGTGTGCACATGTGGGTGCATTACATTGAGTTACTGAATACAAAATATCTGAAAGAACTTAAGTTTCACATAAGGACACTAGTTTCATTGCATCTTATGGTTTCTGACTGGAAGGGAATTGAAGATTGCAACTACGCAAGGGGAAAAGCAGAGTTGTTCTTTTTAAAAAGAAAATTCTTAAGCCAGCTCTATCCAATCTGAATACATTAAGTTAGATATTGCTTAAAACTTGTTGGAAAACAAGAAAAAGTTTTATTTCACTCTAATGTATGTTAAAGCTCCCTGGGAATGTTTACATTAGACAAGTGCCTGCCAGCTTTACAAGGACAGCTAAATCCCTGTTGGGGACCTTCTATACCCCTGAGCCTGTAGACTGAGACAAGTTGTCCCCAAAGTATGATGCAGAGTCAGTTTCTTAGTTATAGGAAGCAAAGTGGCCTTGTTTTCAGAGATGTTACATGCTGGTGTCCAAGAGAAATCTAGAAACTGGGGTGTGAAGGTGGGCTTTTTGCAGTTTATTCAACACCACACAGTGAACCCTAACCCGAGAAAATACAAGCCCCTGTAAAGGTAATGTGAAACCTACCTGAGCTGGAAACCTCTGAATCTGGGCCACAAAAATGCTGTTCTCATGTTTTCTCCATAGAGAGATGTTGCAGATTTTTTCTTTTTTTTTTCCCTACCCTTCTTCCCAAGGGAGCATGTGGAGAGCCATGGCTGAGCTCTCCAAGGGCAGCCACAGCCAGCACCCTCCTTCCCACAGCCTTCAGGAATGGGACTGTCTGGTTGGCAACATCTGGCTGTGTTCCCTGCTGTAACAAGTCTGTTACTACCCACTTCTGGAAAGTGGAGAGATGTGTTAATATTGTCTGGTGCTTCCCTATGGCTCTGTTTTGGACACACCTTGCAAGATTGTGATGTGTAGATGTCTAAAAGGCAATAAATGGTTATATGTTGGGGTGTATATAAATGTGAACACAGAGGAGTTTGCAGCATCATGTGGTGCACAGCGTGTCTGTGTTCCTGATCAAAGGTGATTGTCGACTTGGAGAATATCCCTTTTTACCTGACGAGTGATGGTACAGGTCAGGATTGCAGGAAAAGTCTGTGTGAGAGAAAAAGATGGAGATGTGGAGTCAGTGGAAGAAGAAAATGGATAAAAAAGGAGAGATGGCAGTGGTGTTTAATTTGGGATGTGGGAGTAACTCTCCAGAGACAGCATCCTCTTTCTAATCTTAGACTTCCTTAGGAGATGTATATGTCTGTGTCTGTATGTATAGGTATATGCACAAAGCACACCTGTATAAAACAGAGAAAGCACCCACAGCACTTAGAAACCCTTCTGCTGAGGACTGCACACGCCTCTCTTCTAAGGTTTAAAACTGCTCATGATAAATGTGCTGCTATTCTGGCTGCAGATTTTTATTTCTGGGGATATCAATTGAATTCTTATTACGAAAGCAGAAAATTGGAGTTACATCTGGTGACTGACGCATGTGACAGTATCACTGCGAGGAATTCCAGTTTCCTGAAGCTTTTCAATTAACTCAGTGCACTTTTCCTCAGGTGCTATGCGCTTGGTTTTTCAGCGTGTGCCTGCTTCCAAGTTGTAAATCAACGAGTAGGTTATTGTACTTTTGTAGGAGTACTTGTGCCAGTAAAATGAAACAGCAAATAATAAACCCCGAGGAGATTTATATAGCCTGAGTTGATGAAACGATTACTTTCTCATTCCTAGGCTTGCTCAGAAAGGTGGGTTAAAAATAACTGAAAATTTACAAGAGCCTAAAACAGAATCTGAAAAGTACAACCTCAGCAACTTATTGGGCTCAGCCTAGCGAGCGCCAGATTTACTGTTTGCAATTTCTTCAACTTGTTCAGTCATTTTTATTTATTTTTTTTTCAACTGCCCCCTCCCCAAGTTGATGACAAGCCTTGGCAAAAACATCTGTGCAAATAAAGCAGGGGAAAGAGTGAAAGAATCTGGCAAAAGAGCTCCCTGTGTCTGCTATGGCAAAAATGTTTGATAAAAGCATCCTTTCCCCCAATAGCCTGAAGTCTCCAGGGCTTATGTCTCACGTGGTGGATGAAGAGGCTGCTTGGGTTATGGGCACTGGAGGCCTTGGCTGGGCTCTGTGGCCCCCTCACCATAGGTAAAGTTTCAGCCCAAGGGGCTGAGAAACTTCCACTGCGTTTTCAGAGGTGAAGGAGGAGTCTGAACCCAGGCAGGGTGGTAATGTCTCCCTCATGGCTCCAGTCCCTGCACCCAGCACCGCTAATGGCCTGTGCGTGGTGACTTTTATCATGATTGGATAAATGATTGGAACAGAGCCTACACCTGGTCTCTGCAGAATTGTTGTCATCTGAGCCTGACCCAGAGAGCCCTACTGAGAGCAAGGACTTGGCATAAAGGGTGTGTGTAAGGCTTTACACAGCAGGGGCCTAATGCTCTGATAACAAGAACATACAGCAGCGATGCCAGGGCATCAGCAAAACACTTGTGGTCAGCATCTCTAGGACCAGGGCAGGGCAGAGAGAAAGATGAGTGTGATGTCGGAGCAATGGGAGGACTAACTACTTTGCTGCAAAGGATGCATGTTGGTTTTATCCCTACCTGATACATTGGATTGATAAATGCTTGACAGCATTGGGATTAAGCTGACAGCACTTTCCGTTCAAGATGGAATGGAGGTCACATATTCAGCTGGAGCATTTGGGGTCAGAAAGCATATATATACCTCTGTCCCATTGACGATGGCAAGTCCCTGAAACACTGCATTCCCCCTGCTTTTTGCTCTGCTGGTACTAGTGGACAAACCCAGCAGCCTCTTCTCTTGCACAACTAAGATGTTTTCATGTCCTGATTGTCCTCTTCCACTGTTCATCCTTCCTGAGAACAAGTCTGTCCTCTTCATGAGTCATTCCTGATTCACTGTGCTGAGGGCATGGCGGGTCCACACACACCAGGGACAAACAAGGGCAATCACCTCTGTGACCCCTAGGCTTGATTATGGACAGACCCCTTGGAAGCCATCTTGCTCTCTGCTTCTTATGGAGACCTGCTGAGGAAACAGTGATGTGCTCCAAAGCTCCCCTTCAGGGAGTAGCTCAGGGATTTACAGCCTTTAAACGCTGGTTTTTTTCATACTCTTCCTCTTCTCCTAGAAGGTGGACAGGTGAAATAATGCGCTCCAGGTTAACACAGCAAATTCTTTCCCCCTCTGCATCCCTCTGTGTACCTCTTGTACCTGGGTACCACCGTTGTACCCAGCAGGACAAGGATGATCAGCCAGAACACCAGCATCTCCCTGTCAAGGGCTACTGCTGAAAAAAGCTTTAGTCTGCACTTTCTTGTACAATTTTTTAAAGAGTTCATTCTAAAGACAGGTGGAAAATTAAGAGGTTTTTTTGTTTAGCAGCCACATAGATATTTTAATCACAAATCAGGAAGAAGAAAAGAACATAAAGGTGGGTTGTTAGATGTGAGTAGGAGACTTTGGTACTTCCAATGGAAAGTTCTTATTCCACCCAAAAATTAAATCCCTACAAATGTGTTTGGTTTTTTGAAGAGACTTTTTCTCTTTCTTTTAACTGAGAACAGTGTCAACACATTGCTTTCAGCTGGCCCTGTTACTCTCCTGGTGTCACACTCCTCTCCCTGAAGGGGTTCAACTGTCCCAGAGTGGAGGGCGTTCCCCAGCTATTGTCAGGCTGCATCTATCAGTGCCACATCTTCAAATTAAACATGGTGGGCAAAATAAATAATGATACGCGTTTTAATGAACCAATTACCCTCTGAAGGTTTGCATGTGATTCTTGTTTTCTACATTATATAAAATCTAAGGGTGGGATTTTCAAAACCACTCAGTGCTGGCCTAATTCCGCTCCCATTGAAGTCAATGGGGCTTTCTTACCCTCGGCTGTAATAGGAGCAGGGTTAAGCCAGCGCTGAGTGCTTATGAAAACCACATCCTAACTATGCTCCCAGACCTCACCCATATTTGTGCTTTCATGGCATGAAATTTGTTTTCATCATATTACATGTGCTGGAATGCTGATGTCTAAGGGAAGCTACTTGGGATTGAGTTTGATATTAATTCTGACCGGGCTTGGCTTTGTGGGTTACAGCAAAAGCGTTCCTGTAAGTGCAGCATAGAGGCTCATCGCACAAATAACGTCAGTGGTGTCAGGACAAGTCAGAGCTGGGTCAGGTCTTGACTTGTCTGAGGTGCTCACAGTTTAGGGAAGGCACAGGAAGCACCTTGGCCTCCAGGCAGGCACCTCCTTCCTGGACCGGACTCCTCCACCCCTCATCTCAGTACCTGTGTCCTTGCTCATGGAGGAGGCAAGTCTGCTGGGAGTGTTTCTGCAGGGACTATGCCTAAAACGGTGCATGCTGCCTTTCTCATAGTAGTCAGTGTCCCAGATTAGCTTTCTGAAGTAAGGGTCCTTGGCCATGGCTCCCTGGAGCTCTGTTGGCTTGAGGTAGGACTGGTCTTCTGAGAAAAATGCAGGGAAATAACTTGTGTGAGACTTTTCCAGATAACTGGAGTTTCCACACAATACCAGTTGGACGGACAGTATCTGCTTAACTCAGAAATGCCAACTCTTCATAGAGAAGCGTCAGGTTGCTACTCTCAGCAAGCTTGGTCATTTTTTTTCTTTTTGGTACTCTTTTTTTTCTCTTTTTTTTCCATTTTCTCTTCTTTTTTTCTTAATTTGATGTGTGAGAGAAGATTATTTGCAGTTGCTATAAAACTTCTACTTTGATTCCCAGTTTCTTGATAAAAACTTGACCTCTAATCTATTTTACGAAAAAAAAGAAGAAAGAAAAAAAAAGGCAAAGAGCAAAATACTTTCCTAATCTTACCCCTTACTGTGACTATACCACATGGCCTGTCAGACAGGCTGGCAAAAATCCTGTATTTTTTACTTGAGTTAATTTGGAAGTGACTGCAGAAGGGGGGAAGGTGGCTGTGCCAGGTGATTTGCTGAGGCTCAGCAGCAGATGGCATGTGATGGATCCCATTCCAGTGACCTCCGCCATCTCAGGATTTTGTCAGGAACCTGGTGGAGTCTAAAATGACTCCATCAGTGAAAACTCAGCATAGGAAAGTGCTCCCACCCCAGTCTCCATATCCTGGAGATGAAACCAACTGGAAAGAGCTACAAATTTCTTTCACTGTAGCCAAGAAAGTCATTTTGCGTTCCTTGCACAAGCTGGACTGAACTTGACCCATGGGTGATTGTTGCTGTTGATCCAAATCTCCCAAAAGGCTGGTGTATTTTCTTGATAATAAATGTCCCACAAATGTTTTGAATTTCTGCATTCATTAGGGCTTAGGGAGGCTATTTGTCAGGACCAAAGACGTCTTCTACAATAAACCAGCAGCTGTCTGCAAAGAGTGAGGAGACATTTGTTGCCGTGAGCTGAGTCTGCTGTCAGCAACCAGGCCCCTGACCAGCCCTAGTAAATGTTTTATTGATTTAATATTAAATTAACTGCCTGGGCATAAGGAGTGCATTATTTTTAATGGCATTCTGATATTAGGGACTGCAGTTTGCTAGAATGCACCTGTAAAATTAGTATCCCCTAGTATTCTGCAGGAGCCATAAAACGTAATGCTTTTTGTGTGCAGCGCTCTGAAGCTCAACGTGGGTAAAGTTACACGGCCTTTGCTTGGAGACTATCTGATGGCTCCACCAATTCCCTCTGTGAGAGGAAGAGGAGTTAAGTCATCTTGTAAGGCTTATGCCAAGTTCATCTCTTCTTTGCTCTGAAAAGACATGAATGGAACCTGAGAAGCCTGGGCACTGAGAAGCAAGACACCTTCCATAGGAGGTTAGTGTTGGAGCAAATGATTTTCCCTAATATTTTTTCTTTCCAGTTAATGAAATAAAAGGAAAAAATTAGAATTAAACAGTATCACTTGTTTAGCCCCAAATGAACCACTCCAGAATCTGCCTTTTTTAGTGAAAGAAAAGGCATTTGGGAACAAATATTATTCAAATTTAAATAAACAATTCTTTAGTGTAAGAATGAACATATTTGCTAATTTCAGAATTCATGTAACTTCTTTTTCAACTGGACTATGAAATTATCAGAGAAAAAAAAATTCAGCCCAAATTAAAAATTTGTTCAAATAACATCAAGCAGCTGTAGTTGATATCTTTCTTTATCTCTGGAAATTGGGCCATAAGAAAAGCAAATCTCTAGGAGCAGACCGCTCTCCTCCCTCTGGGTAGGGTGCAGCAGCCCCCACTGCCCCCCTCCAGCAGTGATGCTCGGGGTGGATGGAAAGGATCCCTACAGCAGTGTCTCTAGCTCCAGGAAACACACAAGAGATGTGTGCGTGCCTCAGTTTTACCCAACTCTACAGCAGTTTGTGTAAACTCGGTGCATTTCATGAGCACTCAGGTAACCATGGATGGGGATGCTTTTTGTGTAAGTTTCACTACTGTGTGGAAAAGTTGCTTTTGGTTCCTGTGAAGCACTGCAGCCTGTCTCCATATGGCGATCTCGTTTTTATCAAGTTGTCTTATTCAAGCACAAAGAGACAATTTTTCTTATGCCAATAACATGCACCTTTCTGCTACACAATTACTATTGGTTTTGCTTAAAATTAGTGATCGCTGTTTTGCCATAGCAACCTTTTTCTTTTTGTTAAAATGTGCACCTAGTAAATGTTGTATTTAGGTTTATTAAGGTTGTAAAAATGCCACATTTGAGCTGTTTATATTTTTCAACTCCCTTAGAAATGATTAATTACAAAGTCAAATCTTCTTAAATGCCATTCAGATGGGGATTCTGAGAAATCCCAAGATTTCTGAGAAGTTTGTTTCACATTGATTTCATAGCAATGAATCACAATGCTGAAACAATAATGGATCCAAGACAAACCGGCAAGCATATAACCATGACATTAGTACTTCTAAGTACTCAGTTATTAAAATAAAAACATTAGATATTCACAATGTCAAAGGATGAGATAGGATACCAAATTTTATGTTTTGTTATTAAAGTTGCTTTAAAAACTGGGGAGCTGCAGAGCTCCACATATAATTGAGTGACCAAACTAATTTCAGGCAGCAACTACTGGTAGGACAGCAGTCTCAGTGGGTGGATCTCATATGATGCTTTATTCAACTTCTTCCTCTTTGTAAATCTTGTTTATAAAGCCACTAACGATTTCTCTTTTCTGATTTCTTTTTTTTGACATATCAATGAATGAAATCCATGTTTTATTACTCCAAAGTCAAATGTTGACAAGAAATGTTTAATTTTTTTTCTTATTTTCCAGAGGAGGTACAAGTCCTTCCAAAAAGTTGCAAATTTCACTGAACTTTTTCTATAGAGTTTTGAGCACCAAAAATCAAATATGTCTTTTCTAGGGAAAAAGAGGGAAAATAGGTCAGAAAATTGAATCATAATTTAAGAGGACAATCATTGTCTTGCAGATAGTGTTGATTCAACAGACATAGTTTCTGTAGGAAGTTTCAGAAGAAAAAACTTTGCAAGCTCTCCCTTTGAAAGAGACCTTTTGTTCTGATAGTTATGACCTGATAAATTCATTATAACTTGAAGACAAAGTCTACGCCACACATCTCCCAGGCTCTGAACCATGTTGGTGACCAAGGGCCTAGAAAAGACCATGTATGGTGGATCTGTGTAAAGACTTCTCTTGACTTTTATAGGTACTAGATCAAGACAACCTCTTGGGTTTTGGATCTTGATGTTGATGTTGTTTTTCCCCCTCATCTGCCCTTTTTTTTCCCCTCATGTTCTTTGTGCTTCATTTGTCACCTTTCATGTAACAGTCAAATTTTGCATTTTGGGCTATTTGGACAGTCTTTGCAAAGATGTGGCAGCTTAGTACTAGTTTTAGGAGCTCTTCATGTGAGTCAACTGCCCATTTTGAGTTGGCTGTCAGCTCAGCTTTGAGACTGAAGATTAGGAAATTATACAAGAAGGTTGGATGATTGCTTTTTAGTTGAAAAATACAGATAATTCATTGCCCAGGCAACTTGAGCTGACAGAGTCAAACTGTACTTTTTTCAAAGGATGTGGTGGATTTACTTATTCCTATTTCTGTGTTTGATTTACTACCACATGATTTCATTAAATAAGAACTTAACATGGGGATTTCTGCCAAGCAACGTTAGGCAAGGCCCATATTCCACAAATCCCTAAATTTGAGGGTGGTGGGTGGGGGAATCATCATATTTTTCTAGCAGATGTCCGTTCTGCCTGCGGACTAGAGTTTGGGGTGGTTTGGTATTACTGTTGTTGCTTTAAAGCCCTTGTAAAATGATGTTTATTTTCCTCCTATGAGATAATGAACTTGAACTTTTCCATTCAGTGAAGTTGATGATAACTTTAATAACTATTAATTCTCTAATTAATAACAACATTGGAGAGAATAAAGAAGAAACCTTCAAACAGGCAGTGTTTCAGGCTTGAACTAGTTTCAAATTCAGACAGGACTGCCTGGAGCTCTCTATTGTCCTGTTCCAATGCAAGGCCACACAACTCATGTTTGTTGGTATTTCTAAATAGATAAAGGGAAGAACCTCCTTATGCACTTTTAACTACTACATAGAAAATATATATCCTGGTAGCTCAACTGTCCATGTCATGTTGAATTTCTGTGGAAGAAAATAAGAAAATGCAAAGAATAAAATGCCAAAGAAAATGCAGTGAGGGAATAGAAAGTGATGAAAGTTGGCCAAGAAATAACTTGCACTTCTTGGCCCAAGCTCTGATGTGGTATAAATCATTACTGCACAACTTCCGCTTCACCCAAGTTTTCAATTTGACCTGTTGTCAACTTTGAGCGAAGGTGATAACAGCCAAAATTACACCAGCACTAAAACACTTTTCCCACTTCTATATGCTGATCTTCACCCTCAAATGCTATTTCTGTCTCAGTCCTCAGCATTAGGGTAAATACAATGCAAACTGAAATCACAGGATCAATGCCACCACTGAATATCTGTCTCGGAAGAAAGACACACCTGGGGCAGATCTTGGTCTCAATTTCTGAGCTACATACCAACTCGTCTGCTCAAGAAGGATTTATCAATGACACCTAGCAAGAAGAGTTTTGAGGCATTTTAGTGATCCTTGTCAACTGTAACCACCCACAGCAGCCTCTGAGTGTTGTTTTGAAATGCTCTAGATGAGTTCCTGGAAGTGTTTTGGAGAGCCACTCTTTGGAGCCCATGCCAAGCACAGCTCACCTGAGCTCAGGGGTCTGGGCCAGCATACACAGCCCCTGACCACAGCAGGCTGGGAAGGCAACCTGCTAACAGTCAGCATTGATACTTCTTTTTTCTCCTCTTCTTTCGTGGTCGTTTCAGGTCTTGGCGTCAGATGACAAATATCACCATCAACTGTGTACCATCAGGCACCTCGGGCTGCTATGATGTTTCACCTTTGAAACATCATAAGTGTTCTGGTCATTGCACCAAGAAATCATATTTACATCCTCTCTGAGAGACGTTCAGAGTTAAGAGGAAAAAATGGCCAAACCAGCTTAGTGCTTTTGGCTTATTGTCTGAATATTTAAAGACATTGCATCTGGAAAGTATTCCATTAATTTGTGGCTAGCACCCATATATCAAATCCATGAGCTTCCAAGTAAACAGCTGTCACTGGCGCTGCCGCAGAAGGAAATTGGCACTGCTAGCTTGTGGCGAGAGGAGAGGGAACATGCTGGTACAGACAAATCCAAGGAGGAAACATTAACCCAGATGTGTAGAGGACAATGAATGAATTGTTCCTTAAAGCTCCTTAACTTCTCAGCTGTATATATGAGACACAATTACGGCCTCAGACTATTCTATTCACTCGCACACATGCACAGAAGTGTAAATATCATCATAGCCAGAAAAGTGGGGTTGCATACTATAACTATGTATTGTAAGGTAGCCTCCGAGTCAGCCCCATGCGTCTGGAAAAGGGGACACATGTTTGAGGGAGAGATGAAACTGTCTGTGCTAGTGGTAACCTGTCTTTAGGCTGGTTGGATCAGGTGGGCATCTTCTGACCTTCAGACAGCTTGGAACACAAATCATAGAA
Organism: Scolopax mira; assembly: GCA_004320125.1. Lineage (NCBI taxonomy): Eukaryota > Metazoa > Chordata > Aves > Charadriiformes > Scolopacidae > Scolopax > Scolopax mira. Next base: position 62,866 of record BJBW01002026.1, read on the forward strand.
TTGTCTAGATTGGAAGGGTCCTTTAAGATCATCTAGTCCAACCAATAAAAAAAGCCATCACATCAAATGTTCCTCAAGGAAGACATGGTAAAGACAGGACCCATACAGGCATTGGTGTATTGGGGGATGCATGGGTTGCTTACCACAAAACTACAAATTCTTTGGGGCTGTTGGCAGTGCCGGGGGCCTCAGCTGGAGTTATGATTTCACATACAAGCAGCTCAGAGCAGTGCATGAAGTTCTACCTGAAGCCAGGTGAAGTGCTGAGGCAGACTCAGCTTCAGTTTTCAAACGCTGCTGTTATTGGCAGAGCTGTTTGTTGTGAGGCCTAGGGCATGGGGTGGGGACCTGTTATTTTCAATTACATGTTTGATCCGTCTGTTTTCCATGTAGTGCTCAAGTAAATGAACTAATTAATTAAGAGGAATTGTATATGTGGAAGTGGGACAGAGATGAAATCGGTATTTATGTTTTCTTGGGAGGGGTGTTACAGAAATGTTGAAAAACCTCAAGGCAAGATCAGGGTCTCTAGTGGTAGTTGCTATGGGGCATCTGGGGATCTTCCAGCTGAAATGGAGGAAGGGCAGTAAGAAAGGTTTCCCATCCCCTTTCCAGAACGGGGATGATCTGAGGCCAGGGGAGAGGAGCTGGCCATACCAATCCCAGGGGAAGCGTGGATGGCCTGGGATGGAAGGGAAAGCCCTTTCCCACTTCTGCCATATAGCTGCTCTGGCATCTACTCTAGATGCCCTGGAAGTCCACCGGATTTGGGATTTACCTTCTGTTTACTAACCAACCCCAAGTGTGGTTGAACTGGTGACCCAAAGGTGAAAGGCTCTGCATCTTATTAGGAGTACTGTGAGCTGCTGCTGAATGAGTCCCCCATGGCAGTTAAGATTTGATTATGGTTCTAGAAAATGTTCAGCTTTTACAATTAGTGTCAAAGCAGTGGTAAGCCCCTCTTTGATTCCTGGGTGTAGGCTCGTGCTTTTCTTAACCTCACACATATGCTGGCATATTTACAGTAAGTGCTCAGGGGGTTGCTTTTTTTATTTTTTTTTTTATTTTATTTTTGAATTAAAAATGAAAGTTCCCCAGGGAAATTATGCAATGGGAAATAGCCACTTCAATAAACTTGACTCACACATTTTATTGATTATGGTAAATTTAATTATTCCGTTTAAACGTTGCTTACACACACAAAAAAAAAATTATCCTTTTCTTCCTACGTGTTTTTTCCTGTTTTTGTATTCCTCTCTGCAGACCAAAAGTGTACTATATATTATTTCAAATTTTAGAGGAGAAATACTCAAGGCTAAGCCATAATTATAAATTAAAAATTAGAAAACATACCATAAATCTTATTCAAAACATCTTCAAATAGAACTGCTAATTGTTAAACAGCAGTAATTATAGCTTTTAAATACTCTTTTGCCTCTACCTATTATGTGCACTGTTTTTGCTAACGAAGACAGTTATTCAAGTGCAAAGGATGTTAAAAACACCCAACAACCCAAAGCATAGAGCAAAGCAGGTATTTCTTCTACTCAGTACTTTGTTAGGTGATATTGTTTGTTCTCTTTACACTTGGATAATACCCAGAGGTCTCAATCTTCTTTGGAGACCATCGCGCTGAGGTCTTTAGAGGCTACAGTCCAAAGGCAATGGAAGAGTTGCTTGTCCCTGGGTCTTAATGTTATTTCTCTACAAACCACTGCTAGTGGATGTTTTTCTTTCTCTTTCAGTGAGCTGCTGCTGCTTCTGACCTACTGAACTGCATTCAGTCCAGGTATTCACCGTTTTTTTTTTTCCTTCTAAACTTACGAATGGTGTCTTCTTCCTGGAGAAATGCATTCATTCATTACTTGGTGACCATTCCCATGGATGTGGAATGTTCCCATGGATACAGGTCTGTGGGACTGAGAGCAAAGCAATTCACCAGGGCTAGAAATTAGGAGACAGGAAGAGGAATTATCTCTAGAGATGGAGAATCAAAAGTAATTCACAGAGTCAGTACTCCCTATTCAGAGCCAGCCCATCCCAGCAGTGAGTGAAATCATGGTTGGTCTTCCTCCCTCCTGAAGTTCCATAATTTTATCTAGAGAGGGACTATTTGGGGTTCTGGAAGCTGAGGCTAGCCAGTTTTGAAAGTTGAGAAGGGATGTCAGGTTTGTTCAGGTCTTTGTTGCTTCTAGATACAGTTTTTATCCAAGTCAACCTGTGCTTCCCTGGATCCCACAGTCAAATCCACATCTGATATAATCTGAAATAGCCCCATTTATTTCAAGGCAGCTGTACCTTCTTGTTCAATGGAGTGAGCCAGGGAGAAGCCAGTGAGAGTGCAGAGATGCTGAATGAGGAGTGACAGGGCTGGCACGTAGGAGGTTTTGGAAGCCACAAGTGAGGCGGTGTCTTCTTTGCTCTTCTCCAGTTTTTCTCCTGGTGGCGTTTGGCTGCCACCACCATCAAGCACATTGACCAGCTTTTCACCCTTCTGGATATCCCTTCTTGGCAAAAGATGGACTGGGGAATGCTCCATGGAGACCTCAATGCCATTTACATCCTTGGGTTTCCTGCATCATACAGCAGAAGTGATTCAACATAGGGGATACTTGTTCCATAGCGGGGGGCGAGGGGGAAGTAATTGCATGCTCTGTATCCTGGTAGGTTTCAGATTTATTTGCTTTATTAAAAAATTATAGCTGTGAACACATATATTTCTAAATGACCTACCTTAAAAATAACCACAATCTGATGTAAAATGGTGAGGCATCCTTGAATTAAATGGATTCACTCCAGCTTGCATTAGATGTGGATCAGGCCCCAAGATTCATGCAAACTCAATTGTGATGACCTTGATAATTTAGATTAGAGATGAGTTTAGAAGCAATCAGATCAAATCATAAGCCTGGCAGATTTCGTTCAGTTTCCTGGCAAGTCCTAATTTTCTGACAATATGAACTTGTTGCAATATGTATTAGACCAAATTCTTCACTTCCTAAACCTATTGCCATAGATGTCACTCTCTCCCAAAACTTTTCAATGCTGTAACTCCCCAAAACATTTAAATTTCCTTCCCCATAACCGTCACCATGCTTGCTCTGGCTGCTGCGGAGAGGGAATTTAGCCATGTAGAGATCCCAGGCTCAGCTTTTGGTCTATCAGAAGAATTATTTTGCAGATGGGCCAACTTAGGACACATGTTCCCACTGGGATCGGTGCTCTGCTCCTCCCTTGCGGCCTCTTTAATTAGCGTGCAAGAGCTTGAACCAACAGCCAACTCCTCAAATGGCAACAACAAAAGAGTCCTTGTCATACCCAAGCTGACTCAAAATAAAGTAGAAAAGGGTTTTTTTTTTTGACAGAGCTGCAGATCACAGATTTACAATATACAGCTTGTCACCTCGTGCTGTAGGTGATGCTCTGTTAAGTTATAAAAATCATCTCCATGCTTCTTTGTAGCATCTACATTGCTTCATTTTCCACAACTGTGGGCCATGGTCTTTGTGAGCATTAGTACACCAGGAGATGTGACCTAAGGTGACAGTGATAATACAGAGAGAAATGGAAGCAATACTCCAAATGAAATGCCCTGACAAGAAGGAATTTTGGAACTTAATTCAAGAGTTTAATAATCACCCCAGAAGAAAAACTTCTATTTCACCTTCCCTCCCAAAAAGTGAACCTGAGTCTGTTGACTGCTTTTCACAGTCTTGCATCATGACCTACATGAAAATTTGAAGGTGAAAATGTTAAATGCTTCTAGCTCTAAATTTTGAAATGGTACAATTGCAGTGCTGTTGGCACTTTTGTTTTTCCTCTGGATGTTTTCTCTTCAAAGCAAAATGCTCTCAGAGGGATCTGCTTCTGCTGTTTCCCTTTTGGTAGAACAGCACATTTCAAAGAAATACATGTGCATTTCTTATATTTAGCCTACGTAACCACAAACATATATGGTTCTTCTGAAGCTTTACCAGCCATTTATATTTACAGTTGCTTCAAAGAAAGCAGAATCGAATGCCCTGTGGGACCCCTTCTCTCCCAACACACCCAGACCTCAAAGTTGGAAGGAAGTTGCAGTATTATTTCTCTCTTTACCTTTTATTGTTAATTTTATGACTAGTGACAATTGCAAGTGCTGATGTAGTGAAGTGCTGCATACCTTTGGCTCCCATGGGAGTCCCTGACAAGAACAAATATTCACATAAAGAGTATTTGCCTGTAAGGGACAGGCACTATGGGGAATCCTAGCCACCTTCCAGACATTCTCCAAACACAGGAGAAAGGATTGCCATAGAGGGAGCTGATGGGGAGGAAGGTGCTCCTCACAGGCATGGGATCCCAGGGTGTTTTGGGAACAGCTTTAAGAACATTTTCCCTGTGCCTTAATCCTGGTTAGTGCTGAAGATGCACAGACACAGTGTGCTGACCACCTGCTTCATTTCATACTGGCACCATTGCATTTCTCTGAGAATAAATATTTCTTCTCCTTCTCTTTATAAGAATACCATGATTTCATGGGAGTGAAAAAGACTTGATTTTTCCACATATCTTCCTGTTCCTTTAGACCACTTGATTGATTTTTTGATTTTGATTCATTTTGGACAACGGAAGATGCATTCACTTTTTAACCTTTATTTTTTTCCCCTTTTTCTGTTTATTTTTGTTGTTATCAGTTAGTCCTAGAAAGAGCAGTCTGAGTGCCTGATCTGCCAGAAGGCACGTGTGCATGGTTTTCTTACTTTGCCATCCCTCCACAAGATTTAATTACATCTGCCTAGAATTTAATCCATAAGCCAAAATGCAGAGCTGGTCCCTAGGCAGTGGCTCATCATTTGACACCCTTTCTTTTAAAATCCCATTTCTTTCTGTGTAGCTCCCACTTGCTGGGCTGGCAGAATGCGTTCTTCCACTGTGCCACGCTACTCTGACATAATCATAGTAGTGCCACTGGATGACATGTGGCAAACAGATTCATCGTCAAGGAAAAGCAACAAGCTGGGATGACTGAACAGCAGCTTCCAGCAGGAGTGCTCCTCCATATTTTAACCTAGTCTTTCTTGGAGTTGGAAAAGAGGAGATACAGATGGGGAAAAAAACACCCCAGTGATTCATAGAATGGGTATAGTTTGAAAGGACTTTAAAGAACATCAAGTTCTCATTCCCCTGCCGTGGGCAGGGACACCTCCCAATAGACCAGGTTGCTCAAAGCCCCATCCAGCCTGGTCTTGGACATTTCTAGGGATGGGCCATCCACAACTTCCATGGGCAACCTGTTCCAGTGCCTCACCACCCTCACTGTAAAGAATTTCGTTCTGGTATCTAGTCTGTGTCTACCCTCTCTCAGTTTAAAACTGTCACCCCTCATCTTATTTGCTGATGTTTGCAGCTGCATGGAGAGACACCAGAAATGCAATTTAAAAAGTGGTCATCCAGGGTTGTCCTGATGATTTCTTGATCACTGAAAAGAAAAGGCCCAAGAAAGTTTTGGAGTCCAGCATTTCTCAGCAGGTGATTTGAAGCAAATCCAGAGAGGATAACCCCATATTCTCAGAGCCCTCACCCTTGGCCACTGAGATATCACGGCTGATTTTTCAATTGACCAGAAGCCTGGTCTGCCTCACCGTAGAGCTCAGGCATTCCTTGAGACAAGAGTAACTAGTCATGCCCCATCTATCTTACATGCTTTTTTTTTTTTTGAGCACCTCCCAGACTTTACTATGTTTATCCTCTTAGCACCTCTGTAATTATCTCTCTTCTAACAGATGAGAAACAGAAGAACATGGAAATTTTGCAATTTGAGCTGAGCTGTGCAGGAGCTCTTTGGCAGAAGAGGAGGCCTCCTGAGGGGTGAGTAATGTCCTTTTGACAATCCCATTAGACTTCTGTTTGTATCCTTACGTACCTAGATACAAGCCCGAAATTAAGCCCAAAGTGTCTTGCACAGAGCAAAATCACTCTTTAAAGCTGACTCTTCCACGACCGATGACTTGGGCTTTCATTGCTGTTTTTCCCAGTCCCCATCACAATTCCCTGAGACCAGATCTGCAAAGCAGTTCCACTCTGTTTCAGTTTGAAAGATCAAGTCTTATTTATGCAAGTGATATAAACATCCTTTTAGCCTGACAAATATACAAAAAATCCAGAGCAGCTGCAACTGTTGTGTGCAGCATCCTGCAGAATAATTTGTCCAAAAACATGGAGTACACTCACAACCATATTTTAACCAGTGTGAATGACAAAGTGAATCAGATGACACTTGGCTTCAAATGTATGCTTAGGGTCAGCCCTCTTAATTAACTAACTAGATCGATGAGAACTTTACCATGGACCTGGATATAGCTTCAAACCCTGAAACAGCAGCAGCAGTTGAGTGTAAGAGCTGCTGAGCAGAGGGGCAAACGGACGGGTGCTTTGGGGGGAGGCACATGCATGGCTGAAGGGGGGCTCTGTGTAAAACCAAGCAGAGCAATGGAAAGCAGATCAGCAAGACAAAGTCTGGCTGATGAATGTCCTTCCCAGCGTGTGAGTCAGCGGCAGGTTAATTAGGCATAGCTAGGCAGGGAGCAGTGGTTATGACAGAAAAGGCTTTAATTGATAGGATTGTTTTCAGCACAATAATATTAATTAGCAATTGTGATGGGTAACATGAAGGCAGGTGGAGCACTTTCTGTCAAGGTATTTTTATAAGGAATTAGTGTGTATAAACACCCATTGTAAATACATCGTCCTTGTCAGGTGTAATAACCGCCTTGGCACATAGCTTCTCTACTGACAATGAAAAGATAATTAAAGACACAATTGCACACTACAGTGTTTCTCTCAGATGCTAATTGTGTCACTGGAGAGATCTAAACAATTATATTATAAAAACACTGGGTGTTAATAGTAATTTCCAAAAGGCAGACAATACATAGATTGAGAAAATGCTGTGAGTGTTGAGCCAGCCCTGGAAAAAGCTAGAGGAAAAATTGTGTTTCTGAAGAAAACATTCGAAATGGGAGTGAGGTGCCTACCCATCTTGGAAGAACTTAGCCTCTGAGCTTACTGAAACCAAATCCTGCCCTACCCTACAAATAATTTCATATTTCACAGCCTTCACATTTTCCTCATATGTATGTTGTTCTTAGAAGCTTATACAAGGAGAGCCGAATCTTGAAGACATTGCTTAAAGGAAATTTCTATTCATGTCACTGAATATTCACTACTGATAATCCTAGTAATAATTCTCTTGAAAAATGGTATTGTATTACCCGTTGCATTTCATTATGCAGAGCATATATGATATATTGTATTACTCTATATTACAGGTCTACAAATAATACCTGTAATATTATGTTCTTGTAATTAAACCAATTAAAGTGCAGTTATGAGCTCATTAAACTCAAGACAGATGTCAATCAATTCATTTTTTATGTAGATAAAACGTTATCAAAGCCAACTGATTCAGTCCTTAAATTCAAGTGTTCTGATGTCTGTGTCTCCATTACAATGTATAGATAAACATGATCCAGAAAATGCCTGTATAGGCGTATGCGACACCTGCATACACGATCCCTATTGCAGGGTGAACTGCTGCTGGATATTTTTACCTCTGGTTACCATGATATGTAAAAAAAAATATAATTGTATATTTAAAAAATATTTAATATCACACAACTCTTTACAGATCTGATATAAGCGATACATAGCCCTCTGTTGGGTATGCAGGTTTTGCACGTTGACCCTCAGTGGACACCAGAATGACTTAAACACACCAAGTCATCCTGCTGTGGTCACACGCCTGTTTCCCAGGTGCTGCAGTACCTAAACTGGTCCCTGCAGAGTCGGCAGGTCCAGCTCTCCTGCTTGGCTCTTACAGGCTGAGAGATGATCCTAAATTAGCTCTTTTGAAGCCACCCAGGACTAGTGCATTCCTTGCCTGGAGCAGAGCATTATACTCCGGAGTAAATATACTTGGGGCAGAAGTCTTCATCTCGCTCAAGTTCTCCCACGGCTCTTGCAGGGGAGACAAGATTTTGGGCAAAACATCACTGCCATCCCAGTTGGTTGCTGGAAGTGTTTCTTGAGGCTGAGGGATGGCAATTCTGGGCTTTGTGCCATACATTAAGAAGAGGCGTTTGGTACAGCCATGTTGATGATCAGCAGAGGCTGCAGAAGAAAGAATTCAAATTATGCAGAGAAGCAGCAGAGGAATGATAGTGACACAGGACTAACTGAGATGAGTTCTGGTTCTCACACTGACGGTGTCTCAGAGTTGGAAAGCGTGGGGAGAAAAGAGAATTATGGAATGATTTTTCTATTGTGCCTAACAAGATTATGATCAGAAGAAGGAGGAGAAAATGTGGATGATGTTACTATGACCAAAATGAAAGAATTTGAGTATAATCATAGCAGTTAGGGAAATGTGTTTTAAAGACCTTGAGAGAGGTCATAATGAGAGTTTACTTTGTAGATCTAATCAGAGCTTACAAGACCATATGCCAGTTCCCAGTTGTGTCCATAGTGAACAGCAGGACATCAGTAATTTTCCAGATGTGGCTTCTCCCCTAGAAGGAGAACAAAACCATTGAGAAGAACTGGAGTAACCCAGCACTGAGGGAGCCTCTGAACTCCTCTACGTATTTTGGCTGAGATGTCCTCATGAATAGTTTGGTTGTTGCCTGGTAACATTGGCATAAATTCTTCTACAGTGTGACTGAGCCTGTAAAAGAGAAGGAGAAACTCAAAAGATCCAATTTTATGGAAATTTCTTCATGAAACAGGGCTGAAGCATACATACCATGATATCTATCTGATGAGTATTTGGAGCTGCATCAGTAGTGGGGGAGAGGAGAAGGATGCTGGATGTCAACAGGATATACTACCTTGTGAAACGCCAGCACAGAGAAGGTCACAGTCGGAACTTCTGCCCTAAGCTTCCTGTAACTTCTGCAAACACTTGTGTATTTGTCCCCTTTTGGTGAGATCCTTATATCAGCCACCCTTAGGTCTCAGTATTGCCCCATTTGCACTGCAGCATGAACACCTTCCAGATAAGAGCATGCCAGCAATGGTAGAATTCACAAGGGACTATGTGGAATCACCAGATCTTCTCCCATTTTTGTTTAGAGTCATGGCAGTGAATGGCTTTGTTTTGGAGGAGACTTAAGAAGATGTCCTGATGAAGGTGAAAAATTAGATAGGAAAGGAAGCTGTGGAATCATAAGATCTCTTCTGGAGGTTCTTGCAGTCTAACGCCCTTTCTCCAGGTTGCTCTTTACCTCTGTCTTGTGTGCTTTGTCCATGATATTAGCCCAGGGAAAGGAATTGTCACTGTCAGTTGATGACACAGAGGTCTCTGATGTCACCTCTAACAGATTCATAGCTTGCTTTGGAAGATTAGAGGTCAGAGTAAGATCCACCAGAAGAAGAAAAGTGCCTGCACAATAGCTTCAACTAGTAGGCTCAAGCTGAGTTCTAGGCATTGCTTACAACTTTGGTTGCAGTGAATACACTGTCATTTCCACACAAAAAAAAACGTAGATCATGGTAGCCAATCTTTACGTAGGAGGAAGCAGTGGTGTTTCCTAATGAGCTGGAGAATGGAGGGAGGAAATTTTGGTAAGTGACACCAACTGGTCATCTCAGAGCGTTAGAGGACACCAAGGCCTTGCTTTGCTTGGCCACATGAGCACTGCCTGCCCTCGCTGCCGAGCACGACAGGAGCTGCTGAGTCAAACAAGAGAGCAGCTCCAGCCAGGGCTGTGCCAAGGAGTGTGCTGCTATACACATTACTAAGGATTGGTGGAGAGACTTGGAGAAGAAAAGGAAAAAAGCTCTCATGGGAGATGGTCTATTTTTAATGAGCCCAAAACCTCTTCCACAAATTAAGTGAAATATTTTAAAAGGAAACAATATTACTTTGGTTTTATTTGTTTCAGCTACTTAGTTACAGCTCCACGTGGACACAATTAATGGAGGAAATAGAGTATTTTATAAGCCCAGGACTCTGAGATAGATATTTTGTGACCATGTGAAATTCTTTGCCCTAATCACCACACATTCCTTCAGAGAAGGTTGTATATCGCTGAAGATTATTAACCCCAGTTCCAAAAATGTTGTGTCTAGTCATTGAATGGCAAAGGTCAAAAATTGTCATGGCATTACTCAGTGATGAATTTTGTTCCTCATTTTTCATTAAAGTCCCTGCTGTCCATCTCTGGCTCAGGTCTGTTCTAATTCTGTTCAAAGTATTCCCCAGCAAGAAAGAGAGAAATGACCTTTCCACTGGAACTAGTTTTATTTCCCAGATTCCTTTCAGAATCCCCCTGTGACTTCACGTAAATCACTTGGACATTCAGTACCTCATTTCTCCATTTTATTTTTTTTTAATAGAAAGTATAGGTTTTTCCCTTTATTTGCCCATTTAAGTGATGATTTTTTCAGGACAATGAATCATCTTGTTTGGTTGGTATCTTACACCAATCCCTCTAATCTTTGCTGGCCAAAGAAGAAAACCGGTCTGAGGTAAAACCTGGGGATGAATGTTATTTAGATGAAGAGTTTTATCTGTGCCTTGCCTTGCTTCCTTGATAGGAAACAATGAAGAAGTCACCCTTAGGAAAACAAATAAATAAATAAATAATTTTTTTTTAAATTCTTCTGAGACCTCCCCAAATATCAGAGACAGGACCATAAAATACCAGGTCTAGGCTTCCTAAGTGTGACACCCGCGTTTGATTTCTGAATGGAGACAACTGATCAGTTCCTCTGATGATACAGGACTATGTACTTCATTAATTAGCCATCCACTTCTCACAGGCAGACCTCGATAGTCTCCTTTTTAGCTCTCAGGCCAGTGCTGCTGAGATTTCGTTGCAACGGGCGATTACGTGGAGGTAAACAACATCTCGTCAATGCAGTAATCTGTGCAAATATCCTGACAGCTAAGCACAGCGGGGGGGTAAATAAACAAACAACCCCACTGCCCCTTCCCCTCCACCACACCAATAAATACAGTTTACTGTACACATCGCTCTTCAGGGCCGTACAGGGATGGTGTGAATCCATTAGCAGGGCAAGGGTGAGTGACTTCTGACTTCAGCGACCCTTAAAGTTAATCCAGCATTGTAGGAGCAGAATTAAATGTGATGAGCTCAGAGAGTGTGATAAAACCAGATTTAAGTGCACAGCTGGGCAGCAACCTATAAAGGCAGAATTTAAAACTGTAATAAAAACTTTGTAATCTAATTATGATGGTAAAGTTAAAGGTGAGGTATTTGCAGCATGATTCACATGCACCACGGCTAACCTCTGACATCTTGAATATATTACGTGGTTTCTTCACTACAGGAGTAATTTTTGAGTTGCTCTCTTGCACTACATGGCTCCCTAGGTTTTATTCTCGTGTGCTGTCTTTGGAGGTTGCAGGACAGGACAAAACTGCAGATCAGCACTTTGCAAAGCATCTGCTTTCTCGTGCTTCTCGCTCGAGGCCTCTCAGGGCTATTTCTCCCCAGACGCAGGGCACCCAGCACCAAGGGACTCAAGCAGGGGCTGCAGCAGGTGCACATCACCTCTGAGAAATGGCAACTGCTAAGAGAGACCAAGAAGAAACTACAGCAAGAGCAGGCATGCCTCAAACTGGCTCTAGCCTAGCAAGTCTTAATACCAGCATGAGGGAGGATGCAAAGTTAGATACAGCCTGGATACAATTCTAGGCAACCAGCTCCTATTGAAGCCCATGTCATCATGTCTTCAGTGCAATTGGCACCTAATTAACACCACCTCAGATATGTGGTCATCTCACTGATTTCAGTGCTGGGTTGTCCAAAAACCAAAGTGATAGGAAAAATCAGCCCCATGAACCCTGCCTGTTTCTCCTCCATGACTGCCAGTGGACAGGGCTGGTTTTGCCCAGCTGGTGGGGTTCACAGTGCTCTTGCCAGGATGGACACTGTCAAGTATGACACCATCCTTACATCCAAATCTAACCTCTTTCAGCAGAAAGATGACAAGGGGTTTAAATACTCTACAACATAAAGGTTTTTTTCCTGGGTCCCATTAGGCATTGTTTAGTGTCCCAAGAGCACTGTGTGGTTCAGGGGTGTAGGGGTGGGATTTAAGCAGGTTTGCTGGTAACGTCTAGGCAGTTGCTCTAGGAAAGGCAGCTAACAAGATTGTTCTGTCTTCAGCCAGCCTGTGTTGAGATAGAAATTTCCAGTAATTTAGAAATCTACTCCACGGGGTTGTTCTGATTTCTTTTAATTTTTTCTACATCCCAAACAGCAATAAAAAAATAGAGTAGAAATGTCAGAAAATAAGTCTTTTTATGTGAAACCTGAAAAGCTCTGTATTGTTGGTTTTTTTAACTAAAAGAACTTAGCAGTACTTCTGAAATCAAATTGCACCTTATTTCATTCTGTTTGAATTTAGCCAAAAGGTTTCCTTTTAAATCCAACTGATACTGAACTATATTCCTGTAGTGTAACAATCACAGGAGTTGTTCAGAACAGTGTTGTTTGTAGAATCAGCATCCCAAAATAAACTATGTCCTTCGCCAAAGCAATGTGGACCCAGCTGATCAATCTCCACAAATGTTATTCTTAAACTGATGAAATATTTGCCATGTTTGTGAAATTAAACTGAAACACATCTGTTGCTTAGGTTTCCCCAGAGGGTAATCAAATAATATTTTTTTTCTAGAGGAAATGAATAATTTTTAAGATGCTGCATTTCCAAACCTGTCCCTCTTTTTCCCCTCTTATCAAGTTTTGAGAGGAACTGCAGAGCCATGAAGGACACCCTGTGCAGGGTTCAGAGCGACAGTCTCTCTTATGGTAAGAGAAGAGTGTTAGAGCCATTGGCTAAAGTTGGTGATTGGTATCAGCAACGGGGAGGAAAGAGGTGTGGGGTGCTTTGGAAAGGGTCTGTTCAAAGTTTCTAAGGGCAGTTTGCATCTGTGATAGCAGGCCTGTCTCAATATTGTTATTTAGAGGCAGAAAAATATTTTCTGGTTTGGAGATAGAAAAAGATGTTATATGTATATATTGAAGCACCTCATACACTTCTGCTATTCATGAGATAACGTCATCTCAAACTGTCCTTCTCTTCCTACAGCTGTACAACAGCTACACCAGGGTAGAACCCTCCGCAGCAGGAGACAACAGCTTTTAAAATGCAATCAGGGACTACGAGAAAACACCACAACAAACACCCCGAAACACAGGAAGGAGCCTGCCAGCTGCAGAAGGCCAGCGTGAGGATCAAACAAGCAACATCCCAGGTACAAACAGGGTGAGATCCTATCAAGTCCAGGCCAGCAACCACCCACTGTGTGCTCCAGTGGGTTTAGAAATCCCGTCCTGTACGGCAGCTCCTGCATGCTTGAGCTCATTGTACTGCAGAGAGAGTAAGGGAGTATTTAACACCCTCAGTCTGCGAGGCACAGACAGGAGGTGGTAAATACTTGATAAGGAGACTGGAGTGAAAATACCAGCTTTAGGCAATCCAGATTTTATCAGGGAAGTATGCAGGGATGAGTAACTACCTGACATGCAGATGTGCCTATGCACAGTGCCAACGGCCTGCCAGTCTGCACATCTGGCCTCAGGTGTCACGCTTGCATTTTAAAACCGATGTGATTTTGGGGTATGTTCAGGGGGTGTTTTTTGTATGGGATTCTCACTTCATACAGTGGCAGGACCCAAAACAAATCTGTAGTTTTGTTCCTGGAAGAATCTATAGATTTAACACTGGAGACCTGTTTTTCTGCTGTAAGAAGCTGCTTGGCTTCTCAATGAAGCCTATTTCTCTGCTTAGCAATGACACATTTCACAGCATGGTTATCCAGGTGACAAGTCAAAAATGGCCCCTGAAATCCAAGGGCTCAGCAAAGTCATAAAGAAATTAATATTGTGTATTGTTCAGTGAATCGATGATATTTTATGGGCTAATGATATTGCTGTCAGCACAGGACCTAGAGAAGACCTGTGCCTGGTCCCAACATAGTCTCTGCAATGTGAACCACAAATTTAGTGGGAGCGGTTGGAAACTGAAGGGCTATGAACTCATGACATATGTATTGCACTGGAGGATATAGGGAGATGGTCTTATAGAGACAGTTTGGAGAATTATTGCTGGATCTCTTACTCTAGCTCTGGACCCTAATGTAAGACTGTGGAGCTGCCTGTTAGCTATTCTTCCTTGTACCCCAGATCACTGGGGAAGTTGTTGGGTTGTCAACAACTGAGGTGGGAAATGTCTGTTCAGAGAGCTTGTTCCTGCTCCAACAAGAGTCTTATGGTCTATTGGATCTTTCTCTTTGGATTTTGTATAGATTCTTGTCAGGTTTACAGGACACCCAGCCTTATCCTTGGTGGGAAGGTGGGAAGAGAAGAGTAGGAAGAGCTTGGCAGTGGGAGGGATGTCCTAGAAATGTGAACACAGAGGAAGGAGAGACTGTTACCATACTGGAACGATAAGGGGTTAGTGTAGCACTTGTAGCCGTGCCACACCAGAGGCTTGGTTGCCAAAGGGGTAGGGATGGTCTCTTTCTGGGAGTGGTTTTTAGTGTGGCTAATGACAACCGTAAATAGGAAAAATATGGACATTATTGGAGAGAGAGGCCCAGGAATGGATAAAGAATAAATTGGCTGCACTGTATATAGAGAGGGCCAAACAGATGTTGGGCCTGATCCAGAGCCCATTGAGTTAATGGAAAGGCTCCCTTTGATTTCATTGGACATGGTTTCAGGCCCATTACAACTTCACAGGAAGCAGTGGAGACCAAGAGTAATAACTTGTGGTGACTGGAGTGGTGTGTGTTGCATAGGTGTGGGCTGTGAGGTTTTCATGGTGAAAACAGATGGGTCTTACAGTTCCATCCATTTGGCGTGGGTAACCCTCCTGCCTCCCTTCCCCTACCTGATGGTAAGCAGTCTCATGCGGTTTTGGTCCTCTAAACAACATTTTGGCTTGATTCTGCACAGAAGTGCCCTTCTGCCTTCTCTATTGCCCCACATACTCAAGGGTGTTCAGGTGTGACTTCATGGTGGCCCAGGATTTAGAATGCAGTAGCTTGAGCCATCCACAGAGAAGGAAGAAACAAGGCCTGCTGAGAACTATTGACCAGGGAGGAATTTTGTTATGGACCAGCAAGAAAAATAATGTAAAGCGGGTGTTTCTGCAATTGTGAGACATTTGTAAAACCAACGTTGTCCAACAAGTCTCCCACTCACATTCTCATCCACATGATATGGCAAGGTCTCACATGAAGGACCTCAAATAGAAAACATCTCTCTGAACTAGTTGGCGTATGACCTATGCTAGGGCCTCCCTCCCTTTCTTCTGTCTGTGCTTTTCTGTTTATTTAGCTGTGTCTTTGTTTCTGTTTTCACATTTAACACAAGTAGAAAGGAAATGGGATTTTGTACAGCTTAGGAGACTGGGAGCTTACCATGCTTTGGAGCATAGGCCTTTATCTGTCCTCACACCACAGGTGCAAGTGTTTGTAAGCCAGATCCTCCGCTAATGTAAACTGCCCCAGCCTCTGAGAGCTTCCTCCATTTAGACAGTCTATTTGAGGGGGTTTGTGATATCCAGAGATGCAGACACAAGCCATAATCAGGCCAAGTAGGTCTTGTGTTTAGGAATGAGAACTTAAAGCTGAGCAGTGCTCAGTTTCTCCTGGTGACACTATCAGGAGGAATGGATGGACCATTGCATGCAAAGACACATCAACAAACAGCAGATTTCAAGACCCTGTTTCATTCAGGGTCATGAATTTATTGGAAATGTAATTTGGGGAATTGTTTGATTTAGTCAAATTTAGGCCAAGCTGGAGAAAGGCAAGGAAATAAGATATAAGGGTAATTGCAAGGCTTTACTCAGGAGTAACTCCACCCAAATACGTATGGCTTTGTTTTCCCTCCTTCTGTCACTGGGAGAAATTCTCATAGCATAGTGGAATTGACTCTAGTATTGCCAAAGGAAAAAAAAATCTTTTTCCTGTGAGAAATTCTGCTCTGAAAGGGGCCAATAGTTCACAAAGCTGGTGTAAACTTAAGAGATTTTGCTCAGTATCAGAATCTTCATACCAATTTATTTCAACTGAAAAACTACCCCGGTTTCCCTTCGCATCAAGCTCCTCACAATCCATATCTGGATTTTCAATCATCCATCAGCAAAGGACCCACTCCCCAATCTTTTGTAAAAAGCTATCAGTATCATTCACCTCATCTCCAGCTGCATTCACATAGACTTCATTCCCCTTGGCAGGTATTCCCTTATCCACGCTGGCAGTAACCTGTACTTGGTACAAAGGTGTCAATCATGGCTCAGGCTGAGCTGGATTTTAGGTACTTAACAGGTTTAAGTCATGACCCTACAACACCCATTCTCCAAAATGCAATCTTTCCCTCTTGCTGACAGTAATGCACGTCTAGCCCTGTTTAAAAAGAAGCTGATACTGAGAGAAGCCGCTGAACTTTCTGTGTGAGGTAAGGGTCAGTTTACAGCTGGATAAATTGCCTGGCAAGAAGGTTGTGTGGCAACTTGGCAATCATACCATAACACAGCTGAAGGAGGAGGCCTGAGCCCTGTCTTCTAGTTCTCTTTTTAACCATGCTGGCCTGTTTACATTTGGGTGGTAGATGGGTGGAGCCGTTATTCCAATTTTTGGCTTGTATCTTTCCACTTGGATGTCAACGTAAGCTGCTGCAATTATATCATAATTGTGTCCCAGTATTGGAAATGATTAGCCTGTTCATTTTCCATAAATACTGGCTGGCTGGCTTCACCTGGCAGTGGCTGGGAATTGTCATGGCAGATACAAAAGCCCAGACAATATAGGGATTCATAACTTCATGTGAGTTACGGTGTTTTCCAGGTGGCAAAGTGTAACAAGACTATGCTTATTGGATTTAGACATAAACAGGATGCCTGAGGGAAATGTCGGCTTTTAGACTGGGATTCAGGTAGCAATAGAGAAATCACAGGTATTTTAATTCTAGGGTGATCTTACTGTGCTATTTTAGTCAGAAAGTTAATTTCTTATTATAATAAGCACCAAACTAATGGGGGAAATTTTACATTTCAGATGAAAGTTTAAAAATATCTAGGCTTTATAATTATATAGCACTTCCCATTCCTACTTCTCCACCATGGCAGCCTTTGCTCTCCCATACTGACCAGTTCCAGTGGGTGGAACCAATGTAAAATGTAGCTGTGTATTAACTTCAAGGCTATTTATTCTTACAAGGGAGCTCTAATTCCAAATAACACTGATGCCAACCTTTTTTTTTTTCCCCTCAGAATTCAGGCATACAACACACTTTCCTCTACTGAAGCTCATCATTCCATAACTCCAGAAATTGCAATATAAACCTTGGCTACTATGTACACTTCAACTTGAAAACACAGCAGTGATCTGGGATTTTAATTCAAGCAAATTTGAAAGCGGATTAGAAATAGGATCCAGCTGCATCTCTAATAGTCAAAAGAAAAATTAGCAGAACGTTGGAGCTGAAATGAACTCTTTCTTTTAGCTTTTTTCCTCCTTTTTCCTTTAGAAGAGGAATTACATAGACCTAAAATACCATAATTAAATTGTCATTTGTTCCTTACCTTGGTAGAACCTCTGCCCAGCTGAACACATCTCAGTTTCTATCCTAAGCATTTACCTACAGCACAGGGTTGGGGAAGGGGGGCAGTTTTTTACTTGTTTTAAGAAATTAGAGGCATGCACAGTCTGTCTGTTATAGTCTTCAGCAAGTGTGTTGCCAGGCTCTACAGGTTATACATCATTAGAGCATGGAGTGTCCAGGAGAGCCCAAAGCTTGTGCAGGTGTGTTGGCAAAGCTCACACCACTTCCCTCCCTCCTCCCTTCTCCACTGCACTTCCAGCAAGCTGATACTTGAAACTCCATGTGGCAAAATCGCAGAGAGCTCTTCTGAAGTTTGTTAGCTCGAAGCTCGCCCAGCAGACGTGACTGTGAGATGGTGGTGCGTGGAACCTGGAAGGGACTCACTGGAAAAACAAAACCATTGAGTCAAAAGCTTAGTGTGTTTTTCCATGATGATTGTATGAAAAAAAAAAAAAGCGCGCATGTGTGTTTTTTAAGCACTTTCAGATATTAGAAGTTTAGTGAACGCAGAGACACCTATTTTTTTTTCTTTTCCCCCGGCCTTGAACTTTCAGAATGACTATCAGGAATATATTCCAGCCTGTTTTCAATGACCCATTCATATGGTGGTTTTATTTCAGCTTTTCCCAAAATGGAGTGAACTTCATTTGATCTGTGCTCCTGGCATTAGCTACCGTTATTTATGCATCCTGCTCAGATAATCAATAAAGTAGGTGGCATCTGAAAATAATTACACACACAGCTCTTCCCCGGCTTCCAAGACAGAGACAGAAGCTGGGAAAGGAGCCTTTGCATATTCAGCACTTGTTAAAGGAATGAAATATAGTGCTGTGTGTTATTGTTGTATCCTGAAACCTGGGCATTCAGCAGCAGTTTCTTTTGACATTGCTTAGCACTCTGGCCGCGCAGCACCTGATCACAAAGCTAATAATCTTTCCTGGCTTCGCTAGAAAAGTTGCCTTTTCTGCTTGTATGGGGCGCCAAAGGACAAGAATTGTCAAATGGGTCACAAATGTAACAGAGTGTCTGTGGCCTCCCTTAGGGAGGAAGGGTCTAGCTGAGTGTAGTATCCTCCTTTGTTTAGGGGATACCACCACAGCTGCATTTTTACAGCCAGATGTCCTGGCCCCAAGCTAGTGTGTGGTGACAAGTGGGTGGCCTGTGCAGGGTGTGGTGTTTGCCTGTAGCAGGGGATGAGTTTTTGCAGCTAAAATTGTATTCAAACCCATGGGTCTGTCTTCATATTGCTCATGGCAAAGTCAACTTTAGATGTCTGTAAGGCTGTCACTGCTGACTGAAGAACCTGATTCAGGTTCTCCGTCACCTGATGGAGTCCTACCAACCAGGAAAGTATGTGAGTCATCTCGTATTAGAAGGTATTTTAGGAAGTTTGCAGCTTCAGCCTCCCTTCTTGCAATAGCCAAGATGAACCATTGGCATGAACCTTGAACATTGTCCCTGCAGCCTACCTAAAGAGCAACTGCACCAGGTACCAACACAACTGAACAGGTGGTACAAAAAGGAGAGGCACATATTTTGCCAGGGAAAGTTGCAACTCCAGAGTAGGGCTGTGTCTGTTTACTCCGGCAGCACTGGAGAAGCTTTGTGCAGCACTGTCACAGAGGGGACTAGGTCCTGGTTACAATGCTATGCAGGTTTTAATGGTCTTTTTCTAAGAGTCTGCTTGTGGCCTCCTTATGGCCTGCTTATTGAAGACAAGAAGAGAGGTGATGTGGAGCAGTGGTCTCGCTCAGTCTGGCCATTCCCGCATATTTCGTGTGTATCATTCCCTCTTGAACTGCAGAGCCAGGAGGTATGAGTGCAGCCAGGAAAGACTGTGATGTCTGCAAGAGGTAGCAGCTGGGGAGATCTGGGTTTGGCACCTGCCTCCTGGAAATGAGCTAAGGACATCAAGCAACTCCCTGCTCCTAGCTCTGGGGTACCAGCAGGGCTATTTCACATATCTGGACAGCAAAATTTACAGGGCAGTGATTATTTTTGGCTGCTACTACAGGGTCTTTCCTATCTCCTGAGCTAGGCGGCAAGCAGAAGTGTTTGTTCATGGCCTGCTCCATTGTCCATCCCCGGCCTTTCTCAGTGGTAGTACACTGCTGTTTGGATCCTCCTGCCAGCCCCAGCAATGCCCTGCACAAGCCCAGCGTGTCGGGAGCTTCCCGGCGGCAGAAACACCGATCCCTGCTCAGCCCGGCTCTGTTGGCTGCAGAGTGTTTGCTTAGTGATTAACTCATGCGCGGACATACACAGCCACAAATCTCTAGGTTGTCTCACAGCCTTTTCATTCA
Source organism: Scolopax mira (assembly GCA_004320125.1). Classification (NCBI taxonomy): domain Eukaryota; kingdom Metazoa; phylum Chordata; class Aves; order Charadriiformes; family Scolopacidae; genus Scolopax; species Scolopax mira. The sequence continues at coordinate 82,796 of BJBW01002026.1, forward strand.
ATTAAGTCTGTTGACTTTGTCTCATTTTGAGCAGTAACTGGATTTAGATAAGGCGATGGAAACCAAAACATCAATTGTGTGATTTCTGGCCCAGCCGGTATGTTGATCCGAAGGGAATGTTTATGCGGGCGATAACCGAGGCAGTGCAGCGATTAGGACAAAGTCGTTCGGTGCAGACTTCTATAAAGTAAAAATGCTCTGCATCAAGTACAAGCACTTGCCAGGAGAAGCAAAGGGAGCTGCCTTGTCTCCGCAAACTCCCTCTTTGCCTCGCTTGATGTGCCGTGAACAGCAGCCAGCGATGGAGCAGTCACGGTGGGGCTGGAAGCTCCTATCAGGTGAAGGGGTTGTGCTGGAGCCCAACTGTAACTGGCTCTTCTGAAGCCAGGAAAGCTCTACAGGAACGTAACCATTTGGGATTTAAACAGCTACTTTTTGTCTGTGATAGAGTAAAGTTATTCTGGGATAATTTTTTCTCACAAGCCATAGGACATGAATTTACTCTCGGTTCCTTAGGGGCTTTATTTGTCCAACATGAACTAGCCCTTGTCACACACATGCTTGGGAAGAGGAGATGCAGGTGGCACACCCTCAGCATCTGCACTCCTTAAGAAGACAGGTGGCCGAGATGGAAAAATCCTCTATGTTACCATGGCTGATGTCTCCCTGTATAAGCAAGAGAAAAGAAAGCTCTTCTCTTCTGCAAGCATACAATTTTTTCATGCTCTCCTGTATCTTCTGCTGTTTACGCACTATAGTCAGAAAAAATATTGGGGAAACATATTTTTATGTGTTTGTCAAAAGCCCATGTCATCTCATGACTTGTTTCGGTTCTATTCTTTGCCAGGTAACTGTTAAGCTTACGGGGACCAAGGGGCATTCCTGACACCCTGCAATTTCAGCAAAGAGCATGGAAGAAGAGCGCAGGAAAAGACAGTGAGAAGACATTATTTCCTAAACACACAAGTTAAGTTACACCATTGGAAGGTAGCAAATGTATTACTGACTTTTTCTTTCTTCTTTCCTGTAGTAGGGAGGATTTCTTCCTCAAATTATTCTTTGTTTCCTTCTGATACAAATCTGTGATATAAGGAGCTTATTCTAGCTTGTTGCACCTTTAGAACTGCTAATGGACATTGAGAAGGTACAAATATATTGTTGGTGGTTCACAATGAGCTGCATGCAGCCTTGATGTATGTATTCTTACAAATAGCACAGTTTCACCACCAGGAAAAGGGAATGTATTGCCTCAAAGCTCTAGGTAATCCTGCTTCAGCAGGGGAGTTGGACTAGATGATCTCTACAGTCCCTTCCAACTCTAAAAAAAATCAGTGAAAGGATTTTTCTTTCCAGTTCCTCTTCTTGTTCCAGTTCCTTCTTGTTTCCCTTTTGGGTAATGCAGCACTTTTTGCAGAGGTAATATTGGAAGCAATATAACACCAGCATTTACTGGGAGAAGTGCTGTACCCATGTGCATCCCATGGGGGGACGATGGTGAGGAGGTGCTAAGAACGTCCAAACATGGAGCCAGTACTTCACATTATTGCTCCTGGCTTGCAATGGGAATCACACCAACCAGGCTAAGCAACAATATACTGCAGTGTGCACTTTCAGTCCTGCTCCTTATTTGACCTTCCTATATGGAGCAGCCCAGCATGTGGGAAGAGGGTGTTCTAGTGTGCTCAGGTACTCAGACTCAGTGTTTCCACCCAATGGCTTTGGGTGGTGGACTGCTTTTGGCTTTCTTGCACCAGAATATTGCAAGAGTTGTGGAAGTACACCACATGCTGTAGCCTCAGCCCCTCGGTCCTCATGAAGACACCCTCAGCCTGTGACTGTTTCTGTCACAGCTGCTGCCATGTAAAGCAGAACCAGCATATTGGAACTTGCTTCCTTTGGGCTGCAAAGGTGGTATCTACTGTGCTGCTGTCACCATGGGCCCATGAGGCAGTGAGCACGCAGCAGTGGAGGCTCAGCCCTGGCACGGCAGATTAGCGCAACAGAGCGTGCAGCTCGTGTGTACACACACACAGAGGCACAAACACTTAATGGTTGGCAACTTAACATATATTAAACATCTTCTGGTAGCGATGAAAGATGGCATCCTCCCAGAGTTTTGCATACCTGTGAGCTAATCAGCCCTTTGTGTGAAAGCGTAGGTGGGGACTCTTCTAACAATACAACGTTGATTAGCTCATCATCTTGGCTTTAGGGGCATACTGATGTGCCCATACTGCTTTCAGAGCTATGAATAATCCAGCTTTACTGCTGTTCCCTTATAAAAAAAAAAAAAAAAAAGAAAAAAAAAGGAGAGAGTATAATTTTAGGGCTTGGTACTCAAGCCTGTTTCTCAGTACAGGTGATGAGTAGGTATTTTCTTATTATTCACTGGTATCACTCTTGGCTTCAGGTCTCCTTTGGACAGCTGTTGGTATCATAAATATCAGAAATCTATCTGACAGAAATAATTGCTATTTTTCAACTACTGATTGGAATAATATCCTTAAAGATTAGGTACGTGTGATTTACTATCAAAGTGAGAGGACTATCAGCAGAATTTGTGCTGGTCGTGGTTCATTTAAATATCTGTTAACAGTTTGGATGGTGGAGCAAACAGGGCTCTTATTGTGGGTTAAAACAACAAGACAGACTGGGATCCCACCTTTGGGTGGGGAGGGGGATTGATTTTGAATGTTCTGAATGAACTTTAGAAATAGGCTTAAATGAATAAGAAAGTACCTAATTAAAATAGACATAAGGAATCAGGTCACGGTACTGACAATACCTAGGGGTATCCCCCCCCCCAGCTAGGGGAGCTGGTAGAGAACAAGCTCAAATCCAAGTCTACCATGCGATGCTATGGCCATAGAGATGCTTGTTATTAGAAGAGATATTAAGATCACCCTTTGTGTGGAGGTCATTCTGGTGCTGGAGGGGCCCAGACCACAGCTCTGCACTCCATACCTCAAATAAAGGCATAAACACAGAAGGAAGTCTGGAGGAGAGCAAAAGGACTGATAAGAGGTTTCAAAACACATGACCTGTATGGAATTTTTTTTTTATTTGGATTTGTTTAGTCTAGAAAAGACTGAGGACAGTTATGAGATACTTCACATGTGAAGGCAGTAGCTGAAAGGGGTATGGTAAAAGGGTAGAGTGATCACTGGGTCTGTTTGCACGGGGAATGACAAGATCTAGTTGGCTTTATTTACAGCAAAACAGAGCATGTAACAGCTTAGGAAAGCTTATCCGTAAAGAGAAGGAGATACTGGAACTGATGGTACATAGAGGCCTTGAGCTCTCCGTTGCTGTTTCCAGAAGTCTAAACTGATGTACAACAGGAGTGGTGTAGGCACAGGCATAGAAACATGCCATAGGGTCTCTCCATATCTATATGTCTTTGCTTAAACCCATTCTTCAGTGTCTGTTGCTTTGGTGGCAGTAGCAGGAGGCATGTTGGACTCAAGTTTGGTTGCTAAAACAGAAAACATGCTGATAGGTGGGTATGTTTGCGCAGAAAATGTTGATAAGACAGGAAAAATGATATCGTTGTCAGAAACAATAGCCAACAGCTTTAGATGTTCTGCTTCAAAAAATATATTTAAGGAAAACTAATCCTTTGGCAAAACAGAGCCTTTCATTAAACAAAAGATTTAGATGGAAAAATGAGCTCTGTAGATTAGCAGCCCAGCAAAATCCCAAGACATCTGAAGTGTACTTACTGATCCTGGAAATGGTTGCTTTTCGCCATCCAGGATTAAGCAGAGATAACACAGCACCTCTGTATGCAATGGAAAGAGGGGTAAAGAGATTGTCAGGGGAGCCTGAGAGTAGCTACACCTGCAAAAAATACAAGAATAAGTAACCAGAAAGGCTTTGTGCAATGGCTTGCCAAATTTAGAGGGAAATGGTATCTCTCACAAAGTCAAGGAAGGACTGCGGTTAAGGGATGAGAGTCAGAAACCTAGCGTTCAAAAACTGCTAGTTCTCACAAAGCCTGCACTTATATGTATTCAATCCAGGAAACTGGTTAGTGGGATGTGAAACTACCATATGTTTTTGCAGATGCTACAAGTATGTGTGCTTTCCTTATGTATATATGCTTTATACCCACTTTTGAAAACGGGTCAAAGCCTTCCAGTGCTCCAGGAGGAAAACTCTTGAGAATTTACAGATCCGAGATGCTGTGATTAATGTTTCTGGACAGCAATTTCACTTTCCCCTATTGAGGCTTGGAAAAACAGAGGAGAGTGCAACAGATCAAGGCAGACACATCTGCCTGGCTGTCAGATTTCACGCCAACAAATTGGAAGAAAATTAAAAAACCTAGGCCAGATCTGGTCCTTGCTCTGGGAGTGCAAAGAGGTCTGAAAGGCTCCTACACAGATATTTAGGCTTGGCATAAAACCATCATAGAAATTCCTGTGTTACTCTCTCTGTTTTTGCCATACCTTCACTAGAAATACGTTAAGGAAAGAAAGAGATCTTCTTGTTAAAATAGTCTTGAGTTTGTGTCAGTTAAGAGGAGGCTGCAATGTCCACCTCTGCCCAACACAGCTCAACAGCTGTCCTTCCAAACACTCCAAGTTGCAGGCTTACACCTTAAATGAACGGTTCTGCAAGTGTGAGAGATAGGGAACCATAAATGTTTTAAAGTAGGGTGTTTTTTCTCCAAGTCCCCAGGAAGATTTGCACCCTGAGACACAATCCTTCTGTTAGGCATGGAGGATGAGCTATCTTCACCATTGTGTTGCTTTTTACTTTCCAGCACAAATATCCCCAAACCACTCTGGAGTGGGGGCAATGTGACACTGCCAGGTGATTATACATTGTCGCTTAATATAAAGACAGTTGGCTTTATACTCCATTACTCAGCTCCATATTACAAGCCCTCTCTCACAGGACGCTTGGGATGGCTCTATAGTTTCAGAAACCTCATGGTAAAAGGGTGAGTTTTTAAAGATAGTATTTTCCCGAACGAGTCTCTTAAAAATATAGTGCTGTTCAAATCCTCTGTTTCCTTTAATGCTATTTTCGGGTTGTTTGTTTTTTGTTTTGTTTTGTTGTGTTGTTTTTTTTTAAATTAAACATTAAGCTTAGCAATAGGCATAAGATGTTAGATTAAAGGGACAAAGCTTGGGTTTTCTGTGTCTGTCCAGAAATAGCTATTCCCTGGGTGGGCCAGGTAAAGTCAAGCAAGGTTTTTGTCACACAACTTCCTCCAGCTTTCTGAGTGGTGGGGAGAGAGATGTGACTGGCTGCTTGCAGAAAAATCTGGCCAGAAGCATCGGGCCACATCCTTTGTGGAGGTAAATCAACATCATCTGAGTGGCATTTCTAGAACCATGACTATTTTCATCAGGATCAGGCCTTTTACATATGGTGAGGAAGTGGTAAAGATCACAAAGGGAGGGGAAGATATACATGCATGGCAATAATTGGAAAAAGCTATGGGGTTTTCCTATGTAGGTGGTGTCATTTTCTCTAAAGAATTAGCGTGGCTTTCCCAGCACTCTTTCCCTTTAAGGAGACATGCTGAGCACTGCCTCCCGATAAGACAACAACCCCGGATGCCCAGAGGAAGAACCGTGGTGTTGTGAAGACGCAGGCCCAAAAGGCAAAATGTCTGGATTTTATTTGCAGCTCTGCCACAAACTTCCTGGATGATTGTAGCCAATTTACCAGGTCCGTTTTTTTCAAGCAGCCTCTGTGCCCTTTCTGCATATGCATGAAGTATACGTTTGCTGTTCAGGGCTTTGCACAAAAGTCCAAGAAATGCAAAGCTGCAAAGAAACACTGCTGCCTACATGCTGCCCTGGTTTTCCTGGGCAAAAGGTGATGATCTGGTGAAGCCGCTGGATCCTTGCCAGCAGGGATTCTGATCCAGAAACAAGGAAGGAGCATCACAGCTCTGGATCAAAGCCCACCTTGCCCAGTGGGCCATTGCTGGCAGACAGCAGAAGTAGGCGCCCAGGGAGGAAAGCAAAATGAAGGTGAGCAGAGATGGATGTGTCCACACTGTACTTTCCCAGCCTCTAAGGCTGGGAACAGTCCCTGTTCAAGGCACAGGGACTTCCAGATCTAGGAGTGGTTCATGTGAACTCAGGAAGCCTCAAAGTATCTCTAAACCTGGAAGCATGAGTAGTCCCAGACAAGCTCTCAGGGCACCTTGGGATTTTTAGCTTCCTTGGAGCAGGGCTCATTTCTTCATCCCTGTGTCAGACTTACTGGATCACACTGTGCTTTTGTAGCTGCTGCAAAGGACAGACTTCCATCACTGTGTCAGCTCCCTGCCTCTCATGAGGAAGTGATGCCTCCTGCCAGGGAGTTGAGGCTAAATGCAATGAGGTTTCCTCATGCCTTGGAAGGGAAGAAAAGTCTGGAAAGAATTATTGTTATGTCATATAGGAGCTTTGCTAGTACAATGCCCTGTAATAACAGCTACTCCTCAGGTCATTAAGTTACAAATTAAGTTACCAATTTTTTAGTACTCTTGCTGTAGTTAAAGAAAGGTCTGTCTACTCTCAAAGGTAGTCTTGCACCTGCTTTGTCCATGCTCCATAAGCAAGCTACACTCTGAAAGCTACAGAGTTAAACTAGAGTGGTGGTGGGTTGAGCTTTCACCCTGGCTTGTGGTGGGGTTCATACATCTGGGCTCAGAGGAGTGTTAACGTGGCTACACACCTTCGGTCTGGAGATGGCTTTTGTCCAGTTGGCTGAGAAGGGGGCTGGATTTACAGGCAGCTGTTTGCATCGACTGGTGTGGACATGCCCAGATTCTCCTAATGTACAACTGGAGGGTACTCAGATATTACAGTGATGAGGGCAGTCTGAGAACCTGTTTAGACCAGAATATGGGTTTCAGTGGCAGTTTTCTGTCTGATTAATTGGGTGACTTTGTGCAAGTCTTGACTTGCCATTGCCCTATCCAATAAATGGGAATAGGAGCATTTGCCTCCCTTCGTAAAACACTTTGAGGTCTACGGATAATCCTCCTCCTTTTTCCCACCCATGATGATGGGACCAAGTGGAATCTTACAACACATTGAGTTTCTGTGGTCTAGCATTTGCCAAGCATTTGAAAATGACTCTGGCTTGAGTTTACAATGTCTGTGATTGCCACGTGATTTCTTATGGAAGCTCCTAGTTGAAATCAGGTCACTATACAACTAAAAATGCATGGGATTAGGAGAGAAACTGAAGTAGTCATCAGGACTATACAGACCTATGATGACCTAAATGTCCTTCCTGGGACACCCTGCAATATGCACATCAACAATCTTGTCAATAACCTACAGGATTTTGTGGTTCAAAGGTCTGCATACATTTAAGAGTGGAACAGTCTGAACAAGAGAAGATTCCTCTTGTCCACCACACTGCTCTCTCCATTACCCAATAAGCTGTGCATGCAATAGGCAGAGCTAAAAAATGCCATTGGGCATTTCTCACAAAATAACGTTCAAATTTTGAACTCAAGGACCTTGTGCTGCTGTGGACAACTGATATTTTAGGACACCATTTCTTTTTTCCCTGGGTTTTCCTTGCCCAGGGATGTTTCCTCCTACACTGGATGTAAGTCCATTCTTAGATCTCACCCCTAGCAGGTACCAAAGGGATGTGTTACCGAGGTTATGCTATTTTTCACAATGACGTGAGAGAAAACCTTAGTCATTCCAAACAAACATTACAAGTGATTTGGAAACTGAAGAAGAGAGTAAATAGTTAAGAAAAGAGGTCACTGATATTCAGAGATCTTCCCAAAGAACATTGCAGGGCTGTATGAGCCTTGAAGAGCCCGGAAACCAGCAGAGATTTGTATCAGGCAGCGTGATCTAATGAGCTTACGGAAGAGAGGCTAAGGGATGGTTTGATCATAATCTCTAAGAACTCACAAGAGGAAGAGAAATGTGGAAATGAAGCATATGTATACAGAAATCTTATGGCTGAAACATAAAGCTGAACGTCTTTTACTTTTTTGTAGGAAGGGGGAACAGGAGCAGTAACTAACTTCAGAATAATGCTCTGAGGCTTCTGTAATAGCTCCTGTAGTCCCTGAGCAGCTGAGGAACTCCTTCTTCTCATCTTGCCAAACACTGAACAGAATTAGTGAGGATAAAAGCGTTTGAGAGGGAATAGTGTTTTAAGACACTCTTGACTCCAAATAGCATAAGCTATTTGGGCTAGCTTGAGCTACCTCTTTTCTTGTCCTTTGCCTCTACTCTGTCATTACAGGATAACACCAGAATTACCTGCTAGCATTTCTCCATTTAAATCAGGAAAAAACCCAAGTAACATAAAAAGAGCCCATGAGTGAGCACAAATGAAAGGCTGCTCTATATACTGCTGCAATTTCCCAGAGTAGCACTCAGGGTTTGCTCCTTGGACCAGGGGTGGGAGGGACTCAGCACCTGGCTGGACTGGACCCAGTGGCTGTGTATTTCATGAGTCCTATCAGATACGATCTGTCCGTACACAAGCCGTGTTTTACTTATAAAGTAAATTACATTACATGGGCTATAATGTACATTTTCAAAGGGGACCCACCTTAAAAACATTTTGTTTAATAAAATAACTTAATTAGAAGAGAGCTTCTGGCTGATGTGGTTGAGGCTGTGATAATTTTTCCTTCTCAAATCATTTTCTCTGTTTATTATACTTAATTATAGTGTAATTATGTATCCATCCTCTAGGCAAATTATGCAATCAGAAAATGTGAGTGGTTCGTTTGCCACTGCTGTTGGGACCAGTGTTTACATCCCTAGTATAAAATATGAGCATCATTTCTATTATTTATAGTATATATGCATATACGTATATAAAGAAGATGTTTCACACAGAATGAAAAATCTGTGTAAATATTTTATTGGCAGTCATTTTTGCATCATCCACCTAATTCATTTGTGGCCTGCTAATAATGAAACCATCCAAAGCTCAAATAGGTAAAATCTGCCATGAATTTTCTCTGCCATGAAGCTTTCTCTGCCAAGAATTTTCTCAAACACAAAGCATACATGGCTGAGGAACATGGAAGTTCCAGAATTTTTATTACTTTTAAGAGGTTTTTTTGCATTTCACTTTCTAATATTCTGGCCAGAAATTCTTAGGACCACAAGAGAGAAAGGAACCCCACAATATTTAGTTACTGGGTGTAGATTTGTGTTAAAGTCATGGGTTCAGGCTGATCATTTTTCTCCCATGTGCTTCATGTTTCTAGCCATGGCAGCACTAGCTTTTAAAGGCTAGGCTATTCTCCCTCTTGTTTTTCTTGATGGGACTTGACAGATCAGGTTTGAACATAGTGAAAGATGAAGCTAAATGTCCAAATCTTGAAAACCCTTTTGAGATTGATGTATTCTCTTTCTTTGGCCAGCTCTCAGCATTAACACAAACCGGATTCCTACTTTGCAATTTCAGCTTCTCTTCATGTGCTTATTTTGCAGAGATGAAGCCGCTCACATCAACGGAGCAGGTGGTGAAGAAAACACATCTCTTGGTGGAGCTCAGCCCAGCTCTGTTGGCATCAAGTCCCTGTATTTATTGCAGCTGGAAAAGAGGTGAGCCATCCATGCAAAATGGCAAGCCTACCTAACTGTCACCTGGCCAGCCCCACAGCTGGTAGAAATCTGGATAACTATTTGATCTACCCCATTTTTCCCCCGCTGAGGAACCAGCCCTGCCTTTCAGACTGTCACTCATCTGCATGGTCCTCTCCATGAGTATCTTGCAAATGTGCTTTTGCAGGAAATAGGTGGCCTCAACATGGCCTAACCTCCACCTTGTTCCCTGCAAGTGGGCTGGTATTTTTATAAAGAGTCAACATTTCTCAGCCATACAGGCAAAATGGAACTTTGCCACATGGTAGCTGAAGGGCCAGGACTTGCCTAGGGAGCGGTGGGGAGGTTGGGGTAGAGCTGGGATGGCATAGCTGGGTGGGGAGAGCCAGGAATGTGGGACCTGGAGAGGAGGACAATGGAAGAGTCAGGAGTGTTGGTCCCCAGACAGAATTAGCAACCCAGGGGAGGAGAAATAAGATGATTCCTGATCATCCTCTGAAGCCCTGCAGCTCCCCTGTGCAGACAGTGGCCTCAAACAGCCTTTCTCTCTCCATACCCTCAAAATGCAACCACTGCCCCATTTCTCCCTCTCCCTGAGAAAAGAGCTGTCAGTTGTGGTCTCTGAGGGAAAGGCGCTAGAATCAAAGCCTAGATCCAGGCAGATACTTCGTGGTATCCTAAGATCCAATAAAAACCCAGGGAGATTTTTCAAAGGAGCCACCAAATACTCCCAAGTAGGTGCTGTTGCTCCATCCTGACCTGCTGACCCATGGGAGAAGCTGTGTGTTCGTTCACACATGCAAGTAGGCCAAGACAGGGTGAAAATAGCCAAGCGGCTGGTTTGCGGTGGTGGCTGAGAAGTCCTTGCACGCAGCAGATAGGATGAGATGTGCCAAGAGTCTGCAAGCACACAGTAGCTCCGCAGAGTGCTGGAGGACCACAAGACCAGGCACTGACTCAGTCCACGGCAAGCAGGCATCTCCCCAGAGCAGGAGGAGATGGGAGCAGTAGGTATGTAAGATGTTTTTGTTTTTTCCTGATGTTATCCCCATTTTCCCAGGTCCCAGCTTCAGACAGCCGTCTGCCATCCGCTTTGGCCAGACACCGAGGCGCTGGCAATTGGCTGGTGTTACTGTCATGAGCAAAGGAGCAGCACTATGCGTTGTCTGAACCTTGTCAGCCTTTTTTGCATGGTGTGAAAGAGGTGGGGACACAGCAAATGGCGTGCTGGCTGATCGGCCCACTGCCAGAGGAGGATTTGTCCATTATAGTCTCACTTGTTTTTTAGGTGTGGCCTGAAAAGGGAGGGTTTGAGCCAATATTTGTTGGGGTTTTTCCACACTTTTGTTTTGAAACCCTTGGTTTTCCCATGCCTTGAATTTTGGAGTATGTGCCTTAAAAAGCAATATTACAAATGCCTAGCTCCAAGGTAACACTTTCCACCTGTCCATTCGTAAATGATATAGAATGAATGCTGTATTTAACCATATTTGAGTGATGGGGAAGCTGTGATGCAATTTACCTGAGATCAGGCAGTGGTCTGAAGGCAGGACTTGGAGCAGAATTCAGATCGTCAAGTCTCCCAGCAGCATGCCAGGTGCAAGCAGGCCTTCTCCAGCCCTTCTGTTCTTTCCTGGGTTTGTTGTCCCCTTGTGTTCCTAGGGAAAAATGAAAGAGGGGAAAATTCAATGTGGGTTATAAGCTCCAGCATCTGGGCTAGGGGAATCTGCAGACAAGTGAAAAGTTGCTTAATTAGGTCCAGTTTTGGCCACTGATTCTTAAAGAACTTCTTATCACAGAGTGACCTACTTCAGAAATCATTCCAAGAGCTGAGAGCCCACAACTGTGAGTGAGAACAAGAGTCACCATTCCTGAGATTTAATCAGTTGAATTTCAGTTATAAAAAAGCCATAAGGGAAGCCTGGCATATTTTTATATCTTGCACTACTCCACTGAAAGCTGTAGCTGAGAGAAGACAGAAATTATATGTGGGTATGAGATCTATGTGATACCCTTTTTAAAGACTTCAGATGATCACATTAATGCAGAAACCAAACTCATGAGAGGCTTGGTTATTTTATGGATGTATGGGTGCAATTATCAGTGAAATTTAGTCTATGCAGCCTGCCTGTTGGTGGGTTTGTACAATGGGCATGTAGGGGACAATCTAGCAAGGCTTATAAGAGAATTTTTTGTTCCTCTCTGTAGGTGTTAATGCTGTGCAGAGGAGCTCTGCTCATGGACTAGGACTATTGTGCAAAATAACTGTATGATCATGTGAAGAAAATATTCTCATCTCCACCCTCAGGATGGGTATGTCTGTGTCTGTGCTGCAAACAACTTGAGACTGAGTGGGCTGCCAACCAGCCAGCAGTGGAGGCCCCCTTGAAGCAACCCCAGAAATCTGGTCCGGCGCTGCTTCAGCCCACGCTGAGCTTCACACTCCCAGGGAAGCATTGCAGTGATATCTGAACTGTCTTAAGTTGGAGCCACCAGAGGTAGCTTTCCATTCACACCTTCAGTTTTCATGTCGACATGCCATAATGACATGAGGCAGCAGATGGATGCAGACTGGGAAGAATATTTGGACGTATTAGGCAATGTGGATCAGTTCATTTAGCTGACACCCCCCCCACACTGTTACTGCAGCTGAGAGATCACAACTCAGTGTCTGCAGCGACAAAGGACCAAACCAAAAGTTTCTCAGAAGTGAGAAACAAAATGGGCTTTGCCCAGGTTTATTGAACATTTTATTTAAGCCACTGCCTCTTGTCCTGGTCTGCAAAACCTAAAGCCTGCCATTATAAATTCCAATTCCTTTTGGGTTCACAGTCTTTCTGCTCCCTCTCAGAGGCAGTGCTGACACCTTTTACCTCTGGGGAAGGGTTGAACAACAGGCCAAATCCCATGTTACCAGCTAGAAGTAAAACACACTTTTCAATCAGCTCTGGGTCAGTTCCCCAAATGGTTTGGTATTTCCAGTCTCCTCTACTTTGTGAAACTATTACTTTGCTTAATAGAAGGGAGAGATACTCTGACCATCTGGTAGGCAATGGCATGTACAATTTAGGTTGTTTTACTCACTCTCCCATGAACAACAGGAACATAGCTTCCTTCTTTCCATTGTTTCCCTTGATCTCTTAGCCCTTTGCTAGAAATGCAAGGTCAAAAGCAGCTATGGGGGGGGTATCCTGAACTGGGATTTGCAGAGTTTTGAGGGACACCTCTGCTTGTGGGTGAAACTCCTTCACAACCAGGTCATTTCCTGATTCTGTGTGAGCAAAGGCATAAAAAACTCACTAAATCCCAGTCAGGAGAGGACAGTTGGTGTCATCACTTATGCAAATGCCTCTTTTTCCTCCTAGGGAAGCCTGGTTCCCCTGCAGCAAAGCCTGGGGACTAGGATCACATCATCTGGGCATCGTGTTCTGGGGAATCACCACGAAGGTCAATGGCACTTCAGTCAGCTAAGGAGCCCCCTGCATGAATCCAACAGAGCGATTGTGAGGGAGGTGGATGAGCCCACTTGTGTCCAGCATGGAAAGAGGTCCTGGGGCTGGCACAGCAGCAAGGAGGACCAAGCCACCTTTTCATCCCCAGTGATGGTTCTCTTAGACAGAAACCTGCACCAGAAAAACTACTATTTGCTTTTCTTCCTCTATGTCAAAAGGAATACCTTGGGCATATCCAGACCCGCACTCCTGTTTACCTGCTCTTGGTGAGTATAGTCAAATGTTTAAGGTCCTGATGCTGAAGTTTATGGCTTAAATCAGTGAGATTATTCATGAGTTCAGAGATAACCATGTGCTTTTATACTTGGCTGGAATGGCGTCTAAAGCTGACAGCTGGGAGTCAAAAGCTCTGAGTCACCAGGTGCCTCCCCTTCTTCCTGTGTGACCAGTCTACCTGTGTCTGCTTCCTTGCCTGCTGCATAAGGAGGATGACAATTGCTTTTATCTGATGGTTACTTTCAAATGGCCCTAAAGGCCTCTTTCGGTCTGATGAAAATTCAGTAGAAGCTGGACTAGCGTGGAAAAGGCAGGAGGACATTTAACTAATGAAAGCACTGGAGCTCAGGAAGGCAATTACATTCTTTCTTCCTCACCACATTCCCACACAGGTTACTTGGCGATTGCTACAAAATCTTCTATGGGCAGAGAGGAGCAGAGAGGCCATGAAAAAGGCTGAGACAAGGCCCTTTGAGCTGGTGGAAGGCTCATGTTGGGTAGTGGTTTGGGTGCCCAGCACAGCAGATTGTTACGCTAGCAGGTTCCCAGCAGAAGTTACACCTTAAAAGAGTTCAATTAAAAACCATGATCTTGGTTCTGCAAACCTCTTTTTCACGTATGTACTTTTTGTACATGCACAAAAAAACAGAGAGAAAGAAAGAGACAAAGCACGGCATGTATTGCATATATTTGATGCCCCAATATACAGTAAGCCCCCAGGGAAGTGACTGAGAGGGCTTTCCACATTTGGCAAGTGCACCTCTGAATAAAAGATGATTTTAAATATAGATTCCATCAGTTGTCCTACTGTTGCTTTCCAGTGTCAGTCAGTACTGCTCTGGGATTTCTCTCCCTGTGGATCTGGGCAGGGCAGCATTGCCTCGCAGCACACAGCCAGTGCTGAGTTTTAGGAGATACAAGCAGGACAGGCTGCCCAGGATGCAAAAGGCTGAATGGGTCGATGACTGATAACCGGTGCCTTTGCTTGGTCCAATTGTCTCTTCGCATCATTCCTGGGGGCAGAAGTTGCACGCACAGTTTGGGGACTAAGCTGGCTTTGACATGCCTTTAAGATAGGTTAGTCTACACCTCCCTGTTGGTTAACAAGCCAAATAGGATCATCTGCTTGATAGTGTGAGAAACCCTGTGCAGTGCAGTGTACAGCTGCTGTATCCATGTGAATATGCAGCCTGAAACCCCGCAGAGGAACTGTGGGTGTCCTCCCAGCTGCCCTGTGCTTTTGCTGGCATTTGTAAATACAGTTGTTCTCACTTTCCATTGATAGAAATCAAAAAGCAATTAAGAATCAAGCTCTTCAAATTGATAGGTCTCCTGAATTTGAAACTTTTTTCATTCTTTAGCTGATATCACTGCCTAGATTAGATTATTTTTTAAAAGGAAGATTAAAATAAACAGTATTTATGGTTTAATTATTTGAATGACTAAGAAGCTCCAGCTTTATTTTAACTTCACAGAGGACTGGGAGATGTTTTTAATGATATCTTTTACTCGTATAGCATCTTTCATCCAAGGATCTCAAACTGCTTTTCAAATAATTAATTAATCCTTGTACCTCTCCATGAGACAGTTATTATCTCTGATATTACTGATGGGTAAACAAAGGCACAAAGACGTCAAGGCACAAACTGTTTTCCAAATATTAATTAACTAATTCTCACATCACTCTGTGAGACTGTTACTATCTCTGCTATTACCAATGGGTAAACTAAGGCACAAATATGCAAGCAACTCGCCCGAGGACATGCAGGTGAGTCAGTAGCAGAGCTGAGAATAGCGTATGACCAGTCTAAGACTTAGCTAATTGTTTCTAGCAAGTACTATGCCATGTTCCTGACAATGGGCAAGGCAAGCTCCTGCGTGAAGCACAGCTAAAACTGGCTGGGTTTATGAGAATATTTCCTCTGGTCTGTCTTCATCTGTTGGAGACCACATTTGGGCACATTAGTTTGCAGCTTCTCTTGAACTCGTCACGACTGGCAGAAGCCAATGTAACTATGGTGAGAAATGGCTGGTTTAAAGTATCTGTGGAGTTCTGAGATACTCCACTGATGGTGGCTGTCCAGCAGCACGCAATTTTTCTAGAGTGTATCTCTGTACCCATCCTGTGTGGCGTTCTCAGGCCAGGAGAGCCCCAGATTTGGTCAGGCACAGGGTGCCACACGCAGAGGGTGATGCCATCACTCCTCTCCCCTCCATCCAAGCCTGCAGCCCTGGAGCGAGCACGTGCCCCAGGGCAGCAGTGCCAGAGCGGGGCTGGCCCCAGACATACTAACACAGGCTGCTGTAAGCATGTGTGTATTCCCTTCCTTTACCCACCTTCCTCCTTTGGGATGTGGCAGGTGTTATTTTTAAGTGTCTGTGCAAGAGGTCTCTGGAGGAATGTGGAGACTGCAGGGCAGGGCCCCTCACCAGCCAAAACCATCTTGCCTCCTTGCACAGTCCATCAGCTCAGACTTCAGTGTGCATCTATCCCACCGAGCAAGGGCTTTCTGTCCTCCTGTGAGGAAGAGAAAAAGCGAGGAAGCTGAAGGTACTCTCTGCCCTCAGGAAAGGTCTCCCTTTTTCAATCCAGCTGTAGCGATTCTCCGTGCAGGCACCTGAACCCTCACCACACGCACATCCCAGCTGAGCTATTTCAAACATGGGCTTGGCCTCATCAAATGCAGTCTCATTTCCACATGAAAGGGCTGGAGGAATATGAAGCCAGCTCATCTGTATTGATAAGAATTTGGCATTACTTTCCTTCAGTTATCTAAGCTTTCTGTGTACATTAATCACAATGCAAAAACCAGGAGGGGGGGATGCATCTTCTCAGCTGTCTTCCCTGAGCTCAGGCAATAATCTGACGGTGGTTTTTTGTGGGGTATTTTTTTTGGTTGATTGTTTTGGGTTTTTTTTCTAAACTTCCTTTTTCCAGTTCCACTCTGCTGGAGTCTGGTGGCTCCCTCCCCTCTGCAATTTGGATGCCTCACTCTTCGTGCTACAGCTCTGATGCAAGCGCTCCCCTGCCGTGTTTGCCAAACCTGGCATGAGTACCCGCTGCCAGTCTAGACACCAGTCTAACTGGGGCTAATGCTAGGGTTTAACTGGCTGATCTCGGCATTTGTCATAGCTCTGCCCACGGTCATCGCTTTGATCTTTATCCTTGAAAACCACAGTCATTGACAAAGGTAAAATGAATTTCTGTCTTTGAAAGACTTTGATGGCATTCTCTTGTTTTGTTTTGTGTTTTCTTTTTTTTTCTCTTTCTTTCTTTTGCTCTTCCAGCTGAACTTCATCATAAAGCTTCTGATTACAGCTGCAGCTCCAGGACCAGATAGAGTTCATGCTTTCTTGCTTTCTGCTGTATGACTGTTTAAAAATCTAAGGGGGAAATCCTGGGACACTTCTTCTGAGACAAACTGCCAGTGAGTGTAATGTAAACTTTAATGGGAATTGGAGAGAGGGGGCCCTTGGGATTTGGTCTTGTACCTTCTTAAAAAAACCAAACCAAAACAAAATCACCCTGAATAGGGCCTAGTGCCAAAAGCAGGAGAGAATGAGAACTATTTGGTATTAGATTTCTAATTTGAAATCTGCACTCTGCCAAGTACTATTATTTGCCTTTGTGTAGTAGTATCTAGAGGTTGAGCTGAGACAAGGGCCTTCTATTAGACATTGTATAGACACGTTGTAAGAGATTGCCTCTGCCTGGAGGTGCTTATAATTTAAATAAACATGATGAGCAAATCAAGTGTTACTAGCTCCATCTTCTAGATGGGGAAGTGAAGGCAAGGAGTATACACACCTTGTCCAAGGTCACACAGGGGACCTGAATTCGTTGTAGAGCTCCAGATTGCTTTCATAGCAGTGATAATGTCACCTTTGCTGGTGAGATGTTGGCTCCAAAAGTGATGGCTGGGCCATTAGCATGCAGATAGATAGTGGTGCTTCTTGTTTGCAAGGATTTATGACACTTTTCCCTGCTTTGAGTTACAGGGTTTGGCTCACTGAGGGGGGGGTGCTACAGATCTCTTAGCAGCTCAGCCTCCTCTTGAGAAAAAGTCAGCAGCTTTTGAGCCAGACAATTTTTTTCATACAGTTATAAAAGCTAATTGTGAGATATCTTATCCCTTTGAATTTACTGTAGGAAGCAATCTACATGAGGGTCCTTCAGCAAGGTACTTCCCCCAACCTTGGTGAATTTCAATGAAAACAGAAGGGGGGGGGGTGTCTCCTTCCACTGGGCCCAGAATAAGAGCAGGAATTTAAAAAGTTTGAGTTTAATATCATTCACAGTATGAAAGTAAATAAATTCAATAGGGGAGGCTTTGATTCCAGGATATATAGTGTGTTATTTGGACATCCGTAAAAATCTTCCAAGGACTGGGAGTGCAATCTAGGTTCATGGAAGTCAATGGGATTTTTGACACAGATGGCCATGGGGCCAAGGCTCTTGCCTCAATGCTTGCACGGGACTCAGCAGCTGCTGGAGTGGAGGGCAGTACACCAGTGAGTGACAACAGCCCAGGGAGAAGTCCAGAGGACTGAAAGCACCAACAGTGATGTCCTGTCCCAAAGCCCATCCAGAATGGCTTTTGGGGTATCCAGCTCCTAGATAGGAGAGGCTGTTTGTCGAAATCGCTGGTGTTAAAGCAGCAAACAAGCCGTCAAAATGACTGGCTCAAAACTGGAGCTGGCTGAAAATTTTCCTTTTGTCATATATAAATATCACATAAACACATATACACACACACGTAGTTGGCAACTAGAGAATAGGTACATAGGTAGTATGTATATTTTAGATAGAAAGATATATGTGTTTTATGTGTATATACTCACATATATATATATTCCCGACATCCATAAAATTGTATTTTCCTGTTTTTTCCAGGCCACCAGTTGATTCACAGATGCCAAATGTTGACACAATATGTTAAATGCAAATGTTGACGTTTCCCATGGAGAGTTTTCTGCAGTCTCGGTGAAGCTCTACTCAACATTTCTTTTGAGATTTGAAGGAATTTGGTTAACATTTTGCCGTTGACCATTCCTGACTACTCTGAGCTGGGACTGGCAGAGCACTTGGTGAGTAAGGCTCTTATGTTATTTACAGCCTTGTCAAAACAATGAAGTAGCAGGGATCTCCTTGGAGAGCAATGTATCACTGCGTTAGTCAAGATGATTTCCAAATCAAATATGACTTCCAAGGATCAGTAAGTAATCTTGGACCCAATCAAGGCAATGGCAAAAATCCCAATTTTTTGCAGAATATTCTTATTGGAGCCTCTGAAATTCCGTACCTTCACGTATTATGGCTAAAAGGTCCTGTCCACATTCAGCGTTTCTGTGCCTTACAGAGACATGGCCCTAAAAAGAAGAGATTAAAAATTTCTATTCTTATAAAAAATATCCGTTTATAATGAGACCAAAGGGAAAATGAAGAATTCAGTACTTAATACTGACACCTGCTACTTGCAAAATCTCTCCAAGACTAGAAACAAATATCTATGAGAGTTTGGAAAATTTTGGTCACTCATTTTTTCTTCCTTTGCTTTCATTTCACTCACTGGTATATCTTTCCAATAACAGCACTGACACTGCTAAATGTCATGAAGTGAAGTTGGTGAAGTTTCATCATATACTAGTTCCAGGTGAGATGGCAACAGGAACAGCTATAATTCTTACTAAAACAAAACAAGAAAAAAGAAGTGTTTGCCGATGTTTTTGGATGTAGTTGTCAGGTCCAAGCACAGAGGTTAGTCAGAGTACCCATAAATATCACTGGGTGATATTGATCTAAACTCTTGATTTCCAAGTTCTTTGTTCTAAATGCCCACCGGCTGTGAAAACCCAGCTGAGATCTGTCTTCTGGGCTATAAACTCCTTCTGGGCTTTGGAAGTTCTTGGCACAATGGCTGGGTGTCCTCGACCAGTGCAATCAGGTGAGCATTCCAGGAGGGGAAGCAAGAGGCACATCCCATACGGTGGGTCACCTGGTAGGAAGATGTAAATCATGTGATGCAGGTGACCTCCTTGAGCTTCATTCCCATTGTCACAGCCACCAGTAGAAATGGATCAGTCTTCAGTGCGACAGAGCAGATGTGGACGATGGCAACTTACCCAGGGCAAGAATCATAAATGCTCAGGTTAGTTTTTACTTTTCTTTGCATTCCTCTATTGGGAATCAAGCTAGACAGATTCTCAGTCCAAATAAATACATCAGTTCTGACACTGTCATGTAAGAAAATCCAGTTTCCCAGAGAAAACCTCAGACAAAATAGCCAACTCGAGATATTTATCACTTTACATTATGTTAATGCAAACAAAAACAATGCACGCTACAATAAATCCATTACTGAGTCCTACTAGAACAAGCTGGTATTCACACATGACTAATTTCAAGCTGAAAGGGTTTGGTTTTTTTCTATTAATGCTTTTTTTTTGTGATGAAGAAGGCATTTTTCAATTGAATGAAAAATTTTGCCTCCAAAAATCGCCAGTTGCATTGAAAGATGTAGAGGTTTCAGTGAGAAAAAACTAAGACCAGAAATTCAATTATTGCCTGAGTGAGAGATTTCTTCAGTGTTCCCCCTCTCCCCATCACCTCAAAAAAACAAAAAAAGTAAAATATTAACTGAAAGAACAAAATCCATCCATGTCATCAACATTTTAATGGTGGAGAATAGTAGTCCCTGGCTACTTCTGTCATTTACTCCCTATGCTTAAATCTGTGTTTGATCCAGCTCTGACTGCCATCGGTGGCTGCTCTACCCCAGGACAGCAGCACCCCAAAGCCAGGCAGGGCTGGCCTCTGAGTTGAGCTGACTCCAAGCAGAGCATTGCAGCTCAATACCATATATTAATAACAGTAATAGCAATATGCTTAGTACCCACTAGAACCTATTTGACCCCCCAATTAGGTGGGTGAGCTGGAAATGCCAACAACAGTGGTTCTCTTGGAGATGCATATGAACCTGCAGAGTAGGTCCCAGTGCAGTCAAACACAGACTGCACCAAACAGGAGAAAGTCCACTGGATTTGCAAAAGTGAACAAAGCTCAGCGTATTGGGATAGAGAAAACACAGGGCTGAATGGCACCATTTAAGCCTCAAAGGAGAGCCCAAGTGCCAGCCAGCACAAGGAGATAAGGAGCACCCTGGAGAAGGGTACAAAGGTAGCACTGATGAGCAGTGCTTGGCTCTGCTCCCACAAAGGTCACAGCTGGGTCTTCTATTAACTTTTTCTCAACACAGCATTATTGAGAATTATACCAAGCTACTTGATAGTAATGCCTCCCTCCCACAGACCTTTCACAAGAAAATAGAAGTATTTGACATCCCTGGCGTAAGCAAAGACAGTCAAAGGCTCTGTTATCTTCTTTTATAGCTCGAGAATTTGGCTAAGAGTAGACTAAGGTTGCCATCCAGCAAAGCATGTAGACATAAACTGATGCACGAACCTGCAAGATTTGTCTAAGCAGATCTCCAAAAGTGTGTCCTGGGCTTAGCTACAACAGCCTCCTTCTCAAAACACAAGTAATTGGCAAAATTGCATCTACTCTGAATTTTAGGAAAAAATTATCTATATTGCTAGAAGGGGAAATTCTTATTTCTGTTATTATTACTGTTTCATTACCAATATACTTTTGGAGCTGAGGTTCTTGCACACACACACACGCAACATCCAGGTTTATCAGACAACCAAATCTTAAGTGTGGCAGAATTGTTCCCGTTCATTTTCTGTTTCTTTCCAATTTCCTATACTATCAGTTCAAATGAATTAAGGTGGGAGGAGGTAGAGCAACTAGAAAGGGCAGTTTTTAGGGCTGAACTGAGTAGAAGGTAAGAAAATATCATAAATTTTATTTCATGCCTTCTTGCCAATTGTTAGAAATGTGCAGTCCATATGAATTCATATAACAAGGAGGGAATGTTGGGAAAACCAATAAAGATTTTGTGGTCTTAACTGTAATGAATGTAGTTTGATATAGAGTCTGTTTTTCACTGCATGGCAAAATGAATCATAAAATACTGGACCTTGAAACTCCTGCATTTTTTAACAATAGCCTGGGGACAGTTTACAGTGTAATGAATTGTAATTAACCCACCTTCAAAATCTTTTATGAGTATTTTGCCAATTAGCTTCGCATGCTTGCTAATGACTCATGGCCAGCGCATGTCTTTACAGAGCAGGCTTTTACAGCACACGCCGGCCTGTTAAGTCAGCAGAAGTATGCAGGACAGTGAGGCAGAGACAGGTAAGACCCAGCCAGTCCTAGAAACCTACATATTTCAACATTCAAAGAGCCCGTGCTGTTCTCTCGGATGCAAAATAACTGTAATAATGTATAGCAACGTCAAAAGGCTTTGGTTTCCCAAGGATTGCAAGGAATGCAAAGGGCTCAAGTCCTGACATCTGTTGTTACTTAGTACTAACATATATAATGCTGCTAATTGCTGAGCCATCTTTGTTTTCCTTACTTAGCACTAGGGTTAGAATTATTTTATTTTTGTGGTTCATGGCTTCCTGCCACTTGCAACACAAAGTCCACTCTAAAGAAAATAAAACAACTAGCAGGCTGCCTACTAACAGTGTGCAGAGGGCTGGGGTTGTTTCTTCCCTCTCTTCTGTTTTTGGTTGTGTATTGGGGTTTTTTTTTGTTTTTTGGTTTTTAATTAAAGAGGAGTAAGAAGAGACATGCCCCAAACAGACCCGGCAGAGCTGGGACCTGACCAAAAGGCCACATGGGCCCGTATTGCATCTCCCAGTATCCTGTGTCCTGGCAGAGGCAGGAGGAGATGCAGGAGGAGGAAACTCAAGGAGGAGGTTCAGAGTGATCCCTCCCCTGCTGTACCCTCCTCGCTTCAGGCAATCCGTGGTTTATGGACTTCCCAAAGCAGAGGCTGCCTCCAGACCAGTGTGTTTTAACAGCCACCCATGGATCTATCCTTCTCAAATGTTTTTGATCCTTTTCTCAAGCCATTTATAACTTTTGGCCTCCGCAACATCCTGTGGCAATGAGTTCCACAATTTAATTATGCTTTGTATGAAAAAGTACTTCCTTGTGCTGGTTTAAACCTTCTTGTGTGACAGCATCAGTGGGTCTCCTTTAATTCTTACAAGAAGCAGTGAACGACCATTTTCTATTCCCCTTTTTCTATGTCAACCATGATCTGACAGACCTTTACTGTATCTCCTCCTGCTGTCATTCCTTTTCACCCTGAAGACTGCTCATTGGCTTATTTTTCTATCTTTATGGAAGCTGCTGTCCATCTCTCCTCATCCTAAGTGCTTTCCCTCCTGTGCTTTCTAGTTCAGCTCAACCCTTCTGGAGTTAGATGGCCAGAAAACACACTATCTTAGAGATGTATTTTCATGGGGGGGGTGCTTTCTAATTTGTTCCTGCATCTTTGCCAATTCATTCTTAATAGTTGCCTCTGCTGATAGACTTTAAATGATATTTACAGAGGCCTTCAAGCTGTCTTTGATAAATGTTACATTTAGGGCTCATCTGAGTTGGAGTATGGTTAAATTGAGTTTTCTGCGTGTGCTTTGCTTTAGTTGATGCTGTATTACAGCAGTCATTTTATCTCCCAGCCACTTGGGATCATGAACTCTTTTGGGAGTGCTTTGTGGCCAGATTTAGTTTTACAATGCTGAATAATTTGCATCATCTGCAAAATTTCTCATCTCACTAGTCATCCTTTTTACCAGACTATTTACGAATATATCTGAATGCTATCAAATTATTATTTCAACAACCTCAGTTCTAAGTAATGCACAAAAACCTCTCTCTTGCACAAAGATGTAGTAGACATCCTAGCCAAAGCCTTGAGAGGACTCACCAGCAACCTCCCACAACAGCGAACAGAGCTATATACCCATCTTCCAAAAAGACAGCTTTTAACTTCTTATAATTTCAGGAAAGAGCTTTCTTTTTTTCATCTCTTATCATGAAGCCTTGTTGCAGACAGTTGTATTTATTGGCATGACTCTCCTAACTCTTCTGTTATCAATATTGAGGAGGTAAGCTGGAGAAATCAGTGATAAGAAGGCCCATCTGGTGTGTCAGGTATTTCATTCCATGGCCAGGGATATGTCATTTGTTGGCCTATCATTTTTAATAACTATCAGATCATCTGTCCCTGATGATGGCAGTTTCTCTGTAAACCATGTGGACCATCGGGTGGAGGGACCTCAAATTGGTAAGAAAGACTCAGCTACAACAGCACCTTTTTTTGCCAAATACAGTATCACTTATGTTTGGTGATAGGTGACCTTTTGCACCGAATTCCTATAGCTTATCAGCCAAAACCACAGAATCTGTCCTTAATGCCCTATTGCTGGAGACCACAGCATCCTGAATGAAACGGGGGGCTTGGTTTGATGTGCCTGAACGATACCTACTGCTGCTCTCAGCTGCCCTCCTCTTGGGGAATTCTCAGCTACATCAAGAAGCAAGTTCATCTGAAATTTCCCTGCTTGCACATGCCAGCTGAAGAGATTTTTCTCTTTACTGTACCCTTGCATAGATCCAGTTCTCCTGGAGGATTAACACTCACAGTAGTGTGAAACCCCACAGGGCAGTTAGCGTTGGCAAGCCATTTCCTTGTTTCACAAAATATTGCCACTTCTCTGTTGTCCTGGATCGTTCTCACTCTCCTGTCAGTCAGCTGTCCAGGTGGTTTAGCAGGAAGGGCCAAAGTGTGATAAACTTAACCTGAGGCTTAATTTGTGCTTTATCCTAGAAAGCTGTGTGTATTGGAGGCATCCCTGAGGACTGTGACTCCGGTCTCCCCTGGCTCTACTGTGGTGCAGGATCTACCACATCAAGTTATCACGAGTCCCTGAGCAATACCCCTCTGGGGGTTGTTCCGTGCACCCCTTTACACCTGGAAAACCTGTTTGCTGGACATACAGGTAAGCCACTGCACAAAATTGTATCACAAGCATCAGAGCCTGGTGCTTAGAGAGAGTGTAACTGGAAGGGGAGCCAACCCTTACTGCATGGATTGCACACTTCTTGCTGTGACTCTCTGGAGCTGAGCAGCATATTTCGACCACAACTTTTTCCAAAGAAAAACTGCAACACCTACATATTTCAGAACTGCACTGATCCTGATATACTGACCTTAATTGCAATTGCCAGTTTTCAACCTGTTTTTTTCTCTTCTGAATTCGGTGGGAACTTTGCCTGTACTGTGCAGGATTGAACCATCTGTATATGTCCAGGTTATGGAAAAATATTATAAGCCAAATAAGCTTAATATGTCCCCAAGCTACAGGGACTGTATTTAGAGCCCTGGCTACTTCTCCAGATAGCATGGACTCTTCTTCACTGGGGGCCTAATCCTGAATCAGTTTAGTCAGCTGGAATGGTGATATTGAATTCAGTCAGAGCAGGGTAAAATCGTGTGTTATTGTAGCCAAACTAACATGCCACAAAAAATGTGTTGAATCATTTATTTCTTGGAAAAAAAAGAGAAAAATAAAACATATGGTTAGATAATCAGTGGGAATCACTAGACACCTACACAGGAGAGTTGCAAGCATGGAAATACTCATATGCATAAAGTTGCACCACAGATTTCTTGGGTGAGGGCTTCTTTGCCCTGCTACACTATGTCTGGACAAATGATTTGGATGTTGATCACTCAGGTAATGTAATCCAAAATCATGTTGCCTGTATTGCAAGGGAAGTGAAGGAGAGAACATTTCATTCCTGTCTCATACAAAGCAAAGCTCACAGCTGTAGCATTTCTTTCCAAACAACACCATCGCCTTTAACACAGCAAAGCATGGGGGGGGGGGGGGGGGGGGGGAGGGGGCATTGAAATTACTGCTCTTCTGCCAAAGAGCTAAGGCAGGACTATTTTTTTTTTTCCTTCATATTGAGGCTAAAGCATAAAAGCAAGCAGTGTTCCTATACTGCAATAGAAATTGCACAGCCCATTTGCTCTGTGTAACACCAACATACTGCCATGCTTGGAGCCATTGTCTTTGTGCACAGTTGCAAAGAAAGGGAGGTCTAATGTGCTAACTGGGTGGGAGGCACTGGAGATGCAAAGGTCTTTCAGATTGGCCAGCTATATTTTCCCAGCACATCTGTTCTGCTGCTACATATGTCTCTCAACAACTGCCAACAGTGATCTGTGAGGACTGAAGCCAATCCAGGTGTACTGAAGATGGGCTAATGCTTAAACCCAAGCAAAACTCTCAAGACAGATGAATCCCATCACTGATTAACATCTCTCTTTATCTTCTTTAGCACTTAGCCTCTAAAACTTGATGGAAATTTGAAAGGCTGGAAATGGCCACTGTGTCCTTGAGTAAAATGCCGTCCATTTTACAATGGGCCAATTTGTGCATTTGTCTGTAACTTCCACAGTGACTCTTTGTTTAAATGCTTATTTAGAATTATTCACTAAAGCTTTTCATTCTTGACATCACCCAGAGTTTAAAAAAACCCCAACAACTTTCTCTATGTTGACAAGCTGTATGT
The DNA here is from genome assembly GCA_004320125.1 of Scolopax mira. NCBI lineage: Eukaryota > Metazoa > Chordata > Aves > Charadriiformes > Scolopacidae > Scolopax > Scolopax mira. The sequence continues at coordinate 108,583 of BJBW01002026.1, forward strand.
GAAGCAGCCCCTCAATCAGGGTCAGCACAGGGGCTCCCCATGAGTTGGTGACAATCAAATAAGGACAGTTATTGGGGAAGTTGTGCTGTGAGTCAGCTGCTGATCATCCTGGTGGAACACATCTGCCTGCTACTCGGTAAGAGAAAGCCTCTGGGATGGTTCTGCCACTGAGCAGTTGTGCAGGTACCTCCACACACACAGGGACACACTTTTTTCTGCCCTTTTCCTCTCTCCTCAGAGCAACCCTCAGCTCCCACCTGCTCCCCACATCACACACGGGCAGGTTGAAATTGGGCCTGGCAGGAATGCATTTTAGGGAGGGCACAACTTGTATTTACACTCCAGGACAAGCACTACAGCAGCAAGCACTTTGATGTCAGTCACCCATGCCTTAACCTCTCCAAAGAATACCCTTTCTGAGCAGCCCTCTGCGCCAACCTGGACATTTGAATGGGATGTAGACAAATACAGCAACTTCTCCCCTCTGATATTCCCAAAAGAATTTCATTTCTTCGTGGTTACCTGCATTAGTTCTAAGGCAGAAATATACTTTTAATAATTATTTTTCTTCCCCATAAACAGCTTTCTAGTGTCCGTTTCCAAATTAAGAGACATCTGCTAAGAGCCCATAGGCATGATTCCTGTTGGGCCTTGCAGCTTGAGTGAGAAGTTTCACTGCAGTGGGGTGTTTGAGCTTGCTACCCCCAGTAGTTTGAAAACCTTTCTCTCATTCCAGCCTAAATGTATCCACAACAGCTTCTCTTACCAGTCTCGTACCACTGCACCCCTTTGCCTAAAGAGCTCTTCACCTTCCTTAATTTTTAGCTATTACATATTTATAGGCAAAAATCTCAGCCATTGCTTTTCTCAAATCTTCTGTCCCATTCTCTCAAGACAGGCCTCCCTCTCCTTGTCCATCTTCTCAACATTTCTGATGGCTCTTGCTTCAGCTCTTTCTTGTTTCTTGGTAGAGCAAAGAAGTGCACCATGTTCAAGCTGAGCTCACACCTGTGCCTGATGCCCTATCACTGTCTCCTCTGTCCCCTTAGATTGCACTTCCACTTTCATGGCTACAACATCGCTGTGTCTCAATTCACCCCGTGATTAAAGTACAACAAAGTCTTCTTCCTTCCCAAGCAACTCTGAGTGCATGGCTTATTACAGAATGTTTTCTTAGTAACATTTCTTTGTGGTGATTTGCATTAGCTACAGGTCCGGGCTGTCATCTCCAGAAGAGACAGAACTTTGCCAGTTGACACCAACAGAAGAACCAGCTCTCAATATTCAATACATTAAGGGGAGAAAGGAGAAAGTATCAAAACCAAGACTGAGCTACACCATATTCTAGTAAGTTATAGCACTACCAACCAGCCCAAGGACTTCTCCTGCCAATTTGGAAACAGGATACGAACTGGAGTATTTCTACTTTTGCATTAAAATGGAAACAGGTGGGAAGGACGCGTGGAATTTATCAAGCCAAAGAAATACCTTTTACATGTTAAGATTCAAACGGAATTTGAAGATTATAATCTTCCAGTGTTATTGTGGAGCTGAAATATTGGGTTTCCCCTTACTCAGCTTTTAGCAGTAAGGAACCAGCTGCAGTGGAATTGGAGTTTTGGAGTTTGCTTCTCAACCCAATGTAACTCTCTCCTAGGTCTGGCCGATTTTGAATTATTATAACACCTGGCACTGGGGATGTTATTGACTCTGGAGAGAAAAGTCGAGTTTTGTAATAATTTGCAATAGTTTTCACTATTACTACTTAATTTATTGCAGTGAACCTCCACTCCCACATTTATGTGCTTTGGCTCATTTCAGGTATTTACTGTGTGTCAGCACCCAGACAGTGGGTGGTGGAGATACTGGAGGCAACCCAAAGCTTTGCATTTTGAACCAGATTGTTCCCACCTCTTCCTGCCTCCATGTCAGAACAAGTGCAACTGGAGCTGCCCGAAACCTGACAGAAGTGACCCAACTGAGGTGGCGCGTGTTCCTGAGATGACTTATGAAAGTAAAACTCATATCCAAAAAAATTTTTGAAAACGATGACATAGTGTAAAGGGAAAAACTTTACCATAAACGCTTGGTAACTCATTGCTCAGACCATCATCGCTGGTTGGACAAATACATAATAAAATGGATTGACAGATAATGTAAAAGGCTCTTGATTGTCTTCATTACTAATAATTATTTTTTAACTGTTTCCAGTAAATAGTCCTGACTTGGTAATTATTATAGAGCTGGAAAATATTTATTGATCCAAGTACTGAAACGGTTGCTATCAACATTGCAATAGACATTTTCATCCATGTGAAATTCCACTTAAATAAAATGTATTTGACTAACTGCCTTCATTCATCTCAACTAATGGCCTATGACCATGGCCAAGGTCTTTCTTTACTAGTAAAATATTCTGTGTGGCCCATTTCACAGGAGTACGTAACTTCTGCAGTGCCACGGACATCAGGGCAGCATGCTACTGGCAGTAAGCTCCTGATCTAAATGAGCTTTAGAAATCGATTCAAACCTTTCTTTTTTATTCAAACTGCTTATAAGCAGCTACTTTGTATTTTTAATTTGAATGAAGAACATGTCTCTGTTCTGCTAGGGCTTGGAGGGTTGGGGTGGGGGGTGCATATATATATATTTATTTTTTTTTATGATTTTGTGCTTCCTTGTGTTTCTTGGTTTGAGACAGAATCAGAAAACCAAAGAGCAAAGTATTTGCAAAAGTTCTATGGTTGAGAGGTCTTTGAACTCCTTAAAATCAGGAGGAGATGAAAAGCTCACATGACAAGTTGCTCTCTTGAGGCTCTCAGCCCAATTACCAGGAAGGGAGGCAGGTTGAATGCATTCAGGGGGATGGACTGAGGGAGGAAACATTCAGGTACCATTCAAATATGCAACCAACCAATTTGAGGTTTGCCTGTCACTTGTCTAGACACATGTTTCAAAAGTGAATAAAATAGAAGAAAGAAAAATACCCTGTCTGGGAATTCTTACCCTGTGATTGTTGCCCAGCAGAAAAGCTGGGTAATTCTCTTCAACTGAATAAACATAGGAGGGAGTCTGAGAGCAATTTGGCTCCAGAGCAAATATTGTGACCGAATTCTTTGCACCTGCAGTGGTCAGGGAAATGATAATACCCCCTCTCCTTGCCTTCCTATCCCACGCTTTGCAAAGCAGCCACGTGGTATCACATGTCTGCTAAAGCGTAGACGTTTGCCAGGGTAGGGCTTCAGGGAAGACCCTGCTGGTACAGCTACAGGGCACTCCACAGTTTCATCCCACCAAACCCACTCTCCTCTCAGCCGGGAGCAGATCTGAGCTCCGTTGTGGCCAGGTCCTTGCAGCGTCGCCAGCTGCCGTGGTGGGTACTCAGCCTGTACTTCACCAGCTTTGCACAACACAGCCCCACATTGTGGCACAACTTCACCAAGTTTGTCACAACATTTAGTGACTAAGAAGGTTAAAAATGAAAAGAAAAAAAAAAAGTTAATAGTTAATTGCTTTGGCTGCCATAGCTTCTGGTATCATTCTTCCAGCATAGATAGACACAGGTATGAAGGAAAAATATACTTTTCCTAGTATAATATGACTCGCATTAGACTAGGTTTTATTCCTGGTACAGCACCAGGGTTTAATCCTCTAGCAAGGAAGCATCCTCCATCCAGCAGCAGGGGGTACGCTGGAGATGGGAGCATGTGGTCCCACTGAGATCACAGCAGCGGGAAGAGCCAGGAAACGGGGGAAATGGCTCCATTCAGCCACCAGTCCCACTGAAGAGCGGGACCAGCAAGCCAGAGGCACAGCTGGGGACAGAAAAAAGCCACCATGTGCTTCTTGCACAATTCAGGGAGGCTGCAATGGATGATTTTTCTTGGTCATTGGGAAACAGGTCTGTGCCTAGAGGATCACAGGGTCTTGTCTATAAAATGCAGAATATTCTTATCTCCTACCTCTTGCGACACCAGTGTGCAGCTTAGTACAGACACCCAACAAGAAACAACTGAGAGACGGAGCCACCAAAGCACACAACTGTACCACCATCCTGGAAGAAAAAGGCACCTGTTTTTTTTGTTTTTGTTTTTGTTTTTTTTTACACAACTGGCATGAAAGAGAAAGAAAAGGGTTGGTGTCAGACTTGCAGAGAAGAGCTACCTCCACCCTAGTCAAGGTGGCTTCCTTGAACAGCAATTTGAGGACAAAGCAAATGGAAAGGATAAAGGAATGAGATGTGGATAATGGTCTCTCCTGTTCCCACCTCAGATAGACTAACACAGTAATGGCTGACACCCCAAGATACCATCTTTGTGTCTGTGGATAAATTTGAGTCCATCACCACCATGGCTGCTCAGCTTACAAATAAGTAATAGGGGATAAACTGTAATATTTGTAATGTTTTAAAATGCCATAAAGGTATTTTGTCACTGGAAGAATCTTAGGCAGAAATGTAATTGCCTTATAAAGAATTCTTGCATCACATTTGGAGATTGAATTCAGTCTGGAGTCATAAGTTATTGTCTTATACTACTATTTGAAGATATTTAACTATTATTTCCCTTATTTTTTAGTAACTGCTGTACTTCTTTCTTGTGTAGGGAACTTTGAAATTTATTTGTATTTGTCAAAAGCACAGAAAAAAATAGGCAAGCTCTGTGTTCCACTGGAGTGACCCTCAGCACATCAAACTGTTCGCATTATAATTTACCATCCTGCATCACAGTAGCCATAGAATTCAGTCTCACTCACAGCCCCCAAGCTTTCTCACAGTAAAAATGTATTATAGTGTGAGGAACTCAATGTGTAACACACTGCATTGGAAAGCTTGGGGTTTTTTTAATTATACATATAGACACACGCACAGGGGTCCTGCAGTCATGCCTGGCCCATGTTTTTGACAAGCTGTATCAATTGTTCTCCCCATCTCTGTGTCAACAGGCAGGTTTAAGAACAGGTGACAACAAAGCAACAGGTGACAAGAAAGTTTGGACTCTCATTGGGAAAAAATGATAAAGAAGAGAAGACATTATGTGAAGACAGCAATCAGACAAAAAGAAGAGGCAACACTGACTTCCAGAGCCCAAATTCAGAGGAATTATGCCAATTTCTGTTAGCTAAGTAGTTGTAAAGACTACCAAATATGTCCTTAAGATTACTAAGCAAATTAATTATTAATATCTCTCCATTAACCCCCTACAACAACAAAATTTAATCACTGCAAATTCAGGTGGCAGAAAAAACATTCTGGGTGTTGTATCACTTGACTGAGCTTAGGAAGTGAAAACACAGGAGATTTGGTTGATCCACAAAGCTTTTGGGACATGACATGATCAGAAAGGACCCGGACAGTCTTGTGAGTAGGTTTCAATGGCAAGATAGACCCATGCACTAAACTGGACTTGTGAGCTCTGCTACTTCCAAGCCCAGTTTGCTGTGGTAGGTAATGAGACCCCTTGACTCCGAGATGAACATAATCCCTCTTTGTCTATTTTGTCCATTCGCACAAGGAGAGGGCCTGCCCTGGCAATGCACGAATGCAGTGCCTGCAGCAGCACACAAATAATTCAAGAAAAAAAAACTTGACATTTTCTGCTCAAATAAGGGTGACATGGAAGGCTCTCCCCCAAACCCCAATGCATCAGAAAACATTTTGCTCCTCTCACCACACTAACAGACCCAATCAGCCCCAGTAATCTTATCCACCCTGGTAAACCCAACCATTAATTTCTGCTGAAGACATATTCCCACAGAGGCACAGAGTAAATAGCTTGAGCGACCCAAGCCATTGCTGTGCCATTGCCCTAAAGCAGCAGCCCCATTAGCAGAGCCCCTGCTATATTCAACCCAGACTTCCTCACAGTATCACATCATAAAACCATCGTGCATCTGGCCCAAATTTAAGGCACAGTTGGCAGCATTTGATACAAGAAAGAAACCAAGGACTGAATTAGTATCCCACGAGGTTGTTTTTTTTTTTTTCAAGTGGCAGATGAAGTGCAGAGGCATGTGGAGAACCCTTCTCAAACGAAAAGAGGGGCTGTCTAGGTTTTATGTTCTTTGAAAATACCACTTCATTACCTCCCCTTTTTTTGTTGCCAGGAGACCTTAATGAAATTACTGAGGGATGAAACATTCTTGAAACATTCTTTCTGGATCATCAAACAGGATTAGCGTATGAATTACACTGGGTGGTGCAGCACACCTAAAGGAGATGGGCCGGTGGGACTACATGCTCCCCTTGTCCATCTGTTAAGTTAACAAGGGGGAATCACACCATGTGGCAGGGGGCATGCACACACGCATGCACATACATGGCTTGTTGGTCACTGATTTGAGATTTTGGAGGGAAAGGAAAGGGAAAAGCCAAACAAATGAAAGCACTTGCCGATGAGGGCCGTCTGAATGATGTTGTTGCACTTTGCTGCTCCTCAGCGCATACAATGAGCCTCAATTTTGGCAGACGCTTGGCCACTGCAGCCATCCATAAACATGGCACAGACAGTTAGAAATCCTCACCAACACACATCTAAAGGGTCCTGCTTAGCTACAGGAGGGCCAGGTAAGACAGAAGGCCAGAGCCACATGCTTTGGGAAAGCTCTACTCTCTCTGGCCCTTTACCTCCTTGCTGGGAAAGTCTTTGTCATGTGCAGCAAACTGATGTGACAACCCAAAGGTTGTAACCTTCATCAGGCAATAGCTTGGTCTGCCTTCCCCTATGAAAAATGGTGTTTCTGGCTCCCTACCCAATAAGCACTCTTCCTACTGAATTTTATTTTAACCCATCAATAAACTGTACATATTATCAAGAACCTCTACATTTTACTTTGCACAGGATCCCATCAACCTTTGCTCTTCCAGTGACCCGGGATGGCAGGCTGCTACCAACGTTCTCAGGGTGGAAAGTTTTTTTTTCTTATTATGTTCTTTTTTCTTCTATGTGTCCTTTATGATCTGCTGCCAGTACTGGGTTACAAACATAAAGCTCAACTGTTTGTCTTTGTGCAAACTGCAGGGCTTGGTTCTCCACACCTTTCTCCATATACATTCCAGAGACCAAGTGGCTGAGCATTGAACTACAGGAAAGTGGGAATCACCGGGGATAGGACAGCAACAAAAGGTCAGTTAGAAGGAGGCCAGATTCACAAGTGACATCAACTGAGTCTCCCTGTTGCTTCCAATCACCAGCTGGAAAACAGGGGCCATAGACCACATCATCCCCCCTGTCTTCTGTCTGCTTTGTGTATTTTTCAGCTGTGAACACTTCAGGATAGGGATTGTATTTTATATACACACAGATGTCACCCAGCACGAAAGATGCCATGCCTGAGGCCTAACTGCAATATTAATTACTCGATTTCAAGGGTTTAATTCAGGTGCACTGGCTCTCTCTCCAGTGAATACCAGAGAAGGTATTGTGAATTACTGCCATCCACTGAGAAAAAGCAAATGCTTATTAATCTACAGCATTTTTCACTGATTTCTTATATTTAATATCTCACTTCTCTTTCCTAAATAGTCTAACAAGTTCCCTTGCTGATTACAATTATTTAGGGCACCCTAGCAGCCCAAACTATTTATGGTCTTTGTAATTTAAATCTCTTTGTTATATTCTTCAGAATCTCCTGAAAATAGAAAGTAAAACTAATGGGAAACACAAATGTTTTATAGATTATATGCATGTCTTTAAGAGGTAGTAGCCAGCTAAGTGGAAGGTAAGGGAAAAAAGCGGAGATCAAAATCTAGGTCAGAACAAATGCTGGACAAAAGCCCACGCTGTCAAGTCCCAGGCCTTCCACAAGAGAAAGAATGAAAGGGGAAAAAAGGAAATAATTTTCTTTTTTTAAAAAGAAGGAATAATGACCTTTTCAAACATCCCATATTATGGGGAAAAAAAATTTTGGATGTACTCCATTCTGTCTGTTTCTAGGACAACCATTATTAGCCACTAATTTTACATATTCTGCATTAGCCACTAATTTACATATTCTGACCCGTGTCACTGGCTTGTGTCTCCCTTTCAATCCCAGCCTCACTTCCGGCTTGTGGCTCCCCACCGCACATCTCACCTGCTCCAGATGCAGGAGGGAGACTCGGAGGACCAAGCCCAATGGTCTGCTCATTCCACACATAACAGAACAAAACCATCTCCCTTTCCTCCAGAGCAGCCAGACTCTTGTGTTCCCATCCGCAGGTGGTCACCAGCAGCAGGACCTGTTTGCACTCTCTATGTTCCTTTCTCTTGCACTTTTTTAATGAGACATAAGCACGATAGCTCTTTTGTCAAACCCCAAGTATTTAGGCACTGCAGATTTTATACCAATTAACCACACTGAAAAGGGAAAGTGATTTTTATGCCTACAGCACAGGATTGCCCACAGGGAGGCTGTCAGAACCCCAGCAATTGCTATAGGGCACGTTATCAGTGCAAAGCTCAGACACCAGGCCATGCCTCTGCCATGCCCACTGCCGTGCCTACAGCTGAAAACATCATTAAATGCAAGCGCTGGCCTTTCAGGTGAGAAGACAACAGGAGCAGCCATTCAAGCAGCCACAGCCGTTTAAGACTGAGGTTAATGCTTCACTGGAGTCATGGCCTTAGGCTACATTTTTTCAAAGGCAGCAGCATTATTTTAAAAGCTTCACTTTCAGAAGTAACTTAAGCACTTAAATGGTAAGTCTTACTGGCTTACAGTGAGGTTTACACACTTAACTGCCTTACCTTAGCCTTGAAATAGGCCCCAGCCATTTTTCTGCTTGTCTGATTGAGCTACCAGAACTCGAGGACAGGGACTGAGGTCTCGCACTCCATGAAGTCAGGTTTTTACATCCATCCCCATATCAATGGCATCTTTGGGTCCCAATGTCTTCGAAATAATAGCTGGCTTTTTTATTGTGAGGCTGACGCTGGATACCTCATGGTGTTAAAGCTCCCTTTACTTTTGAAAGACTGAAAGAAAAGCAGCTCACCATCTTGCTGCCAAATCATTCTCCGTGGGAGATTTGACTTGAAACTCACAAAATACCAGTATTTATGAGAGGAACTGGCCACAACGTGATCATAAGAACATACCAATGTTGTAGTTCCCCACTCTTTGATCTTGGCACTGTAATGATTAATTAGTGCTAAAGTACTGGAAAAATACCTCACTTGAGGCAGTTTAAAGCTTCTCTTTGTATAGATAAAAACTATGACTCATATAAAAGGATAACCCGGAAATGCAAGACCAAGAGGGTAAGATTAAAGCAGAAGCCTCTGTTCACATGCAGATGTTTGCCCAACAGGACAAATTGGAGAATCTGTTCGGCTTCAGGGAGTGTTTCCATTCACTTGCCTAGACTTTCCAGCCCACGACTTGCACTGCAAGAAAGGCTAACTGTCAATGTGGAGGAAAATTTGTCCCTTAGAAAGATACATATGCGTTTAAGGAGGCATGAGTTCTAAAGAAACATCACAACCTATGGCAATTTGCAGAAAAGTAATCCTTGCCTCGAGCATTTGAAGGGAAGCCATTTCCCCCTTCTGCTGTTGCAGCTGCATGTTTAAATGCTTCCAAATATGCTTTGGGGTGTAAATCCCACCACCACCAGTGCTCAGGACAAAGCATAATGTGGGAGGGAAAGCTTTTCCTTGCTTAATCCTGCAGAGTTTACATGTACCGCACCAAAAATCTGGTGCTGGCCTTATCAAAGGCAACGTACACAGTTATAACACTGGCTCTCACCCTTCTTGTTTGGCCGGTTGTCTATCCCTGTGCATTCAAACTTTCAGGGATGCAGAAAAGGTCAAGAACACCCAGAGCAATCAGAAATGGTTGATGTGCCTCCTCAGCCAAAACCAAACCTCAGAACCAAAACCCACTGTAGCCTGTTTTCTGTTAATGACTTATGGGCCAAATCCCACCCCCACAGACTGTGACAGGGCAAGACCTCCTGACTTCCATCACTGCCTGCTGGTGTCAGCAGCCACAGCTTCCCAGAGATGGACCTGTGTGCAGCAGCTGTATATGGCCTAATAAACAGTGAGACTCTTCAGAAATAAAGCAATAGAAATAAAGAAATAAGCTCTTTCCTTAACCTGATTCCAGTTGAGTACTACAAACACCTGATTTATGTTAGATTTGTAGCAGTACGCATGGAGACTGCTGCTTGCAACCTGCAACTGCAAAAGTTGATTTGTTCAGGAACAAATTCCAGGAGAGGTTTGTTTGGGGTCTCTTTTCTATATGTGAGATTTAAAATTATAGTTGTCTCACTATACCATTAAATATCATTTGCCAAAGGTGTAATAACATCTATAATCGTTTGGATACTTTGCACCTCCATCACCCTGACTGCAGCCAGGCTACTGGACCTCAGAAGCAGGCACCATTGATCAAGGCACAGCCCGGACTCCAGCAGTGCAGAGGCCCAAGAGCACACAGCACCAGAGGTATAATGTCATTTGACCTGATTTTCAACCTAACTAATACACAACTAAATGCGTTGACATTTTCCAGGAATATTTTTTCTTTTATATATTCTGATCCATAAGCACATCCACAGCAGAAAAATGTTGGTCTTCTGGATGGGTAAGAAAAACACTGGTATAGCCAACCTTCACTTAGGGACAGAAGGAGACAGAAATTCCAGTTTGAATGTATGGAAAAATAAATCCTAAAATCACAGACAATGTTTCCATCCATAGCATGGGTGTGGGATAACCCTTAATTGATTTCCTTTGTGATCATCACATCAAAGGTGGCCTTGGAATACAGATCATTAGAGTTGTATTAGCAATAAGTAGAATTTAATATTAACTAGCAGAGCTACTGGAAGTGCTCTTGGTGGAACCTGAAACGCAGAAACATTGGCTGGGCTTTGTGTTCATTACAAAAATTGAAACTGAGAAGAGGTCCAGTAAAAGTGCAGCTAAACCTCTGAGGTGAATCACACAGCCCATAGTTAGGTAACCTAGGGGCAAGGCCAATATATTATTATACACCCGCGTCACATGAAACGGGAAAATTGTTTTATGGTTTTGACATCCAAAACCACTTGGCTTTAGATGAATTCCACACAACCCCCGAATTGAATCAAAATCTGAGGTAGGAATACAGAATTCATAGCCTGTGTAATGACAGATCTCCGCTCTCAGAGCTTTGATCCTATCCCGGTTACAGCTGAAGGGAAAGGTTGATATAAATAGCATTAGCTATAAAATAAGAACTCCAGCTAGGAGGATTTCTCAGCATGCAACGTCACTTGTGCTGTGACTTTTGTAGAAAGGATCCCCTCTTCCCTCAAAACAGGGCATTTGCCTGGGAGAGGTGGGAACCCATGAGGAAGTCATTGTTCTCAGTCAAGCATGGTCATTGCTTGGACCCTGAATTCCCACATCAAACAGCCATGTCAGACACCAGGCTGGTGTCTATTCATACACAGAAATATGGGGATAAGAAATGGTGCATCCATCTTTCTGTCTCTATCCCATCTTTTACTGTCTTCCTCAATTCCCTCTTGGACTAAACACATTAACCCTCCAAACAACTTTGCAGAAACAAAACTACTTCTAGGTAAAATTTCAGCTTGAATGATTAAAATTTCAATGTTTTCTAAAGACAGGAGAGAAAAAGAGATGCTTAAAAAGTCTAGGAATAAATACTTGGAAGACCTTTACTATTATATACACAAGCGCAGCTGCTAGAGCTCCCAACTTGGATGAAAATTTCAGGATGGAAAATGCAATACAGAGATTATTAAGAAGCAGTTGTCTTACAATGCAAACTAAACAAGGCAAACAAGCCAAGGGAGACAGTACAGGGAAACATGAAGTTATACACAACATTAACCATTAGTGTTGGTATGTCCCTTATCACAGACAAGGAGATTTATCACTCACCAAAGAAACTCCAGAAGAAGCAGTCACCTCTGAGCCTGAATAACACCTTATAAAAGCAGAAAATGGCTGTCCAGAACAGATGTAGCTCTTAACGTTGGAGGAGGAGAGCAATGATGAGAAACACCTGCAAAGGGGAGTGGCAGCACAAGGAGTGTGTGGGGTGAGCTCACCTTGTCCTGGGCAGGTGATGGCTGTTTGCAATCATCAGGGAAGGTCACCAGCTTGACCTGGCTCTCCTGGCTAGAAGGGGCTGATGGGGCAATGTCTCCTGGCCAAGAGTTGGCCTTTGGAATAAAGCTGGAGCCCAGCATCAGCCGAATTGGTTGTTGCATGTACTTCCAGGCCACCCATTCCCATCTCACCTTGGTAGCTCCTTTATTGAGTGTGATCTAAGCTTTGGGTCTGGAGTGGAACTGGAAGTCTTGGCAAATCCCTAATTTTTCTGGATTTCAAAGAGGACACCTCTGGAGGTTTGGGAGTCAATACTGATCTGGCCACTACTAATAAAACATGAGTGCTTTGCCCTGAAAATACTGAGCGGCGCATACAGAACTGGAGTAAAAAGAGACAACACTTCTTAATTCAGCTCTGAGCACTGTTTACCCCTTAGGATATCCAATAATGTTTCCTTCCAGGGGTAACTACTAGGAGATATCCACACATCTGCCTGGCTTGCTAGGATGTCAGGAGAAAAGCTCTCAACAAAGAGCTGTATCTTACATCACACCCTAAATGCAGGAAGCCTCAGGGCTTTGGCATACCTTTGTGAGGAGCAAATTCCTAAGTCGAGCCCTCTCTCTGCACAGGAACACCCTATCCTCCAGCACCAACACACTTAATCCACAGCCCCATCAGCCAGAACTTCCCACCACCCACAATTCCTGGGTGATGGAGTGAATTCTGTTTATACCCAGATACACCACTGGCAACCAGCTAATTACTTTGGTGTATACCCAGCAGCAAAAGCAATGGAGTGAGATTCAAAGAGAGCCATTTGCAGCTGTGTCACTGGCACATTTTTCAGTGCTGTAGTCACCCATATCTCTCGCTCTCAAAAGAAAAAAAAAAAGTGATTGTATGCTGAGCACATTTGTGAACTGCTCTGAGACTTATAACTGAAAGCCTGGATCCACTTACTATTTTTCTTTTCAGAACTCAATAAACTGGGATCTGCCGGTATTTCCAGACGCAAAATCCAAACACTGAGTCTTTAGCTCAGTTTTGCAGTTCTGGTGTTTCATATTCTAGGTGTTCTTGTGTATTTCCTTGTTACAATTTCAATTGAATGGTTACCTTTTTTATCCTGGTTATCTTCAAGAGATTTATCAGAGCAATCCAGATTGGTTTTGTAAATGTAAATGTATATTAATGATGCACAGTAGTATTTCAGCTAGACACAGTTTTTAAAAGGGGGCAAATTCCATTTTCTTTCTTTTTTTTTTTTTTTTATTTAGGCTTATTCCAAAAAGAAAGCCAACCCTGCTCTATTTTGGACAGGTGGAAGAATAAGGTAGGCATTTCTCTAAATGGACCTGTACCAAAACTTCTGCTGCAGAAACAGGCTCATTTAGTCTGTCAGGAGACTCGGGAATGTCAAAAAAAAAAAAAAAAAAACCAAAAAAAAACCAGAAAGAAAAAACCCCAATCCCACCAGGAACAAAACCAGGAAAACTATGGCTGTTCAGCTCCTGGATGGGCCTGATGCTGCAAAAACACTGCAGGCAGTTCCTCACCATCTCCAACCTGGGTTACCTCTCAAGAGTGGCCTATCAGAAGGTACCACTGGCTATCCAAAAAACCCAGTCTGAAAGGCAAGAGGTGAATCCAAAACACTCCTGCCCCGTCACAGCGACAAGAGACTGCTCTGTTTTGGACACCCCCTGCGCCGAGTCGGTGGGGAGGAGTGTGTCCCCTCTGGGCTGGGGCAGGCTGGTTTGGTGACTGTTTCATTTGCTTTTCCTTGGCCCCCACTTGGCAGGTGCTGCCCCTCATAATGCTCATCTGTCCCCATGGTGCAGCGCCCCGTCCTGCCTTCCTGTACGACAGCACAAGCAGCTTCTGCATTTTCATTATGATCAAGAGAAGAAAGATGATCTTATGGCCAGAGGTAAGGATTAGAGGTCGGTATCTGTGTCCTATTTTGGGCTGTGCTGTTGGGCAAACAATATTTAAGATTTTGTACTTCCTTGTAAAGAAATTTTAGATTTGGAGATGAGGAAATTATCGTACTTCCTTCCATCTTTGAATTAAATATCTGTCAATTCTTTGCGAGATGCAAAGGAATCAAAATCCCACACAAACACCTCTGCAGAAGCTTTTCACTGGATTCTATACCTAGAGGGTCCCATTGAAATGCAAATATTGGGCCCTTCCCAATTAAACAAGATGCTTGTTCCTATACCTCAGATAACATAAACTAAAGGAAGTGGAATAGTCTGTAAGGAAATAACCACCCTATTCAAAACTCTGTCTATTAAAACTAATATATTTCCTTGCACTTGGAAAGGAATTGCTGATTGCAAAGCACCCGTCTAACGTGAAGCCAAGAGGGACGTGGCTCTTGAGAAGTGCGTTTTGGTGCTGTCTGGAGGTGCCAGAAGCACCCGAGAGGAACCAGCACAGCCATGACCTGCTCTGAGCTGGCAGAGGAGATGGAGGCCCCCAAGCACCACAGGTGAAGGGAACAGTCACAGCCATCACACAGCTCTCTCAACAGTAAAAGCCGATCCGGTTAAAACTGCTTCATCCCTCCACGAACACGGGTGGTATGGCAGGACGTGGCAGAGGCGCAGGCTGGAGCCTGCCTGCAGAAACCGTGTGAGAGAAACCTCTCAGAAGGAAAAAAATCTGCTTTCTGTCTCCTGTCATTGAAGCTATGTCAGACAACTGGATTTGCATGTATGTTTATCTAAAACACAAAGCCAATACATGAATGCGGCTCTGCTGATCCCATTTTAGCCCATTTAAGAGTCCAGCCAACAAAACCACTTTTGGTTCCACTTATTCCTGGAAGAGTGTGTGGGGCACTGACCACAACATCTCAAAGGAAAGTCACTGCTGTTTTGCAAAACCTGGGTTCATTTTTTCCAACTGGTGTCCCGTTTCAGCTATAGAAAATTGCTCTCTGAAGGTGCAAATGCCTTTTTTTCTTTTCAGTGTAACGACAAACAATGCACAGTTGTAGCTCATTTAATTAAGGTGGCTAATTTCCCTGAATTGTCTGTTAAGGCATCACACAGGTGTTCCATTTCAGAGCATATTAGTACATGGTGCTCTAAGCCTAAAAGCTAATTTTTAACTTAACCTAATAATGTCAGTAATAATGACCTGTGATTACTGCCTTGTGAATCAGAACCTATGATACTTAAAATAATTAGCTTCAAAGCCTAACTACTAGCTTGCTAAATTCATTATCAGCCATAAACCATCAGCACTGAATTGAACTATAAATTGAATGTTGGCATGGGCTCCCTGCAACTGTCGGAGGCAGCATTTTAACAAATTGAATTTGGAAATGTAGTTAAAGTTTGGGTCACCAATGTTTTCTTGAAGGAATAAACTGTGGTATTAGAACAAAATACAATTTGATTAAAAACCACGAGCTATTTTATATGGTCCCTGTTGTGTTTGGATCATGTGTTCCCCCAGACTGGGGAATTGCTACGGGAATTACTATGTTGACCCAAACCTGTGGCAAATGAAGCCTGTTAACTTCTTAGTGGTGATCTCTAGGGGCTTCAGAGTGTGACAGCAAACTTAAGCAAAGCAACATGGGTAAGCCTTGACACAGAAGATTCCTCAATGCCTCTTCACACCGAGAGGTTATCCTCAAACTTTCTACACCACTTTTGGACAGTCAGCCTTCCCACCACAGCCAGATGGAGGCTCAACTGTCCTCTGCCTCCAGAAAGTAGATGCCCATTTCTTACGGGGTAACGGGTCACTCTTGGTGAGCTGGCAAGTGCAGCTTGCTAGACAAGAGCAGAGACAGAGCAAGAACTGAGGATTGGAGCCCTGCTTTCACCAGGGACTAGCTCAGATAACTAGCTCCCCTCTGATAGCTAAAGGAGAAACACAAACCTTTCTCAGAATACAGTCAGCAGCAACGAAGGAAAGAGAAGGACTTTGAAGTATAGCTCTTCCTCTTGGGTAAAGTGGGAGAGGTGGGATCACAGCAAGTGCCCATGAGCAGCCAGTAATTATGGACACAAAAGTGGGATGACTTGGAGGAGGTCAGGAGCCTTTGGTTCGTAGATTTTTCCCCAGAGACCCTCCAGCTTGTCCATAACTATCTCATTTTGTGGCTAACACGTCTGTTGCTAATAGCTGCAAGTCTCATCTGATGCTCACCATCCACCACCACAATGGAGGGGTCTGGAGGCCACACCCTACCCCTGACAGACAGACACACGCACACGATCAAGGCTGGTGGTTGCAGCATCCATGCTGGCAACCTCAGCTGGGAACCAGAGAATGAACCAGAAGAGAAGGCTACCCTAAACTGTCAGGAATTGGTTATCCCATAAGTGTGCCACGGAGCAGAACCACCACAACAACAGTCCCTGAGAAATAAACTATATTTCATATATTACTAATGTATAGGATAGCTGCGCTGGTGAAAGATTTGTAGTTACTAGTATCTGTTGAGCCCGAGCTGAGACCTGAAGCTCAGTCTGCACTTGAACCTCCTCCAGGTGCTCAGATTTCCTGATGTAGATCTGCCTGGCAAAAAACAACAATAACAACAAAGGCCTGAAAAGATGCTGTTGATCAGGAGAAGAATTTCCTCCTCACATCCAGGAAAGTTCAGAGAAGAAAATTGCTCGACTGGGATGTATAGCTGTTAATGCCTTCTCACAAGCTTCCCCCACCCACAGAATGAATAGTAAAAACCAGTTGGCTTTAGGGTATAGAAACCAAATTAGAAAGAGGGAAAGGAAACCTACCAAGTACCCACAAGGAGTTTGGCTAAAGAACTGTGATCCTTCTGAATATTTGACTTGAGATTCTCCCACAAAAAACAATCAGAGGGAGGCCAAAGCCTAAACATTCAATTGCTTTTAAAAATGCTATAGGCCTTTAACCCTATTTGAGAGATTTTGAAAATTTTGTCCTGAAGCAATAAAAATTTAAAAAAATCCCCAGTCCCAATCCTATTGGAAGTCAGAGATCCTAAATGTTTCCTTTCTCCTATTTATCCCAGCTGCTGCTACAACAGCCTGATGTGAGGGAGTCTCTCTAAGACCAGTCATGGTCAGTACATGGGACGATGAAACTTCAGGAAAAAAAATCTCCTGGTCTGAAAAAGTTAGAAAATATTTCTGGTGACTTGATAAAGATCCTGTAGGTCGTTCCTGGCTTTGTTAGGGCACAGCATTGCTGCAGGAGCCTCTGGCTGTGCTGTTATGAGCATCTTAGCCAATATTCACCTTGGACTATTAGAATTTTATTTAGTTTCTAGTATTAATTACATTTTTGACTATTCTTTAACTGTTCTGTGAGAAGTTATTTGCGACCTCATTAAAAAGGGAAAAAAAAAAAGTAAAAATAAAATCCTTTGCTGTTACTCAAATGAGAGTACAGTGACTCTGGTAAGTTTTCATCTCTTTCCTCTTCCCTTAGGGTTTTGGGCTTTTTTCAATACTTTATACTCTTTTGCCAGCAAGAAAAAAGAGCCGGAGGGGGAGAGGGGGAGAGCACAGAGGAGGAGAAGAAAATGATAGTCACCTCTTAATCTTTTTTTAACAGCATATGAAAACACTTCTGTGGAGACAGGTCATTAGTACCTCAGCAAACTCTCCAGCTGGTTTTGTTATTTTCCTGTAGCTTCACACTTAGCAAAAGAGGTCCTTTAGTAACCCCCCCAGCTTGTCTCCCAAGGCTGAGAAGTAACAGAGATACCAGGCAGGCTGACAGGACCAGCATAACTCACCGATAGCCTGGTAGCACTAAAACTTTCTATGGTCCTGTCTTTTTTCTTTTTTTTTTAATACTGTAGCCATTTGGTGTGATTTGTTTAAGTACCAAAGCACCGATCATTTTAAACAAATGAGCAAACCCAGTGGCAGTGTCCAAGGCTTTCAGCCCAAGCCTCCTGCACAGCCCCGATGGTTCCAATGTTGCCTTCACTCCAGACCTATCATTCGCAAAGCTTCTCAGCCAAGCTGGTCCTCCACCTTCCTCGCTGCTAGGCGGAGTTTAGAGCACTTCACCTGCCCTTACAAGTCAGTGAGAAATAAGCCTGCAGCTCCCTGCCGGGCTCCAAAACCTCCTGCGAGGGTGGAACAGGAAGAGACTCCTGCAGGTCCCCTGCCAGCTATCAGGAGAGATGTGCAGCACCATGAATGACAGAGTTGGGCAGCCCTGTGTGGGGAGAGAGAATGGACACTTAGAGGAAGACAGGTGAGAGGAAAGGGAGAGGAAGGAAAGAAAAGAAGGGATAGAAAGAGAGAGAAAGAAAGAGAGAAAAAAAAAAGGGGGAGGAAAATTAGGTATTATCTAACTGCTGGTACGTGCTTCTGCAGGGTTTCATAGGGATGTTAGATGCAGAACAGGAATAAGCATGCTATGAAACCAGCATGAGAGGTGCACTACAAAGGAAAATGAAGACCAGGTCTCCAGTTCACCTGGAAGGGAGAAGGTGTATAGGCACTTAGTAGCCTATTTGAAAGAAAAAAATCTGGCTCTGAAGCATTTGGCATCAACTCCTCTGTATCTCTACAAATGGATTTCCAATCTTGCTCTAGAAATCTTTGCATTCTCTGTGAACAAAGCCACACCATGAGTTAACACGGGACTCCTTGACAGTCACACATCTCATTACCCCATTCCTTCCCCTCCCAACAAAGTAATGTAACCAAAATGCTATTCGTTGCAACTTTGTAGGATTTTACTGGGCATGAAACCAAAATCACCGGCAGAAATGTAGCAATTTCTAAAAGAACTGCTCATGGAGACCACTTTGTTCAGGGTTTTGTTCTCTAGGCCCCAGATGAAATGGGTTGGAGCCTGGGGAGAAGAAACCACTCTTCACAAGAGCTAGTGTCATGTTGCTAATCTTCATCTTCAAATTCATCTTTGGATAGCAGTCTGTGGGAGAAACTGAAACATGGGCCAAAGCCTCATGTCTAAGTAAATAACATCAACAACTGAGCCTTTTACATGATGCGTGGTGTTGGCCAGTGATGAAGGATCTCACTGCAGCCACAAACCTGTTGTTCCACCTCCCTCCATACACACACACGCACAAATACACACACAGAGTTCAGTGGTTAATTTTTACAGGTCAGCCCGTGCTTTCCCTCATCACCCGTGTCCCATGACATTGCTGCCCAGCTTGGGAGTCTGCACTTGACCCCCATGCATGGTGCCTCTCGGCAGCTGTATCAAGGCAGAAAAGGAACAGGCTTTCTGGGCTACCCCTGCCTCTTAAGACTGCCTTGAAGCTTATGGGCAACCATCTTTCTTTAAATTGCCAGCACTACATTGACTTTCACAACCCCTGGAGACTGGATCCTCAGGAAGTGTGAGCTGTTGCCACCTTGCTGAAGAGCTGTTTTGATGGCTCTGTGCCATGGTGCTGGTACAAATGATTCTTCAATAATCCTTTCAGGTGTGTTATTAATTCACAGGGAAACCTACTGATAGATTTTCATTGCATAACACAGACAACCTTAGGACCAAAAATTAACAGCAATGTTTAATCAGACTAGTCCCCTCCAGTTCCTATGTCAAGGAGCTGAGCCAAATCTACATCAGAACTCTGTCACTTGGGCCACTCCTAGCTCTGATGCTCGGCAAGCTGAAGGGACTTGGGAGGTTCTCCATATTGCTTATAAGCATCCATCAAAACAACTACAAATGAGTTATGTTTCAAGTATGCAAGAACTTGCTTCTCCATGCCAAAAAACGATTAGTCTTCTCAGGCTTCCAGCAATGCAAAACAGAGTCTGAAATGTCCTGATGAGAGATATATGCATTTCCTCTTAGACAATTAATATTAGGGGTGGGTTTTATTGCTATTCTTTTTTCTGTTGTTAACATCCTGCCTTCTTTCCTGGTTCCTCCCAAAGAGCTACAATGCAATTTGCAAAACTCCCCTTTGTAAGATGTAAACATTTACTAAACATTGTCTTTCCACTTTGTATTATGACAAAAGAATAGAAGTCAAGATGTTAAATATATTTCTGTATTAGCATCTGAAAGCCCCAGGCCTTCCTGAACATACTGGTAGATAACTTCCATCGTTTTGAGCACGTTACCTTTTCTGTAGATCTCCACAAAAAGCCAAAGGTGAGGTCTTTGCTGAAGCATTGCATAGGACCCACTTAGTACCCATTGCCTTAGAAATATATTAATGCCATATGATGATCATCCATGTTATTCCACTTCACTAACTAACACACAGTCTGGCTCACAAACTCACAGCTGGGGATTTGAAAAAAGAGTGCCTTATTCTCCAGTGCAATTACAGCTAAACCAGAGGTTGAAACTATGTCTGCAGAGGTCATGCCTAGAGCTGTCACACGCTTTGGCAGCAAGGCCTTAGAGGGTTAGAGTGATCCAGCTCTCTTTCTGGGGTGGTCAGGCTGTACCAGCTTTTATGGGGTTCGTGCGTGCTGCAGAACACACGCACCCACTGCTCAAGCTGCCTGGGAGGGCAGCAAGTGCTGGCGAACCCCGAGTCTAGTGCACAAACCACCAGCAAGCTGAAAACTCTCCTGGGTTCTCTCTGAAGCCAGAAACACCTGGAAACACTTCAATCACCTCTCTCACGTCTCCACTAGATAGAAGAAATCCAGTGGCTTCATCAACTCTGCCTTTGCCAAAAGCCTTCGTAATGAGAACAGGACCTTAAACCTAGTTTTGACGAAGCGTGGTGTACCCAAAGCCTCCTTTTCCAGATTTCTTGTCAAACACTTATCTGTGGCCCCAGGCAGACCTTGGCCACCTCAGCAGCACACAGCAGAACCACACTGATCTTGTTTTCTCTCCTTTTGTGTGTTTGCTTCTTACTCTGCTTTCTATAAATGTGGTCCTATAAATATTTCACAGATTCTAAGAGATGGCATTGATGCTGCAATGTTCTCCAATAGCTTAAAATAAAACTAGCTTTCAGAATTGCATTTCATATCCATAAGCAAATGCTTTTCCTTTCCCTTTCTTCCCCATTTTTCATGAGTCAAGAGCATAGTTCACCCCATTACACACACATACACACACACATTCTTTAAGTGTAATTATTTGGAAAAATTCCAGTTACAAGTCCTACTAAATAAGTAAACATAATTTAAAGCAGAACTGCTTAGCGTCACTTGGTATTTTTCTTCAAATTATATGAAAATCCATGACATGGGGGTGTAAGAAGAGATGCTAAGACTGATTCCTTAATACAGATGTGACTTTGGGATATGAATTTGCAAAACTGACTAAGACGATGGAGCAAAGACTAATTTTTTTTGAGCTATAGGAATGGTTTAAGAGCAAACATGCTTAAAAATCTTTTCTAAAAATCACACCACAACCACAGGGGCCATCTTTGTGAAATTTTTGGATGGAGGTGGGGCTGTTTGTTTGTTTTAAATAGCCTGTTAACCTCATTTTCTGCTGCAGACAAAGCCTTCAGGCCAATCCTCCAAACACCTCTGGTATTGTTCAGAGCAGTTGCATTTGCACCTGCCAGGAAATTTGTAAGATCAGAGACGCAGATCCACCTCCTGCAACCTCTTTGCCTTCCTGGAAACTCCCCCAAAATAGCTGACTGGGTAGGATTAGACTCTTGGTTTGGAAGTTGATTATGTGATCTCTTTTTCTTTCAGTCTTGCCAGCCAGGGCTTACCTCCAGATGAGTATTTCAGCACGTGCTTAACCTTAAGCAACGAGATACTTATGCTTATAGTTAAGTACAGGCTTAAAAATTTTGTTGGAAGCAAATCACAAGCACATTCTTACATACTTTTCTGGGCCGGGCTTAACCATTGTTCTCCTGTTAAAACAGTCTTTTTTTTTTTTTTCCTCCCAACACTTAGCCCATCACTGTAATTTCCCCTCTTCAACTACCCTCTTCAGCTGCTTCATTCCAGTGAAACCAAGGGGAAATGACATTTTCTTCTATGGCAAGTAAATCATAATTGACAACAAACCGTTAGACTATGCATGGCTTTGCAGGAAGAGGTAATATCTTTTATTTAGATCAACTAACCCAGGCTAACTATACAGATGAATCTATCCAAGCTCTGACTCTCTCTAAAGCATACCTCTCATATATCTTGCATTCTCATAGCACTGCATTACTCCACTTCACACACTTGTGCTTTACTGAGGTTTTATGGAGCTTGGGGGAAGCTGCCTACTCTGTTAAGCATCTAGGAAAACAGAAGGAATGCAGCGTATTGCTCCTGCTGCGAAGGGCTGCCCAGCAGAGAGTTAATATCATTGCACATGAGCCATTTCACCTACAGCAAGAAGTGAAAGCATGCGACTACACCCAACAAGTGATCACAGAGCACCCTGCAGGGAATTTGCTTCCATTTCAAAGGCAGAGATCAAAACCCACGAAGAAGTGGGGGGGGAGGAAGAGAGAAAGAGAGATAGAAAGAGAGAAAGAGAGAGAGAGAAAGAGAGAAAGAGAGAGAGAAAGAAAGAGGAAGGAAGGGAGGGAGGGAGGAAGGAAGGAAGGAAGGAAGGAAGATGCTCCCAGCTTGTGCATGAGATCAATGTTGGGCCCAACCTCAGAAGTTTTTGGAGAGGAATAGAGAGATATGGACAGAAGAATCACAGAGCACTTTCAGTGCCTGATTCTTTATGTGCTGGGAGTTTGATCCTACACACCAAAATAAATGGGAGGCTTGCCACCAACTTCAATGGAAGCAGAAACAAGTCCTATCACCTTCAGGTGTATTAGCTGTCTGCAGATATTTTTAAAATTTATACAGAAATTAAACAGAGGATAATTTGACAGCTTAATTGTGACATCGTGGCTTTTACATTAAAAGAGACACAAATTTATCCTTTGGATTTTATGATTTTTTTCCCTGCCTGTTCTTTTTCTAAAGAAAAATTCTGATGTTGCAAGGGAAGACTGATGAAGAAGGGATATTCCTGTGCATAAGAAAGAAAAAATGTAAAGCTCAGTCCTGCCTTACATCCCTCACTCAAGGCTCAGTAGTTTAAAGCAATTGGCATTAGCAGTAGCAACAAATTAGCCATCCTGTAAGTGCTCCTTTCCTGTGCCAAAACCAAAAAGGCTGTCCTAATTTGAACTATGCCAAATAGGGCATTTGACCATGAAAAAATTAAAGAGCTGGGGGAAAAAAAAAAAAAAAAAAAAGAAAGAAAGAAAAAATTTCCGCAATCAAATCCTCTGTTTGGCACCCATCAGCTGGTCCAAAAAGTGAGGAATCTGCCCTGGGTGGCAGAAGAAGACTCCCTGCAGCTCCTCAAGCAGTCCAGACCCAAACTCATGTGGAAATGCCTGAGTAGATGACTTCCCAAACCCTCAGTCATCTTGGTCACTTAATCATTAATTATTAAATTAATCCACTCATTTAAGCCAGTTAGTGCCAGTGCAATGAGCTGGTCCACTCTGGTTGAGTTTGGGCTCAGAAGCCTGGTGGCAATTATTTCAAGTTAGGACAATGATCTTATTTCCATCAATGTGAACCATAAAAGCATTTATCTTTAGCTGTTTTGTTTTATTTCTTCAGAAATCCAAAGTACTATGAGTGTGCACTCCTTCTCTCCACGCAGACTGGGACAGGCCACAGCTCCTGCTCAGGAAAGGAAAGCCCAGCAGCTGCAGCGCATGGCGAGGGCAGATGGGAAATGACACAACCGGTGAGCAGCAGGAGAAATGCACGACCACACCAACACCACCAACCACTTTAAGGTGGCCCTTTCCAGCCATCCTTCAAGACCCTTTGCTAAAGGAGTCAGTCGTTGGTATCCCCTCCAGTACTTGGTCTTCCCCTCCAGGAAGGTGGCTGTGCCTGCAGCTCTCTTCCCCTGCATCCCACAGGGACATCTCCCTGTGCCCACCTCCACACACGGGCAGCTCAATCCTGGAGAGAAGGCTAATCACCCATTAGCCTCCGAGCCTTGGGTGCAGCCCCTGCAGGAAAGGCAGACAGGAGGGAAAGACACAAGAGGGACAGGAGGAAATGCTTGAGGTTCACACAGGAATGAAAAATCTCTGGTTCTTCCTTCTCTCACAAAAAGCTTCCAGCACTTAGAACTGTATTATTTCTTAGGAAAATGCAGGAGAACCCTTGGGCTGGGCAATAACAACAAAAATCTTTAAAATTAACTGTGAAAATACAGCTTGACCGAAACTATTTGAATTTGTGCCATATTCTGCGATGAGTTGGGTGGGTTTTTTTATTGCCTGTTCAGTGGGGGAGAGAAAAGGAAGAGCAGCAAAAACATTTCAAGTCAACCTGAAAGGTAGTGGGGTTGTTTTCCCCCCCTTCCCGAGACTTTTCCACGTCGGTCAGCACGCCAGAGAAATCTCTCACTCCCACAGCCCTGCCACTTCCAGCCCCCCGGCAGCACTGAGGTTTTTCTAATGGCGAATGGCTGGAACGGGTATCAGCCCTGGGGCAGGGGGGCCAGAGCTGCCTTCCATGGGCCACCTGGATGCCATCTTCAGCCCCTGAAATTTCCCTGCCAGAGGCCCAGGCTGCTTGGGCAGCGAGCTACAGCTGGTGGCTGCTCCGCCGAGGAGACAAGCCTCTGCTGCTAGATACATAATCTCCAATTTATACAAAGCTTTGAAAGGCATCCAACGGTCTAATTGGGAGGCCCTTAAATTAAAGTGGGGATGGGATTTGGAATCCACTTTAGAGCCTGCGGTTTGGAGGGAAGCATGGGGATCCATTTCATCTGTGTTGATATCAGGGGAGCCCAATATAAATGTTTTCTGGCGCTTTTATTCCTCCAGCCCTGGGGTTTACATGAGGGTTGGCTTTTTGTTCAGGTTTTTTTCTTTCTCTGTTGTTGTTTTCTTTGCACTCTGAAGCCTCTTCCAAGTGTAATTTTAGAAGAAGCGCGTTATCGCGGTGCCTGGGGCACCTCCCCTTTGCTCTCAGGTCTGGACACCAGACCACAGTGCTGCCCCACGCCTGTCCCCTTGCTGGTGACAGCTTCCCTGCCTGAATTCCAAGGCTGAGGTGGGGCACCAGTGGTACGTATAGGAAGAAAAGCTGTGCTGCTGGCCAGAGCCAGGCCACCAGTTCTCCATTGACAACCTGATGCCATCTGGGGAAGGAAATGTGCTGCCAGGGGGTGGAGAGAGAGGGGAGGTGTGCCCATCACAGCAGCCTTGGGGCTGCTCTCAGTTACCACTTGCTCTCCTCAAGCCTCAACGCTGCATTTTCACAGCTTTGGTGTTAAAAGCATGCCCTCTGGCCTTGGGCTCCAGGATGCCCTCAGCAGGAAAGTTCTGCTGCCCTTAAGCAACAGCTTCACAGCTGAGGCAGCTGCTGGGGGCAGGAGTGAAAGATGGGGGGACACACACACATGTTCCTCCTTTGCCTCTGCTTTGAACTGGACTCTGCTGGAATATTGCAGCCATTTTGCATCACTCCTAATTCATCCCACTGACAAGGACCCCATGGTAGCAGACCTTGTGCCCCACTACTTTTCAGTTCCAAACCATGATTTTTATTCTATAGACAAAGAAATACACATATATTTGAATTTCATGGGACCAAAAGCCAAAGGGGATACATATTTTCAACTTGTCCCATTATCGTGAGTGGCATACACCTAAAGGTGAAAGTCTGTGAAGAGAAACTCACCATTCCAAAATGCTTTTTGCTTGTGGATCTGATAGATAACCTACAATATACTAGGAGCTGAGGGCTCCAAATGGTCTTCTTCACAAGCCTCCTGGCTCAGCTGCTGTAGCACAGCCAGGCTGCAATGAAGCCAGGCTGATTTACAGTGCTTAAGAGCTGACCTCTGCATATTGAGAGTGCTGAAACGTGTCAGCAGCTGCTAAATGCGGCCACTTCTCCTTCTAATCTTCTAATAAAATATTCAGCAAGCAACCAGAAGTAAAATGATTTGAGAGAGTGGGAGTTTTCCTAACTTTGTATTATTACTGCCAGAACAGAGTATTATTTCTCCTTGCCACTTAAAGTGGTTTATGTTCACAAAAGCCCTGCAACAACAATACCTTGTGTGCGCAGGAAATTCCCTTCACATCACAGTGACACGAGGAGGAGGAACGGGGAGCATACAATGCATGTAAAAATATAAACATGAGAAATGACCTCATTTGTGCCAACGTTCAGACTGATTATATAGGTTCATGGCCAGAATTTCTCCTGTGGCCTTATTTTTGCTCTCCTCTCCAGTCTGCTGTATGCTCTGATCAAAAACAGGATAGCGTCATTAAATAAGACTTGGCCTCATGTCATGTGCTTTTCCTCCAACTCCTAAACCTCCTTCCCAGCCAAACACCACAGTCACTCCCGTTCTCCTGGAGCTGGGAGGGCAGGTTAGCTTTGGCCCTGTCCCCATGGGGAGCAACTGTGCAGGTGGAATGCTCTGGTAGAAATTCCCTAGTGGGAAACACACATGTATGAAAATAAGGGATAGGCTTGAGGCTAAAGTCCTGGCAGAAGATGCAGAAAAACTTGCCCTTACCTCCCAGCTCTCCCTCCGTGACACCTGGCTAATGCTGCAAGCAAACAGATTTCCTTCGTCCCCCAGCAGCAGCAAAGCAAAATGTTTCTGCCATTTCTCATCCCTCCAGAAAAGCAGGCTGGGATTTTCTATCCCTGTTTCCCATGAGTGACCCCAGAGCTATGCATCATTTGGGTTGACCCACTGGTAAACGCACCTTACCCCTAGATGAGCTCCTACTAACCAGCAAATGTCACAAATTCATTGACATCCTAATCAGAGTGCAGGTTGTTTAACTGCCACACTTCTATTTTGCAAGAAGCTGTGACATTTTGTGAGTGTGTGTGTTTGTGTGTGTGTATGGAGGGGGGCAGCTTCAGAATGATAAGGAAAATTTGCCACAGAAAGGAAATTAAAATGAAACAAAAAAATCCTGACTAAAGTGAAAAAAATTGAAACCCTTCCACAGGATTTGTTTCCTTGGGAAATAAATAGCTGGCTCTTTTGACGTTTGAGTAACTGCTACTTTACCCTGTCCTGGGGTCATAATAAGCATCAGGGACCCTGACAGCTGACTTAGGAAGTTCCAGGACTTCAGGCCCTGGAGCAGGGTGCAGAGCAGGAGCATGCAGGGCACCCACTTGCATGGGCTTTTGGGTTCCTGCCCAGGGGCACCAAAGGTGGAAGCTGGAAGATCCCCACCTCTCAAAGCTGTACAGATGAGCTATATTTAAAGATACACATCCCAGCAACTTTTCTGCCTCAGTATGTGAAAAAAAAAAAAAAAACCACCGCCCAAAAGGTTACCCTGAAACCATAGCCTTGAGGAGACCTGGTTCTTCAGCTGAAACACTTGGCTCTGGAGAACCTTGATTCAACCATTGCATGGTGGCCAACAAACTTCACATTCCCCCAGCTCCTCAGCCCAGGATGGTCCCTGCCTGCTCTGTAGCACAAAGCACCCATCTTCCCCCACCACGCAGCAAAGCGGGACAGTGTATCTGTCCTACCCACCCAGGAAAAGGTGTCTGTCATTAGCTTACTTGCCTCCTGCTCCTCTGCCAGTCCCCTCCTTCATTAAATTAACACCTCGTTATAAAATGCAAGCAGCTTTGTTCTTACAAATGATGCTGAAGGGTGTTTACTTTTCTAATGAATATCCTGTGTAGAATGGAAATCTGTCCCTGGCAGTCCTTAACAAGTGCTTCATTAAGCCGTTTGAAAAACGTTCCTTTCTGTTCTCCTTTGAACAGGTTACGCTTTGCTCTTTTAAGCTAGTTTTTGGCTGTCTCCCCATACCTGAGAGGGTGGGTGGAGAGGTGGCCATCTGCTCCCAAAGCAAAAAGATTTTTTTTTAATCCTCAGCAACAGGAAACTTGCTGATAAACAGTGCAGTCTCTCCACCAGGTAAACCAGCATCCCTCTGCTGATGGGGATGGTCTGGCATGGCAGTTACCAGTACAGCCCAACAGAGAGAGCAGCATTCACTTGCAAGCTGGGCGACGAGGTTCAGGATGTTACAGACCATTAGGGAACTAAGGATTTCAACAGCAAAGTAGAAATGTGAAGAGGGGAGTGGTGGACATTGCTTGGCAAAGCAATGTAGATTCTGCTTAGAATTAGGCATCAACTTCAAAAAAAAAAAAAAAACTAAAAAAACAGTCTGGCTGTGTCAGCAGGGGAAAACTCTTAGCAGACCCTTGGGTTTAAATGTGATTGTGTCTGTGTTAGCAACAACTAAAATTGCTTATAATTCTGTTGAATAGAGCTCAATTTGAAAATAATAAAGAGTGTTTGGTGAAGCTTATTCCCTAATCAGTAATGGAGGTAGATACCATACATGTTGCCTTTCACCCAAAACCTAACGAAAGCTCACAGAAAGACAGAAAGGACCCAAGGAGCATTCTTACAGGGCAGGCACTCATTGCTCTGCCAATCAAGCAGGATTCCAGAGTCTCCCTGCAAATAATGGCATGTTCTGAGTTGATACATTGCTGCTTTCTACTTCCAGTCAGTCCCACATACACACCATGAGCTTTTAAAGTGCCCCCAGCCTAAAAGGGTATTTTCATACTCTCCTCCTTCACCAGACAGGCTGAATATCAGCTATCATGGCTGTTTAGATGAATTATCAAAACACTGGCTTTGGGATTTCCTTCTGGATTTTTGCTAATATTAAAACCCTCAGCTAGGTTCAAAAGAGATGAACTATATCATTTTGAGGGTGAGAAAACTGCAGTAGTTCAAAGCTAACACAACCTCCATTGCCCTAAAGCTACTTCAGGAGCCTAATTCGTCTGGATAAACAGGTAACATGCTAGAAAAAGCCTATGCAGCCATGAAGAAGAGAGCTCATTCACCAGCAAACTTCCAACCCCAGGAGCTGACATTTTGCCCCACTGATCTAGCATAATTCTCCTCACGCCAGAAAGTTCAGGGAAGGCAACAGTGTTGGAAAAATAGTCTAATTTCCCATAGAATAAATGCAGGTGCCTTTTTTAAGGGGCCTAATCATCTTTCCGTACAAAGTGATGCCAAGACAATGGAGGCATGACAAAAGCAGAGAAAAAAAGTTTCAGAAACAGTTTGTGGGGTTAACAGTCAGTGGTGCTTTGGCCATTGGTACCTTCCCCACACAGCCTTGATCTTGGATGACAGGAACCTAAACACTCTGTCCGTCAGATGTTTGCTTTTCCCAGCACGCAGCTTACAAACTGGAAAGAAAATGTTTGCTCTGTATTGGACCCTCCAATGGCATATAAATGTGATGTTTTAATGGAATAGTGCCTTTCACAAGGATTTTTGTGTGTTTTGGAAGAGTTTTGGTGGGTCGTTGTGGTTTTTTTATTTTATTACTGCATGGTGATAGGCTACCACCAAGGTCATCAGGCAATACCTATAAGCACATGAGAACTGCCATGAAGTTCATTAAGCTCAAAATCTGGACCAAAACGTGCAGTCATCAACACAAAACCAGTAATAGCATTTGCAGAGCGAGGAAACAAGCTGACTTATAGCCTGTTATCCCATTAAGACAAGTTCCCTTGTTAAAACAATATTGATAGAACTGTTGATAATTAACCAACCAATGTCTGTACTGTACTAGTGCATTGTCCAGTGTTATCTGACAGTGGTTTCAGAGATAGCACGGGACAATGGCCTGTTTGGAAAGGTGGATAAACTGGAAAGGAGTACTGGAATGTTTACATGAAAAAAATAATGCCACTATTCAGACACTGAGCTACTAAATTCAACCAGTCCACATAAACACTTGTTTGACTTGGATAGCTTTCCTAACAGGTGATACACAAGTTTGACTAGAAGACTAGTAGTCCAGAGTGGCTTCACTTTCCCTTTGCTCAGTCTATCAGTTCAAAAGAGAGAAAAAAAATTAATCTGCCACTGCTGTTGAAAGAAGGAGCCATTAGAAACTGCAATGTTGAAAATAGAGGGGAAAATTACTGAAATACCCCAAAACATCAGGGACAAAGCAAGCCAGATGTTATAACGCATTTCTTCTAGCAAACCCTGAATCCAAATTCTGGCCACTGATCTGCAAGAGGAATTACTCTGCACCAAGCAAAAAAAAAAAAAAAAAAAGTTCTCACATAACCTAAAGAAAACAATTCCTAGAATACACAGGAGTCTGGTCTAATAGTCTGCAGGCCTGTCCTAAAACAGAATTTCTGCTTTTCCTGTGGCCAGACAATTCCAGCTCACATGTTGATAGGCCAGCTCAAGCACTTGGACCAAATTAGCATTGCCATCATCTATTAATACCTATGACCCAAGATTAAATACTTGTAAAACAGGATGGGCTTCATTCTGTTCTAAGCGATCAGTATTCATTAGGAATAGCTTTACCAAAACCACCGGAGTCGCATCTCTTGTAACTGAGATTAGAATCTAACTCGATACCTCTGAAGATTTTTTTATTGCTTTCCACTCTAGATGAGCCTAATGAGCAGCTTTGCTTCTATAATAAACCCTGACAAATGTGTAACCTAAGGAATTATGTTTGTATTTCTACCTATTCTACATCTTTGGGGTCAAAAACAGTGACTTTGACTTTACGTCTATACACAGTTTAGTTTCCCAAAAGTGGCATGCTTAAAAATGCTGTTTCTATGATTTTTCTCCTCTGAATTGCCATAGCTGTTTATCATACGTGCTGTGGGAAAAATGGTAAAAAATGCCATCCGAGTTCAAGAAGTTGTATTTCACATGTGCCTTGCTCTTGCTTTGTAGTGTAAGGTTTCACAGGGAGGAGGACAGGACGGAGGCAGGCCTGTCTTCTTTACCACCAGTCCTTCAAACCCATCCACATCAGAACATGTGTCTGAGCCCTATTTAATATACATTAAAAAAACTAGCTTCAAAGGCAGACAGGAAACAGAACTTATCAACCCTGTTCCTGAAGAGAAAGGGAAGGCATTACATTGTAAAGAACCTCTCGCTCCCTATTCCTGCACGCCTTTCAAAACAAGATCTTGAATAGTTTTTATTGGACCTCTGAACATCTCTTCAAGGCTGGGCTAATGAATCATAGCTAATGCCAGAGGCACTGGCAGAAAACTTGTCGACCTGCTTCACATTTTGTTCTCTTGCCATAAATTTGGAAAATAAAGAAGAAAAAAAAAAAAAGGGATAGTACATGCAAAGTTCTCTCCAAGGTTTTGGAAATTTATATACATTCCTCAGCCAGCCAGGATTGCAGACACTTTGTGATAATTACATTAAATAAATCCCCAGTGGCCCCAGCAAAAGTGAATTTTCTTAGTCAGGTTCACCCTTGGACCATAATAGAGAGCAGCCCTGGCATCACCAGCATTCCCTTGGCCAATACTGTTCCTCTGGGCAGTGACAAAGGCCACGATCTCTAAGATATAGGAGTCTGACATCTTGCCATTTACTCCAGCTGGGCAAATTAAACTGCACAGAGAAACTGGAAAAAGGGATTAAGTAGGTCAGGAGAACCATTGTCCAGCTTAGGACCAAGGGCAAGAGCTGGGCAAAGCCTCGCATCCCCTCTTACCTCAGTTCTCAGGATGGCTTTTTGTCCCTTGACATCTCCCTGGTTTGACATCCATATAATTTCCACTGCAGGTGCTCCCATTGATCCGGAGTTCTCCATAGCTCAGCTTGGCCACCCTCCTCACCCAGAAGTGGCATTTGCTTAAACTCTGTTTCTCCCTGGCTGAAGTGATCAAGTCTGGGGATACCACCTGAACAGAGCTCCTTGGCATGTCTGGGCATGACTCGCCATTCACTTGTAGCGTTTGTAGCCAAATGGGCCAGTGAAAAAGCGTGCCAGTAGTGTTTTACCGCTAGCTTGCACTGTTGATGCAAGCTGCAGTACAGGAGCATCAAAAGCTAAGTTGTCCAAATTTAGGAATTCAGCAGAGAATGAGGTTTAAACACTGTACATTTTAAGAGCACTCACAAGCCAATGCAGCAGTAGAAATGCCCCTGTGTTCATTTCATTACTTATAGCCCTGTCCTGACCCACCAAATGCCAGACATCAGCAAGGGCAAGCCAGGCAGGAAGAAAGCCAGTACATTTGACCCCAGAGCCAAGTTGTGCCTGATGGTCTCAAAGTAAATCAGGGAGTACTGTTCCTTTGAGGAAAAATAGGCACCTCTTGTAAATATAAAACCTCTTCCTCTCCACAGCAAGTTAATCAGCAAACAGCTAATTAAGATCACAGAGTTTACATCTGAAGCAAAACCAACATTAAAAAACATACAGAGCCTGATGTATGCATCTGTGAATAAAACTGAAACAACCCCCCAAAACAAAAAAAAACCATGCCAAGGCAGCCACCCCAAGATCTGCAACAGCTTCAAGAGCATTCCGAAAGCCTATGGAGTTATAGAAGAAATGAAAATCTGAGGTCAAGATAGCAGAAACCAGAATTGGCCGCTTCTGCCTTGACTTTAGGCCTTCTCCTCTATATGCTGGCACTGTTGCACACTAATGGTGCACTAGGGCCATAAAAACATTGTAGCAGCAATAAAGTATATTCCTATAAACTTCTGTTTCATCACAGCAATATGTCAAATCATGGGTGTGGTTTGAAATAAATTTGCATTCATCAGGCTATGGATAGAGTCAACAACCACGTTGATCTTTGTAGCTATATCATGTTTGGAAATACTTGGGTGCTACTCTTGGGGAGAGAGAGCAAAGAGAAGTTTGTTTTCAAGCTGAGTGAAAAAATAGTAAGGGAAGGGAAGGGAAAGAAATCAAGGAGGCAGGCAAGCAATACACTCATCAATAAACAAAATCAATATAACAAACCCACTACAGACTGACCCGAAGTCGTCATCACCAACAGCAGAGGAATCCAAACATCATCTCAGCATGTTTACATCAACAGAGGAAAAGGACACAGTAACGACACACTGAGCCACCAAAAGACTGAATTCCTACTGACATTCTGCACGTGTGTGGAAAATGCATGTTGAAAAGCACCACTTTTTGAGATAAGGGAAGACCCCAGCATCTCCTACAAAGAATGATAGTGACTTGAGGTGCTCAGGAAATTGGACATGCAGGATATTATATGGTAAGGGAGACAAAGTGTAAGCTTAAAGCTATGTTATAGCTCTCTTTGTCCCTTCCTACTCCATTGTATCTGGCCCCACAATGTGATCTCATTGTCCCTCTTTCAACTTCTCAAAAACTTTGATCAGAAATTCCACCCATTTCAGTCTTCTACATAATTTTGTAGGACAGAAGAACAAAAAATAGCAGGTTTTCCTACACCACTGCTGGACAGCCCCACTACTGCTTGCAACACAGGATGAACTAGCACCTTCACTCACACAACTTCTGCACCTCCATGGGCTGAGCCTCATGCCTTGCACACATCACCTGCACAGATCCCCACGCCATGAACACTGCACCTCCTCAAGACCCCAGCAGCTTTCACCTTTGCCACTCCTCAGCTAAACTTCACACCTCACCCCATATCCTCCCCAGGTGGTACACTGCTTCCAGCTTTGAGGGCTGCTCTTCAGGGCCTCCCTGAGGGCCCTGGGTTTTACCTGGGGACAGGTTTTGGAGCAGCATCTTTCCACCCCTTGAGGGAAAGGGCTGCTGGCACATCAGGGACACCTGCCCCTGGGGGGCAATCAAAACTGCAGTGTTGCCAGAAAGTACCAATCCCTTCTTTCAGTGCTTTTTTTTCTTTTCCCCCTCCCTTCCCTTCACTGTGGGTTCTTTTTTTTGGTCAAATTATTCCAGAGAACTCTTATTTTTGTAAGAGCTCTGATATCATTCCTATTAGATGATAAACATTTAGAAGCCAAAGCATAATTCCAAATACTTAGCCCTTAGGTAAACACTAGAAAGTAAAGGTCAAACTGTAAACATCAGTACTTTTGTAAAGATTGTGTGCATTCATGTTTTGAATTCTTGTTTTCCTTAAGTAAACCCCAGGCAAGAGATAACAGATGCTTAATTTCAAAGATCCTGAAACTTATAATTTGGCACGCAATGGCACGCGTTGTAATGAAGCTTACAGAAGCCCTATCTGAAGCATTCACACATGAAAAATTTATGCAGAGATAGTTGTTGTATTTAAATCAAACCTATTTTCAGAAACCTTTTATCCAGCAATAAACTGCTGTGCAGTAAAAGATCAACATTTGTGCCTCTAAGTTTTCTTCCTAATAACAAGGCACTAACAGCAGCGCGTTCTGCCTTAAAAGACCATTAGGAAAGCATTTCTTTGCTGGGGGTGGTTTAGTGATGTTTGTTACTCACAGAACAGATAAAGAGGACTTAAAGTTCCTGCAAAGCTAAGCACTCAAAAGCGAGAAAAAGCCAGAATTATGGTAAATGCAGCAATTTTACTTCCCCACATGCATGTGCGTGATGACACAGCCTGTAGTGATACGACTACACTATTATTTCCACCGCAGGGTGCCGGTCCTGGCCAGGACCGACACTGGAAGGGGCTGGTCTGACCCCACAGAGCAACTCAATAATCGATGTGAGCCCCGGCATGCAGGGCATGCTCACAGGCCCGTTTTGCTGCACATGACTCAAACCCAGCTGCAGCGGCAGAATTAGCAATGCCCTCATCTGTTTTGCTATGGCACTCTTGACGTTATTACTGAGGCACGTCACAAACTTGAATTCATCTTCGCTGTTTCCCAACGAAGCGAAGGGACGACCTTTCCCCCATTTTGTGGGCTGGGGAGCGATGAAGGAGAAGGGGAACTGAAGGATCCACGACTATGGGGACAGTACAGCTAGGCACGCCAAAAGCATTTCATTTTCCAGAGTGCTACGACAGTATTTTCTGTACTGTGGCTCCCCTGAGATTCTATTGCAACTGTGACTGCTCAGGATTGCCGGTCAGACCCCCAGGTCTCCAATCAGACACCCAGAATATAAGGAACACTTAATTAGTGACCTCCCACGAAGAGTTTGGTTTAAGCCACTTGCCTGGAATCACTCTGGCAGAAGCACTGAAAGTGCTAGTTCTCTAGTGTACATCTGAACAGCCTTTAATATTTTTTCCTCTTTCCACAAACCCCCGCCTCATTCACTGTTCATCTTTCCTCTCCTGCCAGAAATGGGATCCTTGGACAATGGTGTCTTTTACCACACAACCCTGATTCATTCCCCAAGCAGGTCTGTAATTGTAGTGGTCTAATTAAAGACTGTATCATAACACAGAAGATGGGAGCAGGCTGGGAAGGGAATTAAAGTTGCAAGATAATTTTGGTATATTCTAAGAGATTTTAAATACAGTTTGCACACACACGTGTGATTCCCTTGACTAAAAAAAAAAAAAAGTTAAAAATGAAGCTACAAAAGTCCACTGCATAGCTGGAAGTAAGTTTCAGCAGGGCTGGGACCCTTACAGTTACTGAAGAAGTACAGTTACTACCCCCAGTAGTTAAAGCTAACAGAGTACCTGTGTGAAGGACAGCATGTCACCTTCTGCTGTGCAGATGCTTTGGGAGGGGGGAGCTGAGCACACACTTTGTCTGGGGACTTTGCAAACTTTGCTAAGAAGGGCAAATGCAGGAATCACCAACTCCATTTCAGGTTTCTGGAAGGAAACATGCTGAACACAAACTTTTCTTTTGCCTCATCAAAACACAGAAGCCTCCTGCTCTCCTTTCTGCTCTATTCCACATGTGTCTATGCATCAAGGGGACGAAGGAGCTCTTTGCAAATACCTATCCCCTTCCCATGAATACAGAGGGAAATACTTAACTAGACATGCAGAGATTACTCCCATCCGGAAAACACAGCTGCAATTACAGAGTAATTCCTCTCTCGCCTGTGCCCCACTCCATCTCCCTGAGGGACAGACCCATCATGGGTGGGGGCTGTGGGAGAACAGCCCCCACGCAGCAGGGAGAAGCCTGAGAGGGCTTTGCAAGGATAGGATTTTTCCCTCAAACATCAGCTGAGCACGTGCAAGCTGAGAGGTTTGAAATGTTCATTAAGTGGCCGAGTTTGGCAGGAAAACGAAGTGAAAGTCGCTCTCCTGCCAAATCTCAACAGCACGGTGGTGCTAGAGCTGCTCAAATTGGCAGATATTTTACTGTTTCAAGGCAAGCAAAACTTTTTTCCTTTTTCCAAAAAACTGGTGGTGCCAGTCCCACATCAACCACATGCCCTACACGCATACGTGCATAAGCACACACAAACAGAGAAGCACTGCCACTGAAATTTCTGCATTGTTATGTGAAGAGATGGGTTTGTCCTGATTTACTGCAAATGTCTGGGAAGTTTTATATTTCAGATCCACCCATCATAATAACAGAAAGCCCCACAATGGCTGAAACTCCTTCCAGTAATACGTTAAAAAGTATTTCCACTGTATTTGCACACGTGCCACCAGTAAAGAAGACTTTTGTACCAGTCTGGCCATGGATGTGTATTTGTTTTGGGGTTTTTTTTATATTATTATCACTTTGGATCAGCTTTTTCTTACTTTTCCCTCACTTGGTGGTGGCTGAACAGCTCATCACCTGTCTACCTTGAGCTGAGAACTTTCTTTTTAGACTCACACAGTTGCATACATTTTCCTTGCAGACCTATTTATGTCATAGGCAAATAACAAATGTGCTAAAATAAACTACAAGTGGATTAATAGGGAATATACACAGTAGACAAGAGTACACACCTTTGCGTTTAAACTGTTAGGAACAAATATCCATCTTGTTAAATATGATACAAATACAAAAAGCAAATTAACTGCCCATATTTGGCTCTACAAAAGGAAGCCACCTTGGAGACTGGGCCTACCAGCAAAATCTAGTTTTACTGGTCTCATGTTGGACAGTAAAGTTGGCAGCAGCTGCCAAAGCTGGGACTTCAAAGGACAGAGAATTTGCTGGAAAAGATTCAATCAAGTACACCCCAGAAGCTCTTCCCTGACCCTACGCAGCACCAGATACGTGAGAGGGAAGGAAAAAAAATATTAATCTTCCTGTCCATTACACAGGCTGCTGGGGTTTGAGAGTCCCACAGAAGTGCAATTATTTTCCTGAATAATTATAAGATTCACGACTAACATACACCATTCTGATAATTCAGACTAATTGCTTTTCATAGTTTTGTTTGAACTCTGAGAGAACACTGTCCACAGGTATCTGTTTTTTCTTTGGGATACAAGTAAAGAACAAAGAAATGGAACCAAATATAATGAAACAATGGCAAAGGAGTATATAGTTTCACCAGATATAAACATTAGTAAATAATGGTATTTCTCTCTCTTCTACCAAAGGAATTTTTTTAAGACTAGACAGAAGCCAGCTACTTTTCTGAAAGCTTTAAAAAACACTCGGGTCATTTGCACCTCAACTGCCATTAAGATAACACAGACATATTCTAGAAGTCATGAAACTTAACTCTGATGACTGGTTAAACAATTCACTAGAGTAGCAGAAAAGGGAAATGCTTTCAGCAAACAGACACATTGACAAACAGAAAAGAAAAAGTAGGGAGTTCTACATTAAATATGGTATCATTTTTAAAATTCCAGGGGAAATTTTTCATTCAGTTCTGCACTCAGTCCTCCTAGCACCTTCCTCTTTTCTCAAAACAAGTGTTTCCACTTTAAGCACAGGCAAGATGGAAAACAAGAGGCAACATAAAGGAGCCTGATTTTCCAGAAGATCCAAATCCTGGCAATCTGAAGAAATTACATTTTGAGCCATGTCCATCTAGACACGCAACCATCAAGACACTCAGTATTGCTATTCAGATCTGAAGTGCTGGCCAAGGTTTTAATTTCACTAGCCAATTATTACTCTGGGGCAACAAAATACACTTGTACAACCATTTGGAATCCATGGATTCCTGCTGGCTTGGGATCCATGGAAGCAACTATGGAAGCAACCAAGCTTTGTGATATCACATTTTCAAGTTCATGAATCTTCCATCAAAATTCTGAGGGGAAATCTTTGGCTGTTTGCTCAAGCATACATTACTTCAAGATGGTTTTGCCATAAAAGTCATTAATGTTGAGCATACGAGAGGTCTTGTGGCCTGCAGTGAAATCTTTCAAACTCTGCTCAGTTACACATTAACTACATAAACGGTGCTGAGTTGGTTTGGATTTCACCATATTTGGTTTGAATGAACCAAAACCAATAAAAAACCCTGCCTCATGTAATCCAGTACCAGCTAGATTCTCACCACTTAGGCGGCACTGAAGTTTGGGAGATTTGCCTTGGTGACCTGTGGCCTTTCTTTCTTCCCACCCGCCTCATTCTTTCCTTCTTTGCTATGTATGTTAATTTGGGGAAAATCATAGCCTAGGGCAACACACCTGACTGCTTCCCACCCCAAAATCATTTACCATTTAATGCACGGTTACATTCATTCTTCTGCCTTTATAGTTCCCTAATGAGCTTGAACTGCAATTAACAAAATGATTGTGTTCACTTTAGTACAATGCACCTGCAAATACCAGGATGGGAAGTCATATTTAAAACATAAAAATACACTCAGTACATATTTCAGCAGAAGCTTCATATTCTAGCATGATCTTGAATTTTAACAGGTGTCAGTGGCTTCAAACAGTTTGCTGTCTTTTTTTAATTTTAATTCTAACTGATCAAAGATGTTCTTATATTATCTTCTCATCCATGCTGCAATGATATTGTGAGAAAACATAAAAACCACTTTTTTTTCTATTGAAATAATTTACTATCCTGTACTGAATCATTTTTGTTGTAAAATTTTGTATCAAAGTTAGCATTATAGTCTCTCTTGTCTCCATGAGGATCTTTTTAAACTCATTGTTAGAATTCATTCAAAACTGATACTTATGAGGAAAAATGCCTGCCAGAAATAAATGATCAATTGTTTCTTATCTTATTTCATTGATACTAGACACAGTGTTTCAACAAATGTGACATCCTAATCTTCACACTGCAGCAGATCTCCTACCTACAAATTTTTGATAACTGGAGCACAAACTATAAATAACACAGTATACACAGAAACAAGAACTCACTATATTCATATTGCTCTACCTACTGCTCTTGCTCAATGGTTTTTCTCTGTCACAAAATGCGAAATATTGAGGTTGGAAGGGACTTCTGGAGGCCTTCTCATCCAACCTGCTGCTCATATAGAGTAGGTCCAGCTTCAGGCTAGATCAGGTTCCTCAGGGCCTTGACTAGTCAAATTCAGGAAATCTCCAAGAGGAGGAAATTTTACAACTTCTCAGGCCTCAAGTCCTAAACCACTGTTGCTGCGAAGAATTTTTTCCTCACATTCAGTTGAATTTCCCTTTACTATAATCTGTGCCAGCTGCCTCCTGTCCTTCCACTGTGCACCTCTGAGAAGAGCCTGGCTTCACCTTCTCTATAACTTCCTTTTGGGTCATGGAAGAGCACAATTTTATTCCCATTAGCTGATAAATTAAGATTCCTCCACCTCCCCTCATGTGTCACACAGCTGCCAAACCGCCACAGCTGCTCTCAGCACTCTCCAGTTCGCCAATATTTCTACCAAAGAGTCACAAACTGGAGAATGTACTCCAGTGGAATCCTAACAAGCACAAGCATAGAGGAATAGTCAGGGTTGCCCTCCAGGCAACCCAATATGTAGTCACCTGAAAGACCCATGTTGTTGATATGTGTTGGATGTGGTGTCCATCAGAACCCCCAGCTCCCTGGATGCCAAGATGCTACCCCCATATCTGGGTATGGGTTGTTTCTGTCCCAAGCACAGGACCATGCCTTCATCTCTGTTGAACTTCAGGAGATTCTTGTTGGCCTGTTCTTCCAGCTCACTTCTAAGATGGTTCCTCTAGCCAGCAGACTTGCTCTCCAGCATATCAGCCACTTCTCCTGGGTTAGTGTCATCTGCAAGCTTGTTAAGGATGCACTCTGTCTCTTTGATCAGGTTGCTGATGAAGATGTTAAACAGTATCAGCCCCTCAGCATTCTCTGATGCATCCTGTCCAACCCTATGGGCTTGTATGTGCCATGTTTACCTATGGGTTCTTTAATTCTTTCATGCAGGTACCATCTCTTCCCTCAAGCTGTGCCTCTATGCATAGAGGCCTGTAAGCAGATCTTGCTAATAAAAACCAAGACAAGACATTGAATACTTCAGCCTTTTCCCATGCCTTTTATCACCTGCCATATTCAGCAGAAGACCCACATCTCCCTTGCTCTCCCTCGTGTTGCATGTAGAAATGATCTGCTTACGCTATAAAAGCTTCATCATTTCCAACTCCAGCTGAGTTTTGACTTTCCTAACTCTGTACATGCCCAGGCAACATTTCTGTATTCCTCTTTGGTTACTTATCCCTGCTTCCACCTTCATAGTCTTCCTTTTTGCATTTGAAATCAGTCAGGAGTTCCCCGTTCAGCCAAGCTGGCCTCCTGCTATACCTGCTCAGCATCCTGAACATCAGGATGGACTGTTCTTGTGCTTTGAGGAGGCTGTCCTTGAAGATCAAGCAACTTTCATGGGTCTCTCTGCCCTCCAGGGCAGACTCCCAGGAAATTCTGCCTACCAGTTCCTTGAACAAACCAAAGTCCACATGCTTGAAGTTTTGAGTAATTATTACTTGCCTTTCCCACTTCCCTCAGGTTCTTAAACAGCCAAGTCACCCCAAAACAGTTCTTTCTTATTCATGAACAGCAGGTCCAGCACAGTGCTTCCATCAGTCAGCCCTGATCCAGCACCAAAAAGTTGTCCCTTGCACACTCTGTAAGTCTCCTGAGTTGCTTATGCCCCATCACACTGCCCATCCAGCAGATATGGGGAAGGTTATGGTTGTCTTCAAAGGGTTTGGCCTAGTCTCAGGCAAATAAACTCACTTCTTGATAAGCAGACTTCTGTACGTGTTCACAGCAGAATATTCCTATCGCAACTTTATAAGCTGTGGTACTATCATCATCAGTACATTGTAGGACCACTGCTGGAATCCATGCCATGTAAATACAACAACTACAAGTGACTTTGAGAGAGGTCCATTTCGACAAATCCACTCATGGCCTCACTTGTGGAAGATCCATGGAGTACTTCATACAGTGTAAAAGTAGAGGCAACAAAACACAGAATTAACACCTGAAGTGTTTGCTTACAACCAGCTTGGGCCTGCAGGTGAGCAACACTGGCTCGTTTCAGGACCTGGTAAGAGAAGGCATAATATTACCTACCTGAATGATGAAAGCTTCAAAGCCAGTCTACCCACTGTCCAAAGGGCAAAGCCAGGAAATATGTAAAGGAAGAAATATTTCTGTATCTTGTGGGCCCAGTTCTCAGCGTCAGTCAATTCCAATGACTGCCAGGGACTTCAACTCTTTTTAAAAAAAAGGCAGGATCTGCAGAATTACAACTGAATAACATTAGGGACCTGACATCCTCTTTCTAATGGACTTGGATACTGGCTGCAGGTAGCACCTCTGCTGGTTTATAAATCAGAATTAGACCTTTGGCCAAATTCCCACACAATCTTTCAACCTCACTGAAAGCAGAACAAATGAAAGGCAAACCTGGCCTTCAGTATGAACTAGAGCTTGGCATTTGCACAGGCTCTGAAAAAGCCTGGTGATGTAAATGAGTTCCTGATTTGACTATGACTCATTCATATACTCTGTCAGACAGCCCTAATGACTGGGCTGCCTTGGCTCTTCAGCGAATAGGAACTCAGAGGAACTTCTACTATCCATACACTGACTAATAAGATATTCATCCCTCTTGGTCATTAACCTCCTTCCTACATATCAGAAGTCCTTAACTTCTCAGCCCCACACCACAACTGCCATCATCATTATTTGAACATCGCATAAAATTTACTGAATTTATCTTCATAAAAGCCATGTAGGACGCACTTCACCCAAGTTAATGATAAGGCAATGATGGGACCATAAGGGCCATCACTGGCCATTTTTTTTTAAATGGAATTTAAAGTTCCTGTGACTTTCAATAAACCTTTATTTCGCCTCTGAGTTCACAGGCTCTGATTTTGCTTAGTTCTCCTGGAGCTGTCAGGGTTCAGGCCATGCAAAAGTGCCAAGTTTCACACTGTTTTGCACATGAAACCATAAATCCCTCTCCAGAGCCCTAGGGGCATG
The DNA here is from genome assembly GCA_004320125.1 of Scolopax mira. NCBI lineage: Eukaryota > Metazoa > Chordata > Aves > Charadriiformes > Scolopacidae > Scolopax > Scolopax mira. Next base: position 150,675 of record BJBW01002026.1, read on the forward strand.
CTGGGGGGCACTGTTCAAAAGGTTCATGAACTTGGATAAAGTTGGGCAGATATCAGACTTTGTAACAATGTGCTAAATTAAGTTCTGTCCAAAAGTTTTCCACGGGCCTAGAATACAAAACAGCTAATAAGAACATTAAGTATTTGCAGAATTGGGCCAAAAAAAAAAAATAATCACATGAACAAACAAACAAAAAACCCCATTACCATATTTTGTTCGTAGCTTTGCCTTTTCCAGTTAATTCAATGCATTATTTTGTCCTGAAAACACAAAGCCAGTTTTTTTTTCATACAAGGTATCTAGATATGATTCTCTCCTGTCCTGTTTCATTTGCTTTTTTTTTAAACTATGCATCTACCAAGCAGACAAATGACCACAGTCTACAAGGTAAGACTACCTGAAAATGCTTGCTTAGCCGAATCCTGAGATAGCATATTTGCTTGTACACAATATGAAGTAATAATTTGTCAGTGTTTTTTTACCTGTTCATTTCAGCTAAAAAAAACTAAACCAGAAGTAATAGGAAAATCTCAGGTAATAACAGCTACCACACCAAATCCATTTTATAACTCTGACTTTCAGTGAAAACTACAAGTAGAGCTTTCACTATCTTCTTCCACTGAAGTTTTAAAGGAAAATTTGCCATTCAACAGTCAGGATGCTTGTAATAGGATTTTAGAATAAAAATGAGAAATATTTGGTTACCTATCCTGCAAGCATACGTGTCAGCACATAAAAGAAGCACTTGGTTCATGGTTACTTTGAAAAGCAAATTTCAAGAGAAAAACATATCTTGACAGCCAGATTTGAGACTTCCTTATAATAAATAACAAGTTATTCCATCCTAGTATAATGCTACTAATCATACCAAGAAGTGAGAGCGCCATATCTTCTTCTCTACAAAGCAGTCATTATAATAAGTCAATGCACAGAGCAATGAAAGAGACGCTGATTTGATTCATACTGAAGTCACAGATGCAACAGATTCGGTGGATGCTGTTTAGAGCAGCAGCTGCTGTCTCTTTCCTTCATATTTATATAGTTAAACCTTGTTTCAACATCTATTTACCACTGACATATCAATAACTATTGTTACAAGGAGGATCAGATGCTCTGAGAGTATATAACAACATACAGCATGCAGTTTCCAAAGCATTTAATTCAAAGGCACTGGGCGATGGCCATCTCAAAGGCCAGGGATGAACCTAAGTCCCAGGGCCTTTGAAACATTTCTTTTGGGAAAAGCAGCCCCCGATGGACAGGCATCTCCTAAACATCCATCACTCTGCTCTGAGAGTAGCACCACTGGTTACTGACGATGGCTTTTCATTTCCTGCCTGTCCAGCACACAAAACTGACACGACTAAAGAGTAGTGAAAAAATGTAAAGTCTGAGGGAACCTTTAATCTCTTAAGTTAAAAAAGAAAAAAATGCAACCACTTACTAATGGAATGTTAAGATTGTGTATTAAATCCACAAAAGTCAGAAAACTAAGGAATTAAATATTCCCTTGGCTCTTTTAACCCTTCCCTCTGCCTGTGTGCATTACAGGCTTTTCATTACACAAACACATAACAGCAGGCAAAGGGACATAACCATAGGTGATGTTAAAGGGGGAACGTGGCTTGTTATGAAGTAAAGCTACAGAAATGGAAATATTAATAACTAGTCATTTTATCTTGTAAAAGTTTAGTATTCACTATTAAAGAATGGCAAAACACTAAAGAAACGGCAAGATGTTGTTATAGAGCTAAATGAAATATTGAGTAAATGAGCCGGTCCTCTCAGTAAATATTTTGGTTGCAGTTTACTTGCAGTGGTATTTATGTCCCATGAACCAATACGATGGTAATGTATCATGGTAAGTAACTATTCCCCAGTTTACAGCCACATGTAAACAAATCTCACTGGAATAGGCTGTTTGGCCTGTGCACAGCACCCATAGATGTATTTGAGCTCTACGCCTGCAGAACTCAACGTGCTCCACCTTCCCTAAACTCCTTGCAAGCTCTGTATCTGCTGCATTTTGAGCAGCTGCACACTTCCCAATCATTAACACACACATCCTCTTCATGCGCAAGGAAATATTATCCTGGTTTTACAAATGAGAATCCTAGGCATAGAGAGATTAAAGCTGAGCATTTCAAAGCATCCCAGTTAATTAAAATGACTGGAAAATGGGTGTCCAAATTGTTTAGATACCTTTGAAGTCTCAGAATAATTATATTGCTCAAGGTCACACAGGGAGTTTATGGCTGACCCACAACTTGAACCCAGATTTCCAGCGTCCCACTCCAGTACCTTAATCACAAGGACATCTTTGCTTTCCAATTTAATACTGGCCAGACCTGGTCCGCATGCAAACTGGTTACCAGTGGACGAAACCTGTTATTATACCATATAATGTAGCTACCTATCTCTACCCTACAGGATAAACAGCAGTGCATTTGGGCATCTCCAAATTCTTTAAGGTACGTATCATTACAAAACACCTAGGAGGCAGGGAAGAGCTATCTGAGAATTAGCACACAAGGACAGCAAGGGACTTTTCCAATGGCACACTCCAGCTTCCTGGCAGAGTGAAGGAAGCTGTCTCTTTGCTGTCCTTCCTGTCCTTAATCTGGTAGACCTGCTGCTACAGTACCCCTTTTTTTCTGATGCAGTATTTGACTTGCAACATTTCTTTTCAACAGGTTTAGCTGCCAAAGCCTGTCTTGTTGCTGTCAGCTTAGCTGTGAATTCCACTTCCATGACCAGGCCCACCTGACACTACAGCCACCAGCGATGCTATGTTTCTTGACATCAGGCTTGTTAGATTACAGTACAAAATAAAGCCTCAAAGTTATGCAGAGCAGCATTAAGACTTCAACAATAGAGTACAGTGGAAGAGTCCTCTCCCAAAGAAAAAAAAAAAAACAACTCAGAAAAAACTTACTGGAGAGACCTCCACACCACAGAAGAGCTTCTGTACATAGCACTGCTGGACGTTAGCACTGTATGACACCCATTGGGCTTTCTCATCCTCTGGGGTCTTTGCATAGAAGACAAGCCAGTTTTGATATTCACTAATAAGCTTGATCTTAGCTTAATTTCTCTTGAGCATACACTCCAATTACACACTCCTCTCATTTAGAGCTGCAAGTCAGAAAGCTATGTTTTCCACATGCTGATTCCTATTGCTGGCACAAAGTCTTCGGGTTTTAGTATGAACCAATGCAGTTACTTACATACAGTAAAACTTCCCAGATAAGATTCAATCTTGGGTTCTCCCGAGACACACCAACATCCTCCAGGATGTATAATGCAATGGAAGACAGAAATCAACATAAAACACACACGCACAGAGTTAGCATGCTAACTTTTTATCACGGAGGTTGCTAATTTCCCATGCTAAGAACAACCTTTGGAACTAACATGAATTATGTGTCTCATTCTGAGTGCATCAAAGAGCAGACAGCCTTTTTAAAGGAATCAAGATCACCTCAGCTGTGCTTTTGTTATCCAGCCCAAGGTTAAGGATTTGGCCTTGGGCTAACAATTGGGTCAGAAAATCAGGATCATGTAATGAGAGTTCCAGGAAGAGAGAAAAACCAAAGCTTGGTAAAGGCACACTCTTCAAAGCATTTGACCCTTTTTTTCTCCCCCCACCTCAAATGAATGACGTAAAGAAGAGAGGAACAGAGTTTGAAACCACAAGGAAGTACTTGCATACAAGAGGAGCTGGAAATAACTTCCCAGACTCTTCCAAGACACTCAAGCTCATAAAAAAAAGCCTGATAATTTTTCCTCACCAGTTAGATGGAAAAATTGGCAGTAACCCACTGCGGGGCTCAGGGCTCAAGAAAGCTCTTGGAAAAGGCAGCACCCAATTTATTTTCTTTTATAAAGACATAAATTAAGCTGCTTCTATTTTAAAATTAATTCTAACTCTCAAAAAAAGGCTAAAACCGTCTAGCAGGTGAGAGCTGCAATAGCTATCTGCCAGCATAATGGCCTGCTAAGTTATGGAGTTGTTTGCAACCCACTGATTTTAAATTTTTTTTTATTTGTTTTTTGTTTGTTGGGTTTTTTTCTCTCAGAACCTTCACACAAGAGAGTCACAAACCACTTTTTTTGACTTTGCTGCTGACAAAAACCAGAAGGTTCCACCCATACTCCCAACACCATTTTCCCAGGGCTTGGTCCTTCTCATTGAGGTAGTCTGCAGTGGGCATGAATCAGTAACTCAGCAGGTGTGCAGGATCTCTCTCTAAATGACTCTGCCCTCTAGGGTACATTTGGGTTATATTTTCAAAGATGAAAATCTTTTCATCTGCCAACCTGGGAAACTTCTTTGCCCAACGTGTCTAGAAGTAGTTAACAATTAAGTATTTCTTAAAACAAAAACAAAAAAAAACTTTAAAAAATTACCAGACCAGGAAATACGAATCAATTAGTCTTTGATCCTTCCCCCAGTAACAACTCCATCTAGAACATGGGTTATGCTAATGCTAAGTAACGAAAAATGTCAATGGTGGTTAAGAAAAGGAGAATTTCAATTTCCTTCTGATTTTGAAGTCTCAAGGTGGCATTCTGAGGCTTCTCCCCACACACTGTGAGGAAATTTTCATTTTAAGAATCTCAAGGTCCATGGTGTCCTCCTGAGATTCCAACAGGGGAAGCTTAAAGTAATCCTGCAAGATGCCAATAGTCTTGTACACTGAAAACAGTAAAATAATAACATACCTGTCATTCCAGTAATTTAGGTTTTGAATAGGAATAAAAGAGTATCAATAATGCCAGTATTTTGCAGGAAAAAAACACTCATTTTTTACTTAAAGCTATTAAACCTATCTTTTATTTACAGTGCCAGGGCTGGGAAAGCAGCTTCCATGTGCACTAGGACTTGGTCCAACATCAACAGTTTATGACATCAAACTGCCTTCATGTTAACTTTATGATGTCAATGAGAAGATCAGGATTCTTCAAGAAAACAGAGAAAAGAGCTCGAATCTTAAAGTGCAAGGCTGTTTTTAAGTGAAAGATTTTTTCATTCAAGCGGAGAAGATGCAAGCAGAAAAAATTGTGTTAGCACCATCCTTAAAATAGAATAATTTAAAACAACAGCCAGAGTGAGGTTTATAATAAATAATACATACCCTGTCTCTCTCTCTCTAATTCCTAAGGGGTCAATAACTCTTTTGGTCTATGAAGTCCCATACAAAGTTATTGATAAGTCATGAGAAAAACGCAAAAGTCAAGATTCTAATGAAATGAATCATTGTTTCTGGCTGTAAAGCAGAGGCATTCTGCTCAGCCTGCGTGTTTGGTGCAGCCGTAGTCAGATATCCCTTCCCCCTCCCATCACCATTGGCCCTGCAATTAAGCTTCAATATGCCTGTCTGTATATTACTGATGTGGAAACAGCTATTTCCATCATGCCGCAGACATTCTATACTTTTGAAGTCTGTGGTTACAGGGTCATTATTCCATACAACACTTTCCCATCACTAGGGTGTGAAGGATGCCATAAAAAATGTTTTTGTGCAAGTTCCAAGCTACTGGATGTATGTCAATAGTTACCTTAAATACATTATTTTTCATAAGTGGTCACGCTGCCTTCTGAGGATTTGCTTTAATGAAAAGGACCGGATCATCTGAGAACGAAGTCAGTAGAGCTGTGCTGATTTGCAGATCTAGTTGATATTTCCATCTTTTAATCTGCATGTTGTTTTCAGGATGATGATACTAATAATAGTAGTAGTAATAATAATAATAATACATTTGTTTCTATTTGTAGCAAAACACTGCTGGAGTTGAACACTCTGTTTTAATGAGACACACTGAATGAAACAGTATCCTGCAGTGCAAGCAGCACATGTCACCTCTGCACTGCCTTGGCATTACAGCCCAAGCTACAGTACAATATTCAATTTTCTTGGTGATCTCCCAGAAAAACCTTCTTAATTTAATCTCTAATGGGATTATCAGACTCATTAAATTGTAAATCTGCCATAGCCCAGCTGTTGTGGGAACCTGAACTTTCAGAATGTTGTCAATTCACTCCTCTGATCTCTCTACCTGAAGTCCCTCTAGAAACTTTTATTAACACTTTCATCTTCAAGAGCCAGAAGGGTCCTTCCCCACTTCCTTCACATACAACTTTTTCCTCCCCAAATCCCTGCCTTTTTTCAAGCTTCAAAAAAGGCACAGATCTGCTTCTTTCCCAGAATTAAGCCAATATACCCAACCACAGACCTAACCCAGTGTCTCTGGTCTATTTTCTAATTGGGCAGCCCAGCACATTTTGCAGAAGCCCCTACAAAAATGAACTATGAAGAGGAAAACCACTTCTCATTGCTACCCTACTTCATGAGCTGAGAACCAGGCTGACCCACTGCAAATTTCCTATCTCTGGAGAAGTCCAACAACTCTCAGCTGCTGTCGAGGGCAATACAAGCCCAGGCAGGTATTAGAGCTGAGTGCCTTCACAGCACTATGGAAATACAGATGTAAATGAGCCTTGGCCCTCAGACTTCTGGCAAGTTACAAACACTGTCTCTGGTGTTAGGAGAGGTCTCCTGCTGCACACAACGGGTACAAGCCTTCAGACCCTTCCCAAACCAAGATTCTTGCTGAAGCAGGGACAAATTTGTCTCTGCAAAGGACATAAACCCAGAACAAACCCACTGTACCTGCTTTTTTAAGTGACCATTGCACAAGCCTTGCAGATGGAAGGTTGCTAAATCCTGGAGTGCACTGACAGGTGACTAGATTCCAAAAAGAGAGGAAACTCCACCTTAGGAAACCATTACTGCTTGTTGCAGACAAGGCTGTCAGGAATACAGGTAAAGGAGGATTAGTACTGGAGAGACAGGAAAGAAGTAATCTTAAAATAATTTTTTTAAATTTTTTTTGTCCAAGCAAGGCAAGTCTAGTGGATGCACACAAAAAGGTTACTTTCTCACACACCTGAAAAATCTTTTAGGAGAAATAAACAAAAAATTTGGAGTACAGCAGAATAAAGTTATATTCTAAAGGAGCTGGGATCTTCCCCTTGTACAGGGGGAGTCTAACAAAATAGAAGTTAGTAGTCTAACAAAATAGAAGACTGCTGCTTTTATCCAACAACCTCCTTACAGCAATAATGTGTAAAATCCAAGCATCCTTCTGAACCTAGCTTCTTTTTTTCTTTCCTATGTAACTAAAAAACAAAGTGGTTTGTGCTTGTAACAGCCATTTATAATGTTTTTAAAAGTACATTTTAAGTCCTTGGCTTTTCATCATACTTTTGAGCAGCTTAAGTTAACTGGGAACAAGATTCGTGGTTCTCATATTCTTATGTTGTAAGAACACAACAAATCAAGTTCTCATAGAAGCAGTCTGTCCTACTAAAAGAGGTAACCTTAATATAAAGAAGAGAAACATTCCATATCCATAGTTAGATAAATAATACTTCAGGCAAGATATGGCACCTTTAAAAGTGCCTTTTCAGTCTTGGATTTTTCTCTGCTTGTTACTACAGAAACCATCTAGCAACCAGAATCTAAGACAGACTCCACCCAAAACAGAGAAAAACAATATAGACAGAGTAGGCTTTTCTTCCTCTTTTCTTCCCCCCACCTTTTTTTTTTTTTTTTTTTGAAAGGGTGGGTGAGTGCTAAGGAAAAGTATTTTACTGTGCAAAGGATAGTAGCATTTTGCATGCAGTTGAAACAGTAAAGCTCTGATTACAGATGGCAGAAATGAAAGCAGGGAATGAGTAATGAGCAATGAGAAATGCGTAATGCGGGATGAGGATATAATTTCCACACATCGGCTAAAGAAAGGTTTACACTCTTAAGCAATAAAAACAAACCATTAAGCCAGACCTGAACTGTCAGGAAGTATAAAACAGTTCTTGAAACTCTACAGTTACTATACAAAAGCTTTTCATAAACTTTTGTTTCCTGATCTTCATAAAATATTAACATCAAGCTGCCATATGGCAATTAGCTGCCTCCTGAAATCAATAAAAAACCCCAAAATCAACAATTTAGGAATAGCTGTACAATAAAATAGTTCAATAATTATCCTCTTCTAATAGTGTAGCAAATAGGGTCTAATATAAATGCAGTCCAGATGAGCTCCTTCTTCAAAGCTGAGAGTACAATAAATCATGTTCCTCTCCAAGCCTCATCAGTACTGATTGCACAAGTGAGACCCCTAACTGCCTACCGGGGGGAAGCAGGTGACAGTCTGTGGACACCCAAACCCAATTACCATGAACCAGAAAAGGTCTCAATATCTGACTATGATGAGCCCAGGTTAGCACAGTGAGCAGATCCTGCTGGGTGAAAATGGCCAATGCTCTCGGGAGAGCTTACCTCAACTGAAGATCTTTCCACGTCATTTTTACATGTTGCTGACCACAGAAGTCCAACTGAATTTTGCGCAAAAATTATCAAGCCACTTGACAAAGCTGTTACTGAGTCTCAAAAGGACAAGGAGAGATGCTGATCACATTTGTGTTTAGAGAGATGCTTATCTGAAATGCACAAAGGGTGACATTATCTATCACAATCTCTACCTATATAGATTATATAAGTGCCTACAAGCAATATATTTAGGGGAAAAAAAGCTATGGGGCAACAAAGGCAGTTTTGCCTTCCAGATCTTCTGGGTTTTTTTTTCCTCTTAAGAGGAAAAAAAAATGAAAAACGCTCATTTCTTCTTGTAGAGTGCTATAACACTCAGTACTAAAGAACTAAAGTAAGTACCGGAGTACTGAGGTAACAGCATAGCTTAACTTATTATTCAGCAGTCATTACCAGACTTACATGATGTCAGAAAGCCCAAACCTTTCAGAATGACTGTCTGATCATCAACCCTATTTAGAAGAGTTTAGGAACCCAATGGGTCTCTAGGAGACTTTTCTAGTACTCATGTATGAAAGTTTGTTTCTTTTATGTTGAATCCTTAATGAACACTCCCGTGCAGCACTCATCTCCAAGGATTTAAACTTACATTACAAAACTAATTCTGCAGAAGTTTATTGAGGTGCTGAGTTTGACACATGTATATTTCTCCCTTGAAATCAGCATGAAACTGATTAATTTGTGACTAACACTAAGCTGGTATAGAAATGCTTACAAGAGCAGGTCCTAATAGGTTTACAATTAAACATCAGTCTCACAGTGTATTTTACTAAGGACACAATTTTTTTTCAGGCAAAAGGAGGTTTGTCTTTCCAAGGAATGTGGCATCATGCCATGAGCCAGCTACTGCTCATGCATAGACACAAGCTGTAGCCAATTTTTTTGAAACAAGATTAGCATCAACGTGTTCTCGTGCCTTAGAAAAGAAGTAAAGCAGTCACAACTCCGTAAAAAGCCTCCCTCAATCTAGTTACACACGAAGGGCTAGGAGCTGTGAAACTTAAGCTTGCAACACTAGAGCTTAGGATCTGGTTAGAAGTGCCATGGGGTCTTTCCCAATTTCAGCAGGTTTGGGATCATACCTTTCCTACTCACAGAAGTGCAGCAATCTTCAATTTTTCTGTACTTTATGTCCAGCTTTTGCAAACTCAGATTATAGAGTTTGCTAGTGCTAGCCCAGTCATGTGTTACAGTCAACAAACTCTTGAAGAGCCTTCACTGTAGCACATCCTGTGACTGACAACCTTCCCAAAGCAACAGGCATCAACTCGCTCATCACCGGTAAGGCTGGCAACAAGCAAAAGGCAAACTAAACTTCTGCACATATGATGCTCCCCGCTAAAAACATTAGGCAACATAACAGCACTGGTCTTTTGAAACAAGCAGATAGAGGTTGCCCACCCAGCAAGCTCATAGGCCACTATGCAGTATCAGCATGACCAATACCATCAGCTACCTCTCAGAAATAAGCAGAGCCAAACTTCAGAGCCGTGGATTGTTCTCTAACAGCTATAAAAAATACTGCTGGTACAACGAAATATGTTTTTATCTCACCACAGAAACTTACAGCTAGCCTAAGATATTTTTAAGATTACAAAAGAAAACATATAAGCAGCCAACAGGAAATTAGTTTTCCTCTCTTATGCTCTGTACCCATTGCTTTTTGTGATGATTAGCATTAGAGAACTGCTCTGTGATAAGACATGTAAGACATCATCAACTTAACCTTTCTGATCAAACCTATTTCATACCCTCACTGTAAACTAAATGATTCTGGTAAAAAAGGAGGAGTCTAGAGAGGACCATGAGAAAGAGGTTTCTGTCAATGAAAAGTTAGGCTAGTAGGTGGCCCAAATCAGAGATTCCCAGAGTGGACTTGGAGAGGTCTCTAAGAGGACAACTGTACACATGGCTTGAGGAAATCACAGAATTGTCAGAGTTGGAAGGGACCTCTAGAGATCATCTAGTCCAACTCCCCTGCTAAAGCAGGAACGCTTAGAGCACATCACTCAGGACTGCATCCAGACCGGTCTTGAGACCTCCAGAGAAGGGGATTCCATGACCTCCCTGGGCAGCCTGTTCCACAGTGTCTGTCACCCTCACCCTAAAGTTTTTCGTCATATCTGAGTGGAACTTCCCGTGTTCCAGCTTGAGCCCATTGCCCCTTGTCCTAGCACTGGAAACTACTGAAAAGGGTCCAGCTCCAACATCTTTCAACCCACCCTTTAGATACTTATAAACATAAATAAGGTCTGCCCTCAGCTTTTGCTTGTCCAGGCTAAAGAGTCCCAGCTCCTTGAGCTTTTCCTCGTAAGGGAGGTGTTCAAGGTAGCAGAAATGCTACCTCAGTTCATCAAGCCCAGAAATGAACCCATGACAGAACGCAGAGGCGTTCTGACATCTCTGGAGGTATCAGCACAGAGTCATTCTATAGCCACTAAAACCAGTGGGGAGCTCCTGAAAGAGGCAGGAGCTTACCACTAGCAGTCTAACACAATTTCAGTCTGTTGTCGGCTTCAGTGCACTTTGCAGGGGATCACCAAGAAACCAATTCCCACTATTTTCCCACTGTACTATTTCAGCACAACTTCACACAAGCAACCCCGGCCCTGCGTGCTTGCCGCGGGTTCTAAAGGTAGTAGCCCGGCTGCCCAGACCAGTCTTTTAACATACAACAGGCACAGTAAGCAGTAGCTTGAAAGTTGCATTTCCCAACTGCTTTCACCCCTCACATGAAGGATTTTAAAAGCAAGAAGATGTAAGCCCAACTTATCCTTGTGATGACTGCACAAGTGAACTGTTTCTTGTTACAGACTGGACTTTTCAGAAAGAAATATCAGAGTTCTACAATTTATTATCTGAAATAGATTTAAACATTTGGGAGTGGGTGGGGAAAGCTTTCAAACACAGAACTCTGGAAAGGAAGACAAGCTAATCTGCAAAACAGCAAAACCATCACTGAGGTTAGATTGGAGGCTGCATATGACAACAGCTTGCTGTATGTAAGGCAAAAATTGAAGATTAATTTCACTACAACACTCCACAGAAGTGAGCTCTCATTGAGGTGAGGACGAATGGAAAGCTTTTCCAACTGTTAAAGACAAGGGCTGGAACAAATAAGATAAGTATTTCTCTTTAGCATACATAATCACAAAAAAAAGATGACATTTTAGTTTTTATTAATTTATATTTGGCCAGGACTTTTAAAGGAAGGACTTTTAAAGAAAACATCAAACATTCACTTCTCTGTAGGTCTAGAAAGGATTCAGTCTTCCCCCACCCCCACCTCCCGTAGGATTTCTATTGGCCTTTCTTATATTCGCACTGCAAATTGGTTGGGAATAGCAGTATTTATACTAGATCAGCAACGTCTGGTTCTTATCCAAATGTTCCACCTAAAGAGGATGCCAGTTCTCATGGATTGGACAGCCCACCCTGCAGCATTCCTGAGAATTGTACAATATAATAATCTTGAAAGTCAGCAGAGTGGATTATCCACTTTTTTCTGGACTTGAACTTGTGACCTTAACAGTAGCACAGCAGAAAGCAAATGTGCTATGCACTTTGCCATAGTAACCTTCCATGTATTCTTTTCAACTTAAATACACACAATTGAAACAGCTACAATTTTGGAAAATTATGTACAAACCCTATATTTTTTTCTTTTTGATTACATATAAATACAAATTAGCTATTCTTCTAAAAAGTGGTTATAATAGTAAATAAATACAAAATAAGAATCTGACCATTATACTTCATGTGCTGGGGTTAAACCCATATAAAATGTACAACTAAAATACATTTAAAATCTTTAAAGGAATATTTCTCTGATTAAAATATTTGTTTTCCCAACTTTTTTGTAGACATAAATATATTTTCAAAATAGTTGTGTTTTTTTTTTTTTCTTTCCATTTCATTACATAAATAAAGTCTTCATTGGGAAATATTAAAGTGTCAGCTTTTTTTTTTTTTTTTTTTTTGTATTTGTCTAATATATTTGCTGTGTTAGCGGCACCCACAACCCTCCACAACCATATCTTGATAGTTCTTTAATACAACTTTTTCATTCTCATCAAGGTAGAGCATGGAAATAGCACTCAGTTCTGTCGGCACACAGCAAGCCTTGGGGATTTTGGAATTCACTGAATTGACCAAAGTCTGAACAATGGCATGGTTTGTTGAGTTTAGGTGATCTGCCAGTGGAAAAGGACATTCCCCGTGGCAGTAAAAGGCACTATACCCCGGTGGGGCAACAATCCAGTCATTCCACCCCACATCATTGAAGTCCACATATAACGGATGCCTTTTGCAACTGTATTTGTGGCGTTTACGCTGTTTGTGTTTTGCTTGACGCTTTTCTCTTTTATGAAGCGGGTGTCCCTTGCCATCATGCCCAAACGTTACTAATAATGGCCTGAGCTGAGACCAGCTATCTTCATCCTGATGTAAAGACCTGCTAATCCTAACGTGCCTCTTGGAGGCACTGTTCTCTTTGTCCAAGTGAACCACCTCTACCACAAACCCATGATTAGGTTGTCCATGTGCAATCCACCTCAAAACAGCTGGCGTTACATCAAAACTTTCCCATTTACTTGCATTATGATGCACCAACCTGGTGTCCAAAAGTCTTGTGACAGGGTCCTTAGAGGTGGCTGTGGCTGGCTTTATAATTTCATAAATATTAATACGGTGATGGTAGCTGCTGTTGTTCTCAAGGGCTCCGTGCACCTGTTTCCGAAAAATCTGGAGTTCAGCTGAGGTGATAGACTCCTCATTAGGGATGGAAGTTAAATTAAAGAAGAAACGCCGTGCTGTTTTCCCACTTGTTTCTGGCAGTTCTTCCAAAACTTCTAATTTGATTAAACAGGGAAAATAAAATAAAAAAAATAAAAAAAGAAAAGAAAGAAAAAATCAGGATCTGAGACAAGCAACCTAACCCCTGAGATTGTCTGCTGTTGGCAATTTTCAAATGACAGCTAACACACATGACATAAAAGATCTGGAAGATTTTCAGGCAGAAAATACTGCCTCCCTTGTCTTTCTGTTTATTTATGCAAGCATGTATAGCATGAAGTTAAGGTTTCATTCATTGTTATGCATTTTGATTGAATATTGGTGCCTTTGCATTCCATAAGTGGCAAGAAACACACAGCATTACTTTGGAATTCAAGGACATTAGTGAGAAAACTCAAGCTCTATAGCTAGTGGGGTCTGATGAGAATCATTAAAACTGATTGAGGACTTACGGTAACTATTGCATTTCTGTTTTTTTTCAAGAATATAGCTCTAATGTCAATCCCTTAAACTCCTTTCTGAAAAAACATTACTCCACAATTTAGGCGACTTACAAATCTTAACATATAGATTTTTGTATCTTAGAGATGGTGAGCTCAACATCTGCAACAGCACTGTCCAAAGCACACCCTAGTATTTATCCAAAAAGGCCATAAGGAATGTCAGGAAGGTTCAGCTGCTAAAAACAAATAGATGGTAAAGGCGTAATGAAACAAAGTCACTTCTGAACAACAGATTTTTCAAAACCACACCCAAAAAAAAAAAATCATTTAAAAAGTCACTAAACCCCAGGCCATTCTCACCTTTGAGTCAACAAATAATTGGAACTTCAGAGGGAGTAAAATGTATCTAGGGCTGCTAAGAAGTACATTGTTGCTACATACATTGAAGAAATTAAAAGTATTTGCAAATACAAATCTCACTCAAATCATGGTTTTTAATTTTGGGACTAAGCATCCTGGTAAACATTCCCTTTCTAAGGGGAAGCTGTAATTGTTGTTAGCAAATTGTTCTTAGCAAACATGTAACCATTCCCAGTTGAATCCAGAAAACCTTTTTGTATAAGGTAAGGCTCAGCTTTATGTTATTTCAGGACCAGAACAATATTTGTAAGCCTGCAGATGTTTTGAGTGGTCACAAGACAAACTTCTGCTTTGAAGAAGCCACCGATACAGAGTGAGAACTCTATGGAGAAATGGTGTCACATGGATTTGGTATCGCACTAAATTTGGTGAAAATTGTAGAATAGCTTTTATGCCCAAACCAGTCTTTGCTATAAAGTATGATTACTTCAAACCACAGATTTTTACACTTGCCTAAAAATTACAAACTTTGCCCTTTCAGCTCCTCTCTTGCTCAGCCCCCTTGCCTACCATGCTCAGGTTTAACATGAATGACCCACGCACTGGCTTCTCCTCATTCACTGCTACATGTTTACATTCCACATAGGGAATCACAGACAATGAGAGGTTACGTTTCATCATTGATCTTCTCTCTCACAAGAAGGCTTTTCACTAAACAGCGAATCCACTCCTGCGAGGCCACCTCCTTTATCCATCAGAAACATTAAATATTAATGAATTTCTTTTCTCAACACAGTTTCACACTAGAAGCATGGGGAAACTGCATTTTCATTACTTTTACAGTGGGGCCACTGCGTGCCAGCGCTGGAGACTAGCAGCCAGGAATGATTACAACCTAGGGAAATGCTTCCCAAAGAGCACGCAAGCGACACGTGCGCCGCTGGCTCCACAGGCCTACCCATGCCATGGCTAACGCCACAGCCACTATGTTGGCTACAGAAAGCCAGGAAACGCACCCAGTCGCTCAGTGAGGGCCTGTCCCAGAGGATCCGCTGCCTCGGTGGGCTGCAGGCAAGAAGGGCTGGAGGTGCTGCTGGATGCCTCGCTCTGCATTTGGCCAGGTTACCTGCAGGTGAGAGGTGAGACCTGGCCACGGGGCTTTTACCAGCCCGGGTGCTGGTGGCTGGGGAGGCATAGCCTGGGTCCTGGCCAAATCGCTTCTTGACAGCGGGGCGAGGCAGTGCTTGAGGAGAGGCCACCATTGATTGTTTCATCGATCTCTCACGGGGATTAGATACGGATTAGAAACCTCCACGGCAGCCCCGGCTCAGCCGCGCATTAGGGAGACTTTCCTGCTCTTTAGCCTCGCAAAAGAAAAGCTATCTGTGGGAACGCTTAACGCGGAGCCGCTCTGTTTTAGCGGAAGAAGTAAATAAAACGTGAGCCTCTCGTCGGACAGGAGGGGGAAGAGGAGGAGGAGAAAAAAAGTTGGCAGAGCAAGCGCCCCACCAGCAGAAACCCCGGAGCCGGGGCTCTGGAAACACGCCCGCCACATCGAACATGCCCCGCGTTACCGGCGACCGGGGAGGAATCCGCCCCGACGCTCCTCCTCCGGCCCTCCCCTTTCCCCTCCGCTCCTCCAGCCCGTCCAGCGGCCGCGGGCGACCCCACGACGCCGGGCGCGCCCGCGAACGGTGTCCCGTCCCGTCCCCCCTCCAAACCCCCGGCCCCCGCCGCCCCTACCTTCGTGGTGGAAGCTGCGGACGGTGTTGGCGCGGCTGGCGGCCCTCTCCAGCGGGTAGCCCAGGGCCGGCGGCTGCCCCAGCTGCTGGCCCGCGTGCAGGCGGTAGAGGTCCAGCATGTAGGGGGGGATGACGACGTCCTTGCCGGGGCTGGGCCGCCGCTTCAACCCGAACATGTGGAGCAGGCGCAGCTCGAACTCGCTGAGGAGGTCCTCGGGGCGCTGCGCGGCCGAGGCGGCGCGGCCCGCCTCGCTGAAGCGCCGCCGTCCCACCTCCGGCATGAGGCCGGCCGCGCCGCCCAGCAGCACCTGGCAGAGCAGCAGCGCCAGGAGAGAGCGGGTGGCGGCGACCATGATCAACCTGCGCGGAGGAGGAGGAGGAGGCGATGGGAGCCAGTCAGCGCGGACACCGCGCCGGGGGAGCGCGCCGCGGGGGGGGGGGGGGGGGGGGGGACGGCCCGCGGGGGGGGGGGGGGGGACGGCCCGCAGGTGGGTCCCACCCCGGCGCCCAGCCTGGCCACCGCGGTGGGGCGAGGCGAGGCGCGGGCCATGGCGAGCGGCTCGGCCGGGCGGAGGAGTCCCGTCCCCCGTCCCGTCCGTCCCCCCCCCGCCGCCGCCGTCGGGCCGCTTCAGGTGCTCGGCGGCTGCGGCGGAGCGAGGCACGAAAAATCCCCGTGGCAGGAGATCAAAGGGAGGGGACGGGGCGGGGGAGCGGAGCCGGGACGATCCGCAACAAAGGAGCGCGGAGGTGAAGGGGAGGAGGGGGCGGCCGAGGGGCACCGCCGGGGCCGGGCCGCAGGTGTGCGCTCGCCCGCCCGGCCCGTCCCGGCCCCTCCCGGGAGCGGTCCGGCAGCGGGAGAGGGAAGGGGCGGCTGCCCGGCCGACGCGCAGAGAGACCTCCCGTCCCCACCCCCGCGCGTCCCCCCCCCCGCCATCCCGCCGAGCCGCTCTGCGGGAGCTCGGGGCCGGCCCCGCTTCCCCAGCGGCGGGGCTGGGCGGCGGGGCAGCGGCTCTCCCCAGCGGAGAGCTGTTTTCCCTCGGCGGGAGTGGAAGAAGGGGAAGGAGGCAAAAAACCCCATATACAAATCCTGCTACGTCCTTAGCCAAACCCACAGGATATTGTTCTTCCCCGTGAAATTTTGAGCTGGATTATTATTATTATGATTATTATAATTGTTATGATTAGTGTCCCGTCCCCCCTCTCTCTTCCAGAGCTCTAGCACCTCCGCCGTGGCCCACGGAGTCATCCAGCGGAGAAGGCTGAATTTCAGCGGATCTGCGACCGCCGGGGTTATACCTGTGTGCAGCAGCAGGGGTTGTGTCTGCAGGAGGGTGTTCTGCTCTCGGGGTGTTTTTCCCGCATCACTTGGTGTTACTCCAAACTTCGCTGCTGCTTCTCTACAGCTGCCGAGCAGAAAATAGAAGTTCCCTGAAGTACGGTCCGCCTCAGAAACATACTTTTAAGCAGCTGGTTGAGGAGACAGAAGGCAAGTCCCGGCCAGGGATAGGCTTCTTCCTTTTCAAAAATGTTATTTGCATCACCCGCATCAGACAGACGGACATTTACCGAGACTCCCGCAGCGACATGAAGACGAAGCTTGACTTTTCTCCGCTCCCTTAAAAAGAAAAGGAGGAGGGAGGAGAAGGGAAAAAAAAAAAAAAAAAAAAAAAGGGTGGGGAGTAGTCAGATGCCGTCCCGCGTGGAGCTAAGGGACAGCACCGACTGTCCTTCCCGCAACGCACCGCACCATTGCCGGGGGTGGCCGGTGCCGCCGCCGGGGCTTTTTGTCGCCGGGCGATGTCACGACCCCGGAGGCTCGCTGGCCCGCGCCAATCACAGCCGCCCTGTGGGAGCGGGTTGCGGCCCCGCACGGCTTTTAAAGGAGACGCCGCCTCCCTCCCTTCGTTCCTTCCCTCCCTCCTCCCTCGCCCGCCCCGGGACGAGGGATGGGGCCGGCGGCCCGGCCCCGCCGTCCTGCTCCGGGCGGCCGTGCCCCGCCGCCACGGGCCGTCCGGAGCAGGACGGCGGAGCCGGGCCGAACAATGACCCGTTGTGCGGTGCCCGAGCGCTCCGCCACCGCAAATCGGATTAAACGCGGTGCCCGGGGCCGCTAAGGTGTGAAGGTCACGTAAGGTATCGGGAGAATCCTGGTGCTTTCGAAGCAGTTTAAATATATATATTTATGTTTCTACCCGTCCAAACCCGGGGGTTTCCCTCGCTCTCCACCCCGAAAGACGAGCGCCGAGGATCGGGGGGAACTTTGCTCCCGGAGGGCTGCTGCGGTGCGTGCGAGTGCGGGCTCAGCGCCGGACGGGCGGAGGGTTCGGCGGGTTGTTCTGTGTTTTTTGTTGGTCGTTCTTTCTTTTTTTTCTTTTTTTTTTTTTTTTTTAAGATGTGGCTGCCCTCCAGTGGTGGAAATGCGGCGGATCTCCGGCAACCCCATCGCAAACCGCCCTCCGCCCGGCACCTGCCCCGGGTGCCCACACCGGCGCTCCTCCGGCGGGGGGCTTCGACCGCCCCCTCGCGTCCGGGCACGGGGGCGGACAGGGGCGGTGTGGAACGGGTGAAGGCGGCAGGCCTGTCCTCAACGGGATTGGGCTCCCAATCCGAGCTATGCTCCTTTGCTGTGATGGGCAAATCTCTTAATTCCGACACGGGCAGGGGCGCATCCTCTGCCCCGTCAGACTCTGCGCTACGGCCTGGCCCTTCTTCCATAGGTATGCAATACCCAGCAATTTAGGGTCCTCATCAAAGCCAAAGCCATCGGCACACCCTCATTAGCTGGGGTCCCACTGCTAGCCCAGGCTCCTTCCCAGCAAGGCGAGTGCCCTGTGCTGCACCTCCTCTTCCCAGGACCTCTCAGGGGCTTCATTTGCAAAAGACACAGACAGCCTTTGACACCTTGAATTACTGCGGAGGAGGATTGAAAGCAATAACAACTGAGACAGCTCCATTACCAGCTCCTCCTTTGGGAGCGGCCTTTTCCCTCCATCTTACAAATTTTCGACATCAGAAAACTAACAATTTGAGGTATGAACTCAGCACATTTGGACTAGAATAATTCCTCCTGTGGACCCTCATCTCTTGACTTCCCTATCATGTTAGGGTGACGTCAGCTACACCGGCAAAACGTCGCTGTGGGAGTGAGGTGCTCGTGTGGGGAGTTACACACCAGTGTGACAAACCACCCTAGCACTACACCAGCGTAATTAAAGAGCTGCTAAAGCTCCTTCTTACCAACAGCTCCCATCACTTGTTAACCTGATTTTTGATCGCTGCTGCACGTACGGCCACGGCGGAGAGAGGTGACATGGAGCAAGGTGAAATCCTTAAAATGTTTAGTTACTTTTCTGTTGCATTCCAGCACAGATAATGTTTAATTTTATGACTTCCTGCAAGTCTTTAGCATGAACTAAAAGTTCGTGCAGTGTGACTTCAGGGTATGCCAATTATGTAAATCAGCACTAAAATAACAATGGCAACGTAGTTTACACATCACTGACATTAAATGAGCACTTCAGCTTCTAATTGCCATTCCAGTTCAATCTGTAGTGGGTCATGCCAGGAAAAAGTCATTTCTTGCCTCAACACTTACTCCCTGTGCCTGGAGCATAGGCTGTACTGTATGCCCAGCTTCATGTTATCTCCAGGAGCTTTCTATATTAGGATGATGAGCCTTGTAAGTGAGAAACGTGGTTGTGGTTGCTCTGCAGGCCTGCATATACTCTGATCTGATATCAAGAGGGTCTTGTAACTTTGTCCCTCTCTGATTTTAAATATAAATAGGCTCTCGCTGTCTTCTGTTCTCCTGGCCATAAAAGACAACATTTCCCCTTCTAGTTTGTCATCTCTCAGTCTACTTAGATCATGAGCTGCCTTCCTGTCTATTTCCATGAGGTCCCAAAAGACGCCACCAAAGCACTAACAGCACGTTCCCTGAATGCACTGTCACACACACCAGAACCTCAGCCATGCCCCAGCACCGTCCCCACGCTGCCTGACCCACATGGAGATTTCTCACCAGAGTGGATCTGGCTCCCTTTCAGATGGTGCCCTGGGGAACAAGGCCCCCAAAGTGTTGTCCATGAAGGTCCAGTTATGGTTCATGCCTCATCAGCACAACAACTAAGTACCCCTTTGCAGAGCCCACTGTCTGCGAACACTGCAGTCAGGCCAGCTCCTGCTGCATCTCTACCATCAGCCCACCTGAGGTCACAAGCTGAGAAAGCATCTTTATCATGATACAGAGCATCAGAGACAGATGTGTTTATGTAAAACGAACGCAGCACTTGGTCTGTGGAGTGCAATCATGCCAGGATGTGCCCACCCAGACTTCCAGCTCCCCAAATGAGCCTTTGCAGCAGGCATAACACCATTGTCTCCTTCCCACCCCTGCAGCTGTGCAGCAGTGCACCTCAGATAAAGAAACAAAAGCTCAACCAGTCGTATTTCCTGGTGCTGCAATTCCTCACAAGCTGTGTGCAATTGAGGAGTTGAGCAGAACGTCAGCTAAAGATCCAGCCCCATCGTGGTGGGCTCCCACAACGTCATTTCATTTTACAAAGTTACTTTTCAGAACAAGTTTGCTCTTCAGCTAAAATCCTGCCAGAGAGAGAAAACACCATTTATGCTGAAAAGATCTGATACAGGTTTTAGGAAACCTGGCCATGCATATTTGTTAATCTCCTTTGTAAACCTTCCTTTCCCTGCTCCTGAACTTTGTATAATTGATTGGACTGATTGATTTCTTTCTTCTTTCCTGTGTGCACACTCTTTTTTTTTTCTTTCTTTTTTTTGTGCTCATGTTTTTTTAGTGTTAGTGATTTTTTGGAGAGGTGTTGAGCCAATAAATACTCAGCTAGTGGCATCTGCTGCTAAGTTTTCAGATCTAGTTGTTCCTTTCCAAGACCCAAGCACAGCTGACAGTCTCAACTTTAGTTATTGCTGTGTTTTCTTAGTTGTAAAATCTATCTTTATTTGGATACTTTTCTATCCTTTTAGATAGAAATGTATCCAAATAAAGATAGGTCTTACAACACAGTGAGAGTCCTTTTGGAAGACTAGAGGGGGGAAAAAGAAAATCTGAAAATCTGTCCCCTCCTTAACATTTTCTTCTTACAAATACAGTACCATATCACATTTATATACTGCCACTATGTAATGTCATTTTTCCATTGCACTGGTTGAAGTGCAAGCATCGTTGTTGATGGCTATGGACAAAAACTTCATCTGGAAGACGTAGGTGAGAAATGCTCACCAGGGTCTCTTGTAATCCTTAATATAATAACCTAATTTCTGGTCTAATTAGAGGTGCAGGTCTGCAGAAACAATTGCATCGCATGATGATAGTCAACAGTTTTACTATTCACTTCAGCACACCAGTTAGACCAACGCTGAGCACTTCTGAAAATTCCCACTTCGGACTGTTGTCCCCTGGACATGATAAGTACGTGAGACATGAAATATTAATAGTCATGAGATTTTTTATAGATTTTGCACATTTTAGTGAATAAACCTCTTGATAAAAATCTGTGCTGAAGTATGAAACATATAGATGGTATGGCATCAAGTGCTAGAAGGGCGACTTCTGAAAATGAATTAAGATGTGTTAGTGATGTTGAGGTTTTGGCTCCATAACGGGTAGAGATTATCTGAAAGCTTTTCTGTTCCTGTACTGTGCTTCCTGTTGGCATCTGTGTGAATATGATGTGTGGCCATTCTTTAAAATATTACTTAATACTGTTTGCTGAAAACATATTTGTCTTTTGGTGGTTTGTCTTTTAACATCTATCAATTGTTTCTGCTGCACAGCCTGTGTCCTGTTTCATGAAGGATGGATTCTCACCCGAGAAGACAATTTACAAGATGGTGATTTGTTTTTGGAGAGGGGAAAGGCAGTTTATTCAGAAATGTCTATTTCTTTCTTATTCACCTTTGCTGAAATCTGGCAGTTATTCAAAGCTGTTGCTCTCTTTCACAGTGAGTCTCAATTTCATTCATCAAATCTCATTTTTCCTTCCATCATAGTGGCAGGGAAATTGGAATTTATCAAGAAATACAATGAACACACAGTATTCTTTACATTTCCAGTATATCTCCAGTGCTACTGAACAATAAGGTGCTTCTAACAATGTTATATCTGCAAATATAGGCTGCAGTAATCACAGAATCACAGAATCTTCTAGGTTGGAAGGGACCTTAAAGATCATCTTGTCCAACCGTAATCAGTTCACATGGCTGCACAAGTTGCACAACTTTTATATTGTAAGACAAATTCCTACAATTTGTAATCCAATTGCTGGAAAAAATGGAAAAAGGGAGGCTAACTTGATAACCTTTTTTTTTTTTTTTTTTTTTTTAACGTTTTCCCCTTGATGCTACAAACTTCCAAATTTCAAAATCCAGTATTTGACTTGTGGATTTTATCATTAAGAGGTGCAAAAAATGCCATACTGCCTCTGTACAGCGTGGAGAACAACTGAGCCATCACTGGACTGATTCCTCAGCACTGCCACCATTTATGCACATTTAATTACATGCCATGTGAATAGTCACAGACTGTCAGACTAGAGAGAGTCAGTAGACAGTGAATCAACTAAGATTCATGAGACTTCATTTCTCTTCCCAGTGCTAGAAGTGTCCCTTTTTTCCCCCCTTTTTCTTCCTTTCTTCCCTCAGTTTTCCCATCTTGGAAATGGGGACCCCCACTTGTAAATCCCTGCAAGACCTTCAAGTAAAAGCACTGAGTCAAGCACTGCTATTGTCTGTGGCTAAACACTAGGTTAATGGCAAAACTAATCTCAAATATCTGGAATCTTGCCTTAAAGACAGTGGCAGAATTCCTACTGGTTTCGGTGGTACAGGCTCACATGTTTAAGTGATGAAAAGACAGAGATGCTGACTATTCTGGTCAGAAGAATCAGAGCTAAGAAGGATTTTTTAATTATATAAGTCTTGTTAGGAAGACAATGAGGTGAGGGTGTTCCCCCACATAAAAGAGAAATGGCTGCGTCATAGATGGTCCACTTCAGGAGCTTATAATTTCATCACTGCAGAGATATTGACGTCAAGTAAAATGGAGGATAATATAAAGTTACGCATATTGCCTTAAGAAGTGCATATTTTAGCAGTGAAACTGGATAATGTTTTGCAATTAAAATAAAATAAAGGCAAGCATGACGTTCTGTTTAAGCAGATTGTCTGTATGAAGGCTTTATTGTAGCTGCAGATTTAGGGCATATGAAAAGGTTTTCTGTGCTCTGTTGCAGGATGAAAAATATTGCATCATCAGGCATTCTTGTTCTCTAACAGTTCTTTGCCAGTATGCTTTTGATAATTAATGCTAGCAATTTTATTTTCTGGTATAAAGTCATGTTTTCTCAGGTCATTATCATTCCAATTTTTAAATATCCTCTTAAAACTAGAACTATGGAAAGTAATAGTAAAGCTCTGTGCCAGCTCTGTGGCATGTGCTCGGCACAAGCCATCAGCTGCTGCACCTGCTTCACACTGGGAGTAAAGCTGTTCAAAGTTGCTTTCAGTTACATCCCTTGTTCCCAGCTCTTCCCACTTTCCAGAAAACCTCTGATGGGCACGGATCTCAGTTCAGCCACTGCCCTGTAACTTCTATTTTGTAGCTTGTTTGTTTGTGTGCTACAAAATTTACTGACTGGGGCAGGGGGACGTTAGGAGAACAACATCCTTTGACCATTCCCAGGCTCTTGTCTGCTCCAGTGATTCCTCTGCAGCGTTACAGAAACCAAGCTCTAAATTGCACAAACTAATTATTAGTGGCGCACATTGAACTGCTTTGTGGTACTGTTTACCCCTGGAACATCTGTAGCCCCAAAGTCATAGTATTCTTCCTGTATTTGGCCTCCACATTCCCCTCCAAGAGGAGAAAGAACTGCTACCTCTTTTTTACAGAAGGGAAAAAAGGGACAGAGAGTGCTGAAAGGCCATTTTTCCAAGAGGTATGCAGGGGCCCAAAGACCTATATAGGTCACACTGAGATTTTCGACAATGCATAATCAGGTTAGACACAGTTTTGGGGTTAAACTCCCAAAACTTCAGTGAGACATTAAGTACTCAGTTCATGTAGGCATTTTTGAAAAGCGCAATACCAAATCTATTACCCAATGGTTTCCTGCAGTGCCTTGTCCACGGCTCTTACTGCAACACATAAATCCTAGCAAGAGCATAATCATCTCATTCAAGTATGGAGGAAAGCTCTGATCTTGTTAAGAGTCTATCTGCACTGGAGAGAGAGGGGTTTTTACAACCTCGGTCAGGACAATAAAGATACTGGTCGGGGTACTGACATACAGATTTGTTCCCAAACTCACGGTCACGGTACCAGAGGTGCTCAGTGAATTCCCTCGCCTGCTGTGCTATCACCTCCTCTCTTTCTTCAGACCCCGCTGCAAGATGGGTGTTGCACAGCCAATCTGCTGAGCGATTTGGGAAAGCCCAGGCCAACTTTACTTTCCATAATACCTTTAACTACCTTCCCTGACCCCACCTCAGCTGCCTGAAATTCGCAATGACCTATCTACCCTTAGTTTATGTGCTTGTAAAACTAAGCATGTCCATCAGCCTGTTCAGGATTAGGCTGAAAAAGCAGTACCATAAAATATTTGTGATGTGCACCACTGCCCAATTACTAATTCCATTATTCCCATCAATTCTGCATTCTCAAACTGCAGCCTTGGTGTTGTATTGCTGTAAGAGATTTGCCCTTTCTTACATTTTCTGTTTGCTATACAGCATTCATGTGTATAGACTCAGTAAACATTCACACCCACTTCACATAGGTATACTAAACATTGAATACATTCCTTTAGTCAGACATGGAATAAACTCCTTTCAAATAAATCAAAATACTAAACACACAAACAAGCTGCTGAAACGTGGAATAAACTCCATTGATTTTGCACCTTTAACCTTCTCACTTGCTCTCTGCTCCCTTGTGCATGTCCCAAGCCTCTGTGTACAGCCCTGACAGCCACCAGGTTTTGAAAAAGAAAAAGGAACAGCCTCAAAATTTCTCCTGCTCCTCTCTGTTTGCCAGAAAAGGCAGTCAGCACATGAATCTGGGAAGAAGCAAGATCACAGCTTGCCCAGAAGTGCTACCTCAAATTATTTTAAACAGGTTCCGTAACTGGGTCCCGTAATGGGTTTCGTAACTCCTGGGTCAGATACTCACATTGCCTAGGAAGAACCCTAAGGATGTAAAATTTATTATTTATTATTTCCTTGAAGAATCAGAGCCACTCTCTCTATATCTGTGTAAAATTGAAATTCCAAGTTGCGCAGTCAAATGTGACATTCGTTTCTGCAGCTGATGGGAAAATATTTTCCTTACAAAATAAATTTAATAAAAAGTAGATTGCTTTGTATCTATTTTTTCCCTAAGCAACTTCTAAAATGTCAGACATTAATATTAAGGAACTTTGATAGATTAAAAAATATATCCCACTGTAATAATATGTAAATATTATTTTTTTCTTCCTTCCATTCATTTGCAATATTGGCCACATTCTGATAAAACAAGCTGAATTTAGCAGAGCCAAAACTGTGAAAAAGCATTCCTACAAACTCTCTAAATGAATACATACATACATGATAAAATAAACGTTTATTTCCCTTAAGCTGAAATGATTTCACAGCTGCCATTTGCACCATATTGCCATGTGTGTCCAGGCAGCTGTACACATTGTTTGCTTTCATTAGGAATAATGGAATCTAGTTTCATTAGAAATACAAAATTCCTCTATACTGGATCACTATGACAGCTTCTCCTGTGTTTAACAAGCCTTGTAGATTTTCGGATTGAAAATCCCCACTATATAGAAGAGTGAGGGTACCTCCCATGCATCACGTAAGCTAAGTTTTCCCCATAACATCTGGACAAAGTAGCAGAGGGGTCCTGTGCTGGTTTGCTCTGTGTGTGTAAGTCTCAGTGACTGCAGAGCTCAGCCATTTCGCTGCCCTGAGCCCTGTGTCTGTTTATGCAAACTTGCTACAAGAATTGGTTGCTTTTGCTACTAACTCCAAAGCGGTAACAAAAGGCAGGAATTGAAGACTTCACTGATGTGTTTGGTCTTACTGTTTATGGGAAATTGTCCTGGCTCATTAAGATGTCTGATTTACCCATTCTGCAAGCAAATAATGTGTACAAGCTACCTAAGTAACTCAAACAGATGCTGTTAATACTACAGTGTGTTGTCAGTCCCAACAGGTTGGGTATCAGCTATTGCAGCAGTTAACTTTAGGGTCTAAAGTTCATCTCTTTGGCTTTTGATCTGCTCTGTGACTTTCCCAAAATCCCATGTGGAAAGGAGGCTGTGAGCCTCCATGAATCACATGGTGATCATTTAAATTAAACGTTTTTAAGCAGAGCAGCAGATTAATAGAAGGAATATCCCTTGTGTTCACAGAAGTAGTATTTTTTAATGTCCCTCAAGAGGAGTATAACTGCTCCTGCCAAGCCTGTCATTAGCCCTGCAACTGACAAAGGGGTTTGTAATACCACTACTTTGATATAAATGATATAATAAAACCAGGAAAGGCTAAACAACCCACTCGAATGAGGAGACTGTAGAGCTCTTTCCATATTATAACATTTCACATCCTAAAAGCAGAAGAAACCTCAGTATGGGATCCCATCTTAAGGGAGAAAATGAAATCCCAAGTTAACTGTGGGGAAGTGAATCCCCATCTTACCCTTACTAGGTGAGTGGCGTATGGCATGGGCACTTGGAATTTGGCATCTGCAGCTTGGAAGGCTTCAGTCACCGCGCTGGGCTTGTAAAAGCAAGGCTTTCAGGCCAGAAACTGGGCTTTGGGGGGCTGAGTGTCTCTAGTTTCTCCCCAGAGAGACTCCCCAGTTGCAGTTATCGAAACTGCAACTCTCGTTTCACTTGTATTGAAGGCACTGTTTACACCCACATTAGTGCATTAACTAGAAATCGAAGTCCAGAGATACCAAAGTGACCTGTCATATCACTACCTGCATGACAGCTCAAGAACATGGCAAAAAATGTGCCATATTCTCCACTTCTCTTCCTTTCCCTTTCCTTCCCTTAGCACATTGCTCCATGCCCCTCCTGGTCCCACTGCATTTCCAGAGAAGCAAAATCCTTTCTTTCCAAAGCCCAGGGCTAAATTCCATGGGAGCAAGCTAGACCCACAGCCCTGTTTGTAGCTCTTCCTCTAAGGCTACGTCTCTAGTAGTAAATTAAGTGCACCTGGGAACATTCCTGGGCACGGAGGCCAGCTGGCATGGAAAAGCCTGCTTCAATGCTAGCTTCTGCAGAGGGGTGGCTGCATGCAAACTGCTGCGTGGGGATGGTCCCAGGAATGTTAGAACAAACGATAGGTAGAAACTGTTTGGGAGAGAGCTTGTTGGCCTGACCCAAAAGCATACAGCAGGCATCCTGAGAATACAACCAGTCACCAGCTCCAAAGTGTTCCCAGGCTCTGCTTTATTTACCAGTGCAGGTGTAGCCCAAGGCCACCCCTACCTCTGCCTGCCCAGGTACCACAGGGAGGACACAGGACCTAGATTAACACTGTCATCACTTCAGTCAGCTGATTGTGATTTCATACACTTGTTGAGCACACCTTTTATCTATATAGAAGCTGTTGATAAGAAAGCATTTAAAGCAGCCTAGAGGGGAAACCACTTGAAAGCAGAGTTGCAGTGAAGGAGAGAGCAGCTCTGGGGCAGGCCCAGATCAAAATGGGGTAGGAACCCCGGGTGCTGCTGAGCTGTGGTGAGGTGAGCAGCCTCCCGTGGGGCTGTGGCACATGGCCAATGAAAGACATTTGCCACAAATTGTGCACAGGTTTGCCAAGATCTATGGAGCTCTGCGTTGGAACACTAACAACATGTACCACAACGTAGTTTTGCATTGGATTTGGTCCACAAGCTGGTCCAAACTGGCACCCGACTTGTGATTGGCATCCTCTTTATCAGGGCACCTCACCACGGCAATAAACCCTTTTCTGGTTGCAGGGAGCAGGGAAACAGGCATCACCTTTTCCTCTCCTGTCCTCACTGAGGGTTAGCATCTCCTCCACTTCACATGCACAACACCCCCTAACTCAGCTCTCACTATATGCTCCAAGTTTGGATAAAACTTCTCCGTGCGTTTAAGTTAACTGACTATTTTCTCTGGATGAGGTTAGGGAGCCATTGCATGTGCAGTTCTGCTGGCAGTGAGAGGGGAGAGGCAACTCTGGGCAGGGGGAGAGGAGCAGGGAGAGCAGCTGCCTTGGCAGAAAGCACTGATTCCAGGTGAGGATGTGCAGCCACCACCTCTTTGGGCAGATTTTTATCTCAGGGCTTTTTTAAAACAGCTCAGTGATGGGAGTGAACTTGTTTTTAGGCAGCTCACCAGACATCCATGTGGTCCCAAGTCCCTCTCCCCAAAGCAGTCTGTCCACTAGAGACAATCATTCAGTCAAACCTCATTCAAGTTTTATTCCTTTACTACCAAGCCACAAACCGGTCAGAATATATCGGTGATCTCCACTTAAGCACTACCAGTACCTGGGGCTTCTGCAAAACCAAGGCAAAGCCACTTCTCTAATATACACTGCAGCTCAATAACACCTTATCTGGGTTCAAGTTTTGGATTGCCAGTGGCCAATCTGCCCCAGAGGTGAAGGACCCTTCCCTCTTCTCTCCATCCACCCTCTAGGCAGCACAGGAATTTTTTGAAGCAAGCTCAGCTGCCAAAACCAGTCCCAAACAACTCAGCTGATCAAAGTGCAGCCTGTCACTGTTTCTGCCTTCAGATACTTCCTTCTCAGCCCCAGCTCCATCTCTTCTACCAAAGCTAGTGTTCCTGTAGTAAATGGGCTCAAGGAGCTGGTTTGTCTGAAAAGTAGTCTCTTTGAGTGGGTGCACAGCACTTCGCTTAGTGGGGTCCTGATCTTGGTTAGAACGTCAACATTACAAATACATTCTTTCCCTTTATATTTAAATTATGTGTAAATTCTTTTAATAATGAAAGCTCAGTTAAAATTCTAACATGAAACCAGGATTTAAAAATCTGTAGGAGCCACATTCCATTCCCTGCCATAGCTGTAGGTACAGTAGCTAACTTTTCAGCTAACGTTGTTTTGTTCAAAATCAAATGAGGTTCATATTAGCCCTACAAAAGGAAATCATGATTGATGATCTGGCCTGTCCAACTATAATTCCTTTAGTAACAAAAATATTTTGTAAGTTCATTTATTATTGAGATCAAGCAATGAGTCTGAAGCTACATAAAATGGTTCCAATTAGATTCAAGTAATTGCCATTTTGAGTGAACATAAGCTTTTCTGTATTAAAAAAAAAAGGCAGTAAAGGCTCAAGTAAGCTCACATGTGAGATTTAACCCCTTAAAGCCTTTCCCCCTCTCTTTTTTTCTATTTTTCTAGTGTATGAGAGAGACACACAGATGGGAGGACAGCAGAGG
This sequence comes from Scolopax mira, assembly GCA_004320125.1. Lineage (NCBI taxonomy): Eukaryota > Metazoa > Chordata > Aves > Charadriiformes > Scolopacidae > Scolopax > Scolopax mira. The sequence continues at coordinate 179,882 of BJBW01002026.1, forward strand.
GTGTGGAAAGGAACAAGGATGTATGAAAAAAGAGGAGTGATTTTCCCAAGCTGATTTCTCTTCCTGGGTGACCCAGTCTCCCTGGGAATGCTGCCCGTGTGATCTGCACCAACTGGATCAGCAACAGTGCAAGAATGAAGAGCTTCCACAGCATCATTAAAATAAGTGGCAAAGAGAGGAAAAGCCAGCAAAACACAAGCCTAACAATCTCACTGAAGCCCTCTGCAGTTGAGGGAAAAGTGTCTTCTCCCACAGCAGCAGCTTTCAGAGCAAATGTTTGAGCGTTTAGTAAATGAAAACAATTTCAGTGCTGTGCCAGCCGGATCCCCAGAGCAGCTGAATTAGTCGACCAGTGAGAAAACTGCTTCATATGCCTATGAAGGCACTTCCTAGGAGCCACTGAGACCCTCTCCAGAGCAGAAAGTACTCAGGTGCCCCTGAGATTTAGGATCCCAAGTCAGAGAGAAATCCCAGGCTTCTGCACACCTTTCATACTGTGCTGTGTGCTGAAATGTAGCTTGAAACAATTTTCTAACCACTAATGGGGCCGGGGGAGGAGGAGAGGAGTGAAGCCACTGTCCATCTTCCACGCAGTGAGGAATATGTTCCATCCATGGATGTATGGATGCAAAAATAAAAGGATGGGATAAGATAATATTTCCACACCCCATGAACATCAGCCACACACACATACCTCATAGAGGTGTTTCATAGAGCACAGTGTCATCACCCACTATATTACTTGTCTCTTGCTACAAGTGTTTACCTTCAGCAAAGTATTTCCCAGGAAGACCATGAGTGATCAAGGAGTGATTAGTGAAGGAAAGAAAATGAATTGGTTTTGATTTTAATACATTTGTTTCTTCTTTTTATTGCCCAGATGTCATCATTAGATACTCAATTTCCTGTGCCCACCCAAAGGTCTGCAAAAGTTCTCTATGGCCTCTAGGAACAGTTTAATCTCTAGAATGCAATTTGCTAATAATTACAATCAGATCATAAATACAGATTCACATTTTTATATAGCTTCTTTCAGATCTGAACGTGTATCAATCTAACACAGGACACCTTTTGCATTAACTCAACTTTGGTTTGCAATTTTTTAGTGTTCCTGTTTTAAGTCTTGGAGAGGAATATGAAGTCTAAGGCTAGTGAAGTTGTGCAGCTCAGCTGAAGCTGTGCTGACTCAAAGCAGCTTGAAGATCTAGCCCATCCTAAAAAACAGTATCTTGGCATTTCTGGGACTAGTCCCTGAATAAACACGACAAAGCCCCAGTATCTTTTCCTTAAAGATGATTTCCCATGATTCCCACAGGCACTCTAGCTTCAGATTTTGTTCTAAACTTGCAAATATTTTTCTTCAACAATGGTTTGAGAACAAAAGTTTTAATAGGCAGGAAATGTCAATATTTGGTTTTGATGAGAAACAAGCGCCTCCTTTCTTTTGCTTTTAAAAGATTGTCTTTTCCCCCAAAGCGAAGGCAGGTAAGTGCAGCCATCCAAAGCACTGCTCTGGACACTTCCAACCACAGCCCTGTCTTCCACAGACAGTTGCTTCCTGAGGCTGTGGGAACCATCTTGAGTGTAGCATCACCCAAGTTCCTATTCTTCGGCAGAAACACAGTGCTACACACCAATCTAGTCTGGATCATGGCTTGTTCTACAGAGCCTTCTGGTGAACACGCACAGAAGTAGCTGCAAGGCTTAGGCCCTCATGAGATTAATTCCTAATCTGACACTGGAAACAAAATCTACAGTTCCCTGTTCCCGATGTTTGATTTCCTTCTGCTGTGGGAAACTGGGGGTCCATTTTCTTGCTGTTCTGCTACTTGAAAACAGGAGCTGCAGTTCAAAAGAACTGAGCTGCTAATACCCCTCCAAATTAAAAGTAATTGATTTCTTCCTACTTTCTAAAGACTGGTCTAGTGTCCTCCAGGGATTCATAAACCTGTAATTCTAAACCTAGGGGTAGCACCAAGGGGTCTGGTGTACTGGATTGCTCCCTAAATACTGTCTTTCACTACAAAAACTCATAACCCCATTCAGTGAATCTTTCCCAAAACTTGAGAGTGCCACATTCACACTGTTCTGCAGTAATCTCTAGATTGCCAACAATAATGTATAGACTTCTCTGAGACAGGCTGAACAGGACCAATCCACAAATTTCAAGTAGGTCTGATGACCTCCCTTCATTTTTTTTGAAGATTAAAAAAACACAAAAAACAAACAAACAAACAACAACAAAAAAATAAAAAAAAAAAAAACCAGAGGAAAAACCCCCACACATTTTCTGCTCAAAAGACATCAGTACCCTGAATAGAGAGTGGAGGGGGAACAGAAAGCTCATTAGCCCTGGCCAGCAGGAACTATAGCATAAGGAGGTTTAAGTCATGCTCTCCAGCCATGGCCCAGGAAGGCTGTTTTCTGCTTGCGGGTTCATGTCTTTTGTTCTCCCTATTATCCAGGTAAAAAGGAAGTTCTAATACAGTTGGCTGCCTGCTTCACCAAAGTTAAAGTCAATTCACTGTGCTGAGGAGTCTCAAATGTTTTCTTTCCTCATAAATTATCTTCATTGGCTATGTAAATAGAACCATAATGAGATACTAATTGGTTGTTAAGATTTCGATCTCAAATAAAAAACCGTTTTGCAGTAAGGCATGTATTTGTTTTTGCCAATGTGAAAGCATCGTGCCATCAATCTGCAAACAACACACCAGTCCTGCCCTCATACCTGTTGCTGGCGAGTACTGTACACATGCTCTCAAACATCTTAGCTATGTGGTGGAGTTGATAAGGCTTTGATCAAACTTCCAGCCTAATTCTCAAGGTAGAGTGGCTGCTCCTAAAGTGTATGTGGGGCTACATCTTTGATGAGGTCATTTGCCCTTGCTTCTCAGGCTTCAGGAAGGCCTTTCTTACAGTCGTTTTATTACGGGAACTGACTGAGTAGCAGGCACAAGGAGTTCACAGGCTGCCTAAAAGAGGATTTCACCAGTACCAACACAAGCAAAATTAGTCAACTGAGAGATCTCCTGCAGGAGCTGACATCAATGTCTATCTAGCTAAAATGAAGTATCAATAACCCAGCTCACACTTGATGAAAGAGCCATTCTGAATTATTTACTGTATGTCATACTTCGGGTTTTAATTTCAATATATTGTGAGATGTATAATAAATAATTTAGAAGCGTGACAAATTAAAATGCAGTTTCAAATCCCCTTGCATTTTCTGCTCTTAGGTTAACAGTCCAGTTGCAACAATTTGTTTATTTATTTTTGCAAATTTTTTTTCAGCTAGAGAGATATAGAGGCATACAAGTTTTCCATTGCAGCAAATCTTATCCAGCTTGAATCATTTAATAACCCATCCTCCTGAGATATCCTAATGAAATACACCTTGGGCTAAAGGGTCAAATGTACCTGCAACAGGTTAGCCCAGGAGCCTGCGGTTTGGTTTTTTCCAGCTTTACCCAGGGGCATCCAATGCTGCGAGGGCTCTTTTCCTCTCACTTAACTTTTGTGCATGTGTGTCCAATAGCCTCACAAGGAAGAGATATTTTATTTTACTTTTTAACTTTTTCTCTTCCCTTTCTCACAATCAGTCTTGTAGGAAGATCTGGGAAATATAGCTGGTGTTTTAACACATCCAGGCACATGTTTCTTTGCATTGGGATGGCAGGGACAAATGTTGTCTTCTTCTACTTTGAGCACTCATGGGTTCAGTAAAGGACTCATTTTTAGACCAGTCTTGCAAAGCTCTTCATGTCCACTTGTCAAGTCATTTTTCATCCTCTTTATAGCAAACAGAGTAAGGAAACAGATGTCAATATTCATTCTCAGGATGTCCTTAGAGACATATCTTTAGATATGAGCCCAGATGACAGTGATTCAAAATTCAATAGGTAACTCCTCGGCAAAATTACAATCTTTTGAGCAACAGAATACACAATATTCAGTCTTGCAAGAGTAATAAATTTAAGATCCACTATTTCTTGACTTATCAGAGTTCACAATGTACTTGTACTGTCTGAGGGGAGAAATTCCAAGTTTCTGTCCATGAAGAGCCTAAGTTCTTTAAAAATCCTGACATGTTTATGCACAGTAAAACAATTTGAGGCCATTTTAGGACACTCTGTCCCTCTAAAATCTGTACTGCTGAATTTGTATCTAGATGATAGGAAATCTATATATTGTAATAAGAACATTTTACAATACCCGGTTATATGTAAAAGAAAATCTTCAAAGCCTTTGACCTATACCCAATGCTTTATACAATGGTCTGCAAATAATGCAGTTTTGGTTATAACTGACTCATGGCTTGTCCATTCTGAAATCATGGGACTATCCCAGAGGTACGATGACGAAAACTGTTTCCAGTTAAAAGGCTCTCTATAGAAACTATTCATCAGACATGAGGGTTCATGAAGCCTCAAAAAGTTTTTTTTGATATATCCTGCATTCAATTCACTTTTGCCTTATCAAAGGCAAAGCAAGAATTCAGAAAGAGCGCTGCCTGTATTGCTGGCATACCTGGAAGCAGCAGATGATGCGGCCCTGAAGTGGGTATTCTCTGCCTTGTGCCCCAGCAGGGAAATAGTGGAAGCTCCCTGCAGCTCTACTGGGAGAGCAGACAGTTCACACCACCCAGCCTGTATCAGCGGCAACACTGACAAAAGGCCATCAAGTTGCTGTGCAGGGATGGAGCAAGAAGTTGAAGGGCAGTCGAGGGAAAAGGAGTACATTAACTTTTCCCTCAGGGGAAGTATAGCCTCAGCAGAACTGCTACAGAAGGGAAACTGAGCAGCTGCCAGATGCAAGAGCTGCTGTTTTCCTTGGAGTTAAAAAAGGAAAGAAAATGTAGTTTCTTTGGGTTTCTTGAGAATCAGAAACCCTGGATTTCTGCCAGCCTTAAGAGAACCCTCTACGTATACCCTTGTATATAGATAATGTATCTCTATGGATACCTTATCTCTGAGAACTCTCCAGCTGAAGAAGCTTGGCTGAAAGGTGCTGTATCCGTTTTAATATTGATCCCCAAGGCGAGACAAACCGAGATCAGTGTCTTCCATAGCAAAAATAAGGCTGCAGCAAAGGGGAGTATGAGGTGACTGGACCTTTTCTAGTTCAGGGAAACATCTCATCAGACTGGCATCCAGTTGCATACTGAGTCTATGACAGATTGCATTTAGGACTATGGGCAAATCATTCCTCACAATGTGCCGCAGTTTCTACACCTGAAATACTAAGTTAAATAGCTACTAGGCATTGCATAACACAATATATATATATTAGGATGTGCTGACATGCCATATTGCCTGACCACTTGGTCAGAAAAAAGAACAAACACCACTGATATTACAATAATACTATCTAATTATAGATGTCTGCAATTACATTAAAATAAAAACTGGTGCAGCTCACAATAGATGGCATAGCATGGAACAGGAACTATTAAAATCAGTTTCAGCTTAAATATTTGAGGTTTGGGGCATTTGGATTTTAAAATAAAAAGCTCTAGTTTATATAGAGACCTAGGTAGTTTAGTTGAAACTAACTTTACTTTTCACCAAAAAAAAATAGTTTCAATAACAGATTTCCCAGTCAACTATGCTATACTGCAGAACGGTTTGTCAGACTTATCTCCCTGCTACTTCTGGTGTTACTTTTGAGTACAGTTCAGATTTTGAATCCGATTCCTTTTTGACCAGCAATCATTCATTAGAGTATATGCATTTTTTTCTAATTAATCTAGCATTACCTGGAGTACTGTCTGCAGGTCTGGAGCCCTCAATGGGACATGGAGGGCTGATGGAAGGACATGGAGCTGATGGGGCGGGTCCAGAGGAGGGTCACAAAAATGCTCAGGGACTTGGAGCACCTCTGCTACAAGGACAGGCTGAGGGAGCTGGGGTTGTTCAGCCTGGAGAAGAGGAGGATCTGGGGAGACCTAACAACAGCCTTCCGGTACCTGAGGGGGACCTACAGGAAAGCTGGGGAGAGTCTGTTCACAAAGGCCAGCAATGACAGGACAAGGGCTAATGGCTTTAAATTGGAGAAGAGCAGACTTCGATTAGACATAAAGAATACATTATTGACTATGAGGGTGGTGGAGCACTGGAACAGGTTGCCCAGGGAGGTGGTTGAAGCCCCTTTCCTGGAGACATTGAAGGTAAGGCTCGACAAGGCGCTGGGCAACCTGGTCTAGTTGGAGGTGTCCCTGCTGACTGCGGGGGGGTTGGACTAGATGACCTTTGGAGGTCTCTTCCAACCCAGATGATTCTATGATCCTATGATTGCAGCATGAACAAATTGTGTTGGCTGAAACTCTTCACATGCAAGAAATAAAGACAGCAGCATATGCCTGAAGTTACTGCTCCGAGCTTAATTAATACCAGGGTTTTCCACCCTGGTATTAATACTTTCCTCTTGAATGGAACTTGATCTTGTCACAACAAGATCAGGGGAAGTGTGTGAAAACAATGTTATGACATCAAAGCCAAAACAAAGGAATGTCATCGCATGTGTCAGAGGAGGATATGATGGGGTCCTCTTACAGTAGCAAAATAATGTCAGTGTGGCTCCTGAGAAACCTTCTTAGCTACCAAATCTCTCTATGAAAAGCGAGTACCATGGGAGAACCTGGTAGATGGCAATTTCTTTAAATACCAGAAGATCTGGATGTGGTCCCTAGCTAGAGTAAGAGGGCTCCACTGACTTTGATGGAGCTGAACAGATTCACGTCTGCTGTAGACCTGGTCCACTGCCACCAAACTGAGGAAAGGATGTGTAAATTAAAATACTGCCTCACTGAAGGGCATATAAATTCATCATCAGTGTGCTTGGGCATTGCTCCCCATCCCTCACCGTGTAAATAAGGCCACATCATTTTCATTTGTGGGTAAGAGCTCTCAGTTCCTCGTGCCCCTCTCCGGTATGAAAACCCCCACTTAGAGCTGGTTATTTTTCTGCCTGACGCTTAGCTGGAAGAGCCACACTGTGAAATCCCTGCTACCAGCAGCAACCGCCTCGTACGGGGGGAGCTCCCCTGTGCCCCCTACCCTCCTCTCCAAGACTTAACAGTACAGCCTTAGAAAGGGTATTTTCCAGTATAAACAGAGCTGAGCCAAACTCTTCTCCTGGCCTCTCCATGCCCCAGCCCATATTTGCCCCACATATAATTATCTGTGGATTTCACCTAGAAGACAGAGGATTTCACTTATAACCCCAAATAGGCAGGTTCTGACGTAATGGCAGTCTGAGGAATATAGGTCAGGGAGGTGGCCTGGCCACTGGAAATGAATTTCTGAAGCAGAATGAGCAACCTTGTTAGAGGGAAAGATAGTAATCGGCAGTGGTCCTTGGATCTAAACATTTCACCTCCAGCACTCTTGCAGCTACAGCCTTCATCTGTTTCACTTTCCTATTTTAAGTTCCTGACTCACATCTTAAATATTGACTTCTATTTTTCTATTAGCACTAGATTTTCAGCCTCCATATTGACTTTGACTGTACCTATGGTTGATACTAAGCCTCTCAGGTCAACAAACTTTTATAGCTGTTAGCTGCTTAAACCACATTGGGCAGGAACTGGCACTATAGAGCAGTAACTAGAAGCAATATTATTGGGAATTATAAATTATTCCTCTGCCTGAACTTTTCCTCTTATTCATATAGCTACATTCATTTTTAAACATGTGGCAAATGAATCGCACAGGGAGGACAATTGGGACTCTGTGATTTTGGGAGTACTTGCCACTACTAGCAGGGATGGATTCTCCTCTGGGAACAGTGGAGTAACTCAGAAGTTATAGCAGGGGTACAGCAACTTAATTTGGGCTGATAACACCCGTGAGAACAGACAACACCCAGCTGGAGGATTGGAAACCCCAAATCCATCTTAGTTGTACACACAGTCTCTTAATTCTCTCCTTTGGCTGACATTTTAGCAGTACACATAACTGAGCTTTGCAACAAAACATCAGAGAGCCATCCATCATTTGTAAAACGCTTAATGTAGGTAAGAAACAATAACATTAAAAGAACCTTTCAATATTTGAAGGGAGCCTATAGGAGAGCTGGAGAGGGAAGCTTGAAGGAAGGAAGTGTAGTGAAAGTACAAGGGGCAAGGGGTTTAAATTGGCAGAGGGGAGATTTAGATTAGATACTAGAAAGAAATTCTTTCCTGTGAGGATGGTGAGGCACTGGAACAGGTTGCCCAGGAAAGTTGTGGATGCCCCATCCCTGAAGGTGTTCAAGGCCAGGCTGGATGGGGCTTTGAGCAACCTGCTCTAGTGGGAGGTGTCCCTGACCAGGGCAGGGGCATTGGAACTAGATGATCTTCAAGGTCCCTTTCAACCCAAACCATTCTATGATTCTATGATTATGGCAGTGAGAAAGCCAAGCCTAAGAAGTGAGGAAACACAGCAATTAAGGTTAAATTATGCCTCATGGTATAATATTTTTCTGCAGACAGCACACTATTTTTTGGAATGGGACCCATGCTTGGGAGTGGGGACTTGGAAGGTCAAGTTTGCCACAAGTTATGTCAAGTATTTTACTGTCATAGGATGACTGCATCATTTAGGTGTGAGAGGAACTGTATATAGTGCATCCCTTAAAAGATGCCCCTTTGGGTGCTGCTGACTCTGGGGACTTGCCCAGCACATACCCCTGCACAAAGAACACACAGAAATGCCTCCTTTCCTGCCATCCCCCATCTGCCACTCAACCTCACGGACACCAAAATGTGACTCAGATTTTTCTTAAAATTTAAGTCCATGCCATGTTCAGTTTAATGCTGTCTAAAAAGCAGTTATCGCTGAGGAAATGATTACTGGGATGATAAGCTATGAATGACTTATTCATACAGTATTTTCAGTCCTTCATCAGTCTACTAGATCTTGCACTAACGTTCCAGTCCTTCACATGCTGATTAATTTTTCATGTGCTACCAGGCTGTTTTCAAGCAAAGACTGCCAAACTAAGGCAATCTGGCCATTTAGTAAGCTTTTTGTTTTTCTTACCCCTTACCTTGAGTACAAGCCTGGGGAAGGAAGGAAAGGTCTGTCAGAGAACTTGTATGATATTTGTGATTTATTATTAGTTGCTGGCACAGAAGTCCCTGCAGGTCACAGGACTCTCCCCGTGCTAAGCAATGTATTAAGTGGGAAGTGGCCTCCCTTTCCCAGACCTTTTAACTAGGCAGAGGTAGTTTCCTACCTCCTATGTAATGGGAAGGGCAATAAAGGCTGATGAAGCACATTGTGGGGGGGAGATGCAACATGAACCATGCAAGTGTCTGGAGCTGAACCTAGATCTACACAGCACCACAATGCCTCTCTTCCCTCCCGACAACACGTTGCCATTCCTCCCAGCTCTCAGGGAAAACCTGAGAAATATGCCTGAAGTCTGCAGAATTACAGTTTTCAAGGATTTACCACTTAATGGCAAAATTCTGGCCCACAATTACGTTGTGTTCTCTCTGCCAAAGCACATACATGAGTTGTAATCACAGAGCGGTTTTTTCCCATCCACCCTCCAACTTTACCATGAGGTGGAAGAAACTGTGATGGGTTGCGCTCACTTTCCCCTGATGTGCCAGGAATATCACTGAGACTGACAACAACTGGATGTAGTGAAAAAGTAACAGTTACTGTACTCTAAACATTTCCATTTCATTTGTGAATCAAAAAATGGTGTCTTGAACATGATCATCACATATTTTGTCTCTTGTAGTAGTTACGAACTTTTCTCCCTTTTTTGTAAGAATACACAACATGTTTGTGAGAATACACTGGTATCAATGGCAACACAGACCATACAGGAACTGGCCAGCACCAGTGCTTGGAGTAAAAACCTAACTCTATTTTGACAGAGATTCCCCGTACAACTTTAGCAAAGTCTCTTGGGTATTTGATACTTTAACTTGCCATCTGTACAACAAGGAAAAGTTAATCCTGCCTTCAGCAGAGCTCTCTGAGGATGACTGTACTGGGGTTTGGGAGGGACTCTGATACACAGCATGCATAATGCCCCTCAGATACCTAAAACAAATTCTTCTGATGAAAACATTGATAGCCCTTTAGTTCCTAATTCCAACTATACATTACCAAATCAGCAAGACGGAGCAAGAGAAGCTTGTTTGTCTTAACGAGATCTCTACTAGCTGATCAGTTTGCATTTTGATTGTGCTAAGCCAGCACACTTGCTTCTGTGCTGCCCCCCTATTCTGCAAGTAATGCAATTACCAGGCATTTTAAAAGAAAAGACACACACACCCACAAAAAGCAGTGCTTTGTGAACTACCCGCTGCCATCATGGTCCCAAGTGACCCAGTCCAGCTCTGCTGCGTGCCTGCTATCAGCATCACTCATGTACTCTGAACAGCTTGTCCTTACCCCGTCACTCCACACATGGGAGACTATCCCCTTATTACGCTCACCCAGGGCCCTGACCTCAATTATTAACTGCGTTTAGCAAGGATATTATTAAACCTGACTCTCTGCTCCCAGATGAGCTATCATGTGTCTCTCTTTAACCCAGCAGGAACCTTTTTCTCACCCCATGCCCTTCTTATTACCCTTTAATGTGCCCTGAAGCCTCTGGAGCAACCCCATCCATCCCAGATAATGTAGTTTCTAGGAGAGTAAAAAAAGCAGAAGAGTCCATTCCTGAAGATTTTTTCCTAACTGGCTCCAAAAATTCTTTCCATTTCCTTTCTATTTTGATCATCCATCTCTAATAACAAATTCTAAAAACCAACAGGTCGCTCCTGTCACAGAAAACCGCTCAGCTGCAGATTAAAGCAGGTTAGAGTTTTTAGCAGGACACTAGTTCTTTATACTTGTGAAAACTGATCACAACTGTCTATTATGATTAAAAAGCAACTAGATATTAATAACTCACTACTAATTGGCTTACATGTTAATCACAGCTTTTATGCCAAACCAAAACAGGAGCGTCACCGAAACATAATATAAAAAGTCAGCAAATGTCTCCACTTCTGTGCTTGGCAAATGCAGTGTGCAGCATGCCGATGACATCAGGGCACCGAAGGGCATTGGGCAATGCTCCGGGTTCCTCTTGGGCTTTGGCACAAGAAGAGCTCTGCACTGGGCTGCGGTTGGGGCATAACCCTGGGTGTAGGTTAGAGCAGTCTTAAGGCAGCTTTACTTCATAAGCAGCAGCAAAAGCCCAGCAGAGGCTCTCCCAGCGGGGGAACCGAGGAGACCTCAGCAGTCTCTAATCCTGTTTTCTCCTTCCTTGCTCATTTTCTGGAGGCTTGTACAGTGGGATCTGTCAGGATTGATCTCATGTTGGCAAAGGAACGCCTCTATGTCACCCTCAAAATCCACAAGTGTGGGGAAGACCCTGGGTTACTTGGTAACCTCAGTTAGAGATATCTGTAGTGTACCTGCATCTCAGAGCAAGGCTGTAGCCTTTGCAAAACCTATTCTGCAGCAACAGCGGCTGCCCAGCCAGCAATGCATCTCTTCCATCTTGTCTCCCATTTCCAGTACCAGACACTACACCAGTAATCTTCATTGCAGTGCCCCATGGCTTCAACTGACCATAGCCCATGCCAGTGCTGTCTGCCACGCTCCATCCACCTGGACAGACAACCCCACATCCCTCTCAACACCGCCTTGTGTGAGAAAAACCACTCTGGGGCTGCACTTCTGAATAACCACCATATTTTTCACTTTTCACTACTATCCTCTACTACACGTTCATTTGGTGCCCAGAACCCCAAGGCCCTCATCTCCTTCAGAGCCCTTAGGGGCTGCTCTATTGCAAAAAATACATGCCAGTGAACAGTTGGAGAGCACACAAACATTCATCAAACCTATCCTTTGCAGCAGCCTTCAAATAAAATGCTATGACTGAATATTGCAAGCATGATGAACGCTTTGTGGATGAGAATGCTCCCTCCACTCAAAATATTTGTTTTCAATACCCACAAAGTAGTATAATGTCATTTAGCAAGGAAAATTCTGGCAGTCGACACACAACTGGCAGAGCTACAAGTACTGTAGGTGTTATGATACACACACAACATGTTTTACAAATAGAAAGTGGTTTCCAGAGTTCTTTAATATATTCTAATTTCCCCCACCTCTGCCCAAAAAAGCTGCAGTTATGAAAATACTGTTGCATACTGAAATATTAAACTAGAAATCTGAAGAGAGTTGTTTTTTTAAAAAGCTCTCTTTTCAGCTATTCCTTCTTCTCTTTTTTTTTTTTTTAAGTCAGGTATGTTTTTAGCAACTTAAACAGGTTGGGTTACCCACAAGAAGTAGTAATTTTTCCACCTAGCAGATTGAGGTATTCATACCCTCTTTAAACATTTCTAAATTTATTCTCCAGTATTATTCAAATAGAAATATTTGCATGTACACCCTGAATCGGATAAAACCCTTTCAGTACTAACCCATGGGTAGAAACCACACAAATGAAGATTAATAAATGCACCTTCTTTGAATCCAAAGAGCCTTTGGAAGAAATCCTGCCAAGAATCCTTCCATCTCAGTTGGTTATTAATATTATTTATTCATTTTGCAGGAGAATCCTGCTCAGGAGCATACCTAGTACCTATTCAACACACAATGAGATACGCCCCTTACCTGGAGAATTTGTTGGCTAATAGCCAGATGGGTAAAAAGTTATTAGCCACTAATTTACAGGTGAAACACCAAAAAAAAAAAGAGATCAAATGAACTGCTCAAGGCCACCCAAAACACCTACTTGAGCAATAAGAACTGAACAGTTTTCTTGCACACTAGTCCCATGCCTCAGTCACAATATAAGGCTTCCTTCCCAAGAAATCATATCAGCATCAGATGCTTCTTGTGAATTTTCAAGATGCAGAAAAGCTGAGTTTGAACTTTTTCAAGTCACTGAGCTCACCAGCTTCACTCTCGGGTGATCACACTTACTTTCAGGAACAAAACCCCCTTGGAGAGCGTTCAGGTGTGAGCAATGAGTCACACTGCTGTTTGTAAACAGCTGCCCCATCCAACCTACCCATTCAAAGAAAAGCATGGCTACTTTTTGTGGGGGGAAGTACTTCCAAATCAGACCTTCACACAAAATCACAGAGTGGAGACACCAACCTAAGCCCACATGGAGTATGCCAAAGACATATCATGCAGTGCTAGCAGTAACGTTAGTACTGTATTAGCATCCTACACCTGAGCTAACCAGTGGAGGTATGGGGGCCTTACATTTCCTGGGCATTGGCACAGGACTGCAAACACATAACAGGCCAGGGTCAGCACAGAATTGAGTTAAGTCTTGCTGCTTTGGTCAGCACTAACTACAGAGTGAAGATGTGTCAGAAGGCTCTTCTAGGAACCTGAATGACTGAACAGCTGCTTGCTAGTGACTATCCAAATCCAAAATCAGCATCCTAACAATTTCATAGGTATTTTGATAATCCAAATGAAAATGTTTCCAGTTTGTCTCAGATGACAATTTCCAGGAAATACACTATTCTTCATTCACTTTCTTGTGACAGGGGATTAGCAGCGAGGCAATGGGTTCCCCTACAGGAAGAACAGCAGGTGGAGTAAAACTGCAGTCTACAATGGGGTTTGGCAGGCTGTGCTACCCCAGCACAGGAGGACCTCAGGGAGCAATACCTGGAAACTACTGGGATTTCTCAGGCTCCGTGACCTCTTTATTCACACAGCCTACAAAAGTACCTTGTTCAATCCAATACATCTGTTCCACAAAGAACAGCCTTTCCAATTGGAAACACCCATGCTGCCAGCATGGAACATCTCCTAGGCATCTTTTAATTGCTACACATGAGGCAACCATGGGGCTTCGTGTAGGTTGTGATGAGGGAGAAGCTGTCATGCTGCACTGCTACTGCTGCTACTGATGAGGGGAGGATGTGATGCTGGGAACAGGGCTAGCAATGTGGTACCTGTGCATCAGCTACTGATTACGACCACAGGTCTGTCTGTAGCCTGAGGACAAAACCCGAGAGAGTAAATTGGTGTAAATTACATGAATAATCTGGGTAATGCTTGCTAGAAAATTAGATGCGAATTCTGCTATCCGTTAGTCTGCAAGTAGCTCCACAAACAGCAGAGGAACTAACACTAAAACAAAATATTACTCAGCAAAAGGTGGGGCTGAGTGATTGTGCCTTTAGCATTTCTTACCTTTTTGCAAATAGACTCCCACCTTTACAAGTCTATTTATTGGGCCAGATCATCACCTGGCCAGCTCCTCCGAGGTGAACTCAACAATGTTGATTTTGGCTAGCCCTAATTCATGATTTACAAGCATTTGCTGATAGTTACTGCATCCTGATGTCTGTTGTTTGCTAAATTCAGTAGTGTTGCTTGTGGTATTTCCATCTCCTGCTGCTGCACAGGTGCCCCAAGTCATAGGGTTATGAATGCTGAGCCCAGCTTTGCAGCACCCATCAAGCCACTTGTGAAAGGCTCTCTAAATTGAAAATTTGACCTGGAAGAGGTAATCTTGACCGTCAGTCCAGTCTCCAGTCCAGCTGACGGCCAACCCAGTAGACCGTGCGGTTAGGTCCTGAGGGACTTAAGCATGTGCTTAAGTTCTCTGCTGGATCAGTGCCTTTATAACCAGTTCAACTGCTTTGTTAGCAGTGCTGAGCACCAAGGCTGAGCTCCAACAGGAAATAGCAGATTCCCTTTGAAGTCCTGCCACTGATGTTCACGTAGGTGGGACTTCAAAGAAGAGCCACCGCTTCCCCTCCCAAGTATCGGAGGCCCCAGTGTTGGAGAAGCAGTACTGCTGGTTTTAATTGCATTAAGGGATGCTTTAGGGCGGACGATTCAGCCCTTCTCAGAAAAAGGACAACTTAAAAAGGTTCCCACCTGCCGGCAAGAGACCCAAGGAGAGGTTAACTCACACCCCAAAATACCCTTTAAAACAAAGGTCTGTGGAAAGAAACATCTTTGCCTTTTGTTAACTGTTTTCCCTAGTAGTCAAAACTACCTTCTGTACCTTGTAAGCATCTAGTTTACTCTGGAGCTGTACTCCTGGCCATTGTAAGGGCCCCTCGCCAACTGCGATGTGGATGAGGAATGGCCAACCTCAGTTCCCATAATAGACATCACTGGAAAAACTGACCTCAGCAACAGCTAAACTGAGCCAACACGAAGAAATACCCCCACAGGCAACCTACATGTCTGATTCTATGTCTGATTGCTACCGACTGTGCAATCATACACAGGAGCTCCTTTAACTTCTCTGTGTCTCTTTTCCTTGAGGGAAAACAAAGCAGAGAAGCCCATATCCCAAATGGTGTAAATAAATTCAACTGATATCAAAACGCGGCTCTGTCTTTTCTCTTTCCAGTCTTGCAGATTGCCAATATCCAGCTCTTTTCTAAATTTTCAACCAGAAGCAAGACCCAGACAGATGGGAGGAAGATCAGATCCCTAAAACAGAAAACCCTGAAAACCACTCAGCAACATGCCTAGGGAATAAGAGAAACAATGCAGGGTTTACATAGATTTGCAAAGCTCTTCCATTTTCATATTGCTTGTTTTTCTCTTTCCTAGAATTAACTTTATATGTCCAGATTCCATATATTTCTACATTCAAAGCTAGCCACATAAGTCGGCACAAATTTTCAAGGAAGATAAGTGATTTTCATATTATTGGAAGACTGAGTACTTTGTGACCTCATTACACAGAGTTCAGCTGAGCTTTGCTGTTCGGGTCACTGACTTGCCATGACCTGGTCATCTCACCTGGTCATTTCGTATTTTGTACCTTCACACAACACTTGCACATTGTTTGTTGAACAAACCCAAGTCAGCAATAAAGCCGTGAATGCCAGTAGGGAGTAATAAGAGGAGAAATTTTACCCCAGCAAAACCAGCTAAACAAAGATGTGCCCCAAAAGTGCAAAGAGAGCTTGATGCCAAACCCTGAGGGGCTGACAGCACCAGCAACATCAGTACAGTGTGACAAGACTGGACTTGACCACCCAAATGGTCCCAGCCCAAATCACGATGTCTGTCCTGACGTGAAGAATGACCAAAATAGCTGAAATGGAACAATTTCTGGCTCAGGGAACTAAAATCAGTATGGGAAGTCACTCATGTGCCTTTCAGTGACGCTGCCATGTGGCTATGGCTTTGCTCAATCAATTCAACTGCATAACAGCTTGCATAGAAATGTGTGAAAAAATACTTCTTTTTATCAACAGAAAAGCAATTTTTTCAGTATATTTCTCTTAAAGTTTTGCACTTCTACCAAAAAAATGCCAATGTGCATATTCAGCAGTTTCCCATTAAAGATTCTTGGGATTTAGGAGTCTGGGGGGTTTAATTGCTATTTTTCTGAATATTTAATCAACATTTTCCACTGAGGGAGAAAAAATATTCTGGCCAAGTGTAGGTTTCCTTGCAAGGTTGAGAAGGGCAAGGGGGAGGAGGGGTCGCTGTATTTTTCCTTAAAGACACAAACATTCTCTTATAACTTAAGTCACCGCTGCACTTGTAAGCCTGACAAATTTAGAGGACTTAAAATCAATCAATAAAAAAAGAGCTTAACCACAAAGGAAGTTCTGGTCAAGCCTTCAGCTTTACATCATAGACAACATTTATTTTATCACAGCCTTAAAAAATTAAAATAGCAAAATGCATCTTCTTGGAAAACAGCAGTTATTTTCTTCCACTGCTCAGATATTTTTATAAGCCTGGTTCCACCAGCCTCACTTATGTTGAGAATCACCTTACCCTGCAGGGCAGACCATTTATTTAGAGGCGAGATATTATGTCCCAAGCAGGACACTAAGATGCCTCCACCCAACAAAAACTCTACTGTGCTGCTGAGCTGGACCAGCCTACATCCCAGGTCCAAGTCTGGTTAGAAGCATTACCCATACTGTCTGGATATTGGCCTCTATAAATAAACGGGCAAGAAGGTTTGGAGAAGAGGTGAAACCTTTCTCATTAGTTGTGAGTAAGGAAGGAAGCTGTACCTTACCAATGACTGCGGGAATTCACAACTTCTTCCTTTAATAGCACTGCTGGAGGCAGAGAGGAGCAGGGAAGAGCAGCCTTACAGGGATGGTCCAGCAACATAGCCCAGACAACCTGTGAAATGAAATACTGCACATGAGTAAGGGTGGCAGAACTCGCCTGACAGATACCTTTCTTGCTGGCTAATCATAACCACAATTTATTGCTCTTTCCATTAAATCTTAGCAAGAGGACACAATGGCACAGAGACTGACTTGAATCACTGGCAAACATGTCTTAACCCAGATTTGTTCAGAGAATTGGTTCTGCTAGTTTGTTGTCATCCCCCAATATGTTTTTTTGTTTGTTTAAACATATAAGCTTCAGAAAAACTTCCACTGGGAAAAGGCTTCCATGAGGAAGCTTCTGTTAAAAAAACACATAAACAAACCTGCCCAGAGCAGCCAACGGTTTCAGCATTCAGCTGAAGTACAGAAAACATGCATTTGAAGACCAGAGAGTTGAACTTGGATCTCCTAAATCCAAGACGGATATCTTAACCCCCAGGCAAGAGGCCATTCTTGGATGTTGCTTTCCTGTAGGAGTCATTTCATGCTGGATGTAAGTCATAAAATTCTGCTGGTAACAGCGAGACCAACTCTGCAGCCCAGAGGCCAGAACCAGAAAGAGCAGGAACATGATGCTGGGTCTCCCATATGCCAAGCGAGTGGCTTGGCTATCTATTGGTTGGTTTATTGCGGTAATAAGGGAAAAACAACCCTTTACGGATCCTGTGTCTTTCAAGAGAAATGGAAAAAACTTGAAATCTCACAACATCTTGTGCAACAGGAGAACCATTTCCTACCCACTGTTACAGGGGGGTAGATCTGCAACATTTATCACCTCTTGTCGCCAAAGTCAGAATCTGGCCTGCTGCCTTCCACCCTAATTCAGAATGCACTTTCATCTCTAGTATAAACACCAAGAAATATCAAAAGCCCTGTTGACAGTACTGCTCTCATTTTCTGCTTTAAGAAGTTGCCAAAATGTACAAAATTAAACTCTCCAAGTCACAGTAGGCTGTTTTGTCAGTTTATTCAAACGGTAACGTAATACTATCGTAACCTCTATCATTCTCGCTCTTTTCTTTTTTTCTTCCCCCACCCCTTTCCTTACTTATTTCTTTCTTAAACAAGAATTTCCCCTGGAAGGGAACACAGTTCCTCCAAAAATTATACCACAGCATCAGATTTCAAAACGGCAAATATAAATCAAATATCTTTCTGTTGACACTGAAGAATATTACTGTGTGCTATGCATCCCGCTGAAGCATTGTCCAGGCTATGGTAGGTAGACTATGGATATTATCATGCTAAAGGAGCTTCTTTGGGAATTTTCTCTGAAACTGCAGGAGTCAGAGAAAGGCATCCTTCACTGTCACTTTATTTACCACCTCAAAGAGCACATTTGAGGACTGGCCCTGTATTTTTAATTTTCTTCCTTAGCTTTTTTTTTTAAAATAATGGGAAATTCTGGGCCTCAAAAAACCCCAGAATTAGGTCCTTTCTTATTTTTTTTCTGAAAACAAGAGCAAAATAAGTAGCAGCATTTAACAAAAAGCAATTCTGTGGAAAACCTCTAGGAAAACAGGAGCAATGCCAAATGTTCCTCTAGCACCGGTGTTCCAAAACAGGGAAATACATCCCTACAGTAAGGTATGCATGACATTTGCAAATGACCTTCACTTGAAATCAAAGTGCAACATATATTACCCCAGTACATAATTCATTCTTAATCTATTAATGATATGACTCATTAAAATATTAGTAGCAGTAGCGGTGTTAATAGAGTAATACTACTAATAATGTCATTGTAGTGCTAACAGGTTTCAACATGCTAGTTCTTCTACACACATAGAACAAAAGCATTTGTGACCCAGCATCACAGGTGGCGAGATGAGAATTTGATAGCCCTATCACTTACTTCATGGGATGTGTGCTATTATCTCTTGTTATCTCCCTGAGGAATCACAGCAGATCAAAATGTGCAATCATAAGGACTGTTCAGGCGTAAGATCCCTGATGGTATCTTTGCTGGACATGGGATGAAACCCTAAAGAATGGGGTTTTTTTTCATATTACTTAAATGTTTCTGTTAGTACTCAATCAGGCATGAAACGCCTTGCAGGACCTACTGAGATCTTGCAGAGATTTCTGCTTCTCCAGGTTGCAAGAATACTCTCACCTCAGGGAAAGGTTTTATGAAGTAATTTTGAAGAACTACCAGGGAGGAATAACACATCATAAGATGTGTAGGTCTCATTTTGTACCCTTGATATCCTTGCCTGGAAATCCCACCTGAAATAACTTGAGGAATTGATCTGTTAGTTTGGAATTTCCAGAAGCACAGTTCCTCTGATGATGAGGGAAGCTCTCCACATGGCTGAGCCCATCTGTAACCTTCAGCCAGCATTGCCACACAGCCAGAAAACCCACAGAGCCCAGCAAAAGCACACTGAACTACAGCCCAGCTCTTCCAGAGAAGCGTCAGTGTCATGGTGGTTGCATTCTGTATGCTTGCACACGACAGTTGAAAGCAATCGTGTGATTTTTGATCATATAGTGCAGATCTGCTTTATCATAAGTGCAACACTGCTCACAAGATTTGGGGTAACATCCAGGTTCAGGTTACAAGTATCATTAAAAATCTGCTGCTTTATGAATCCACCTTTGGAGTCAGGCCCTTCCGTGGTTCTAGAAAACTGACCAGGAAAAAAAACCTGGACAGTATCCCACAGACAAAATCTCCAAGCAGGGGTCTGCCTCTGCACCTCCACGGTCATGGCACATGGGAAAACGAGCCATTATGTGATATCTTGACATGTATCTCTGAATCTGTGGGATCCAACATCCACACCACAACAGAGAGTAAGACTGGGCAGGCTGGGAGCCATAGCTGGGGAGGAAAATATCTACAGTAGCATTATATAAGAACAATAAAATGCAAGACTATAATTACCTTCTTGCTCGCCATCACAGTGCTGCAATGAAGTCTCTACCATTAACATCTCATCTACATAGAAAGGTAGAGCATCTTTGAGTATATTAGAACACTGAAAGCACTGCAGCTCTCACTGGAAAGAAAAGTTGTATCGTATAAGTCACTTTTACACCAAAATAACTACATTTACATGAGGTTTTGTCCCACTATAACCAGTGGTAAAAAAAAAAAAAAGAATTAATATGGAATTATTTCCTAACAAAAAAACTGTACTGAGGCAATTTTTCATGTAAGCCAGGCCTAAAAATGGTTCTTAGAATAGCCGCCAGGAAAATTGCCTAATGGTCCAACTCTTCCCTAAGTCTCATGGTACCCAGTATGGCTTTTAAAACCCCTGTCCTTGCAACGGCACCAGCTAGTCTTGGGGTCTGCCCAGAGACACGCAAAACCAGCAAAGCTGAAGGTGTGAAACCAGAGGACAGCTGCAGGCTCCAAATCCAGAATTTCAAAAGAAGGAAAACGCTGGAATCATGGCCTATTCACCACTCAGGTGGGTGGCTAAAGGACACCCATTGTGGCTGAGCTCTGGTGCTGCTTCAAGGTTGCTCTCTGGTTCAGAGAACAGCCAGAGACATGTCTCCAGCCCTACAGCCAAGGCTGCCACAACCTTACTGGAGATGGCTGAGGCCATCCAAGGAGTTGTCAATGTTTATCTTCACAACTGGTTTATCTGGCTCCCAACTCCTGGCTTTTCAGAGCCCCCAAACTATTATTGTCAAGAAAATTGTATTAACTACTACGTGCCCAATTAAGTAGACGGGCTCACCCACTGGGAATGGGAAAACAAATTCTCAAAACCAGATCTCTCCTCCTCCCTTTCCTCAGGCTTATCTTTTTTTTTAAAAGACAGAATCAAAACCAGTCCAGGTCAATCCCATGCCAGGTGGGAGGGACTAGACCCCAGGATCCTTCTTGCCTGTTTTTAGCCCCTTTCATAGCTTTGTCCAGATCACCGAGATAATGGACACAGACCTGGCAGCTGTGTGCTTGCTGGAGTGATCTTGCAACCTTGCCACAGCCATCTGCCTTCCTCCTCCAAATTAAACAATCCCCTGCAATCTCCACTGGGGCAAAAGATCCTCATCATCCCAAAAAGAGGAAAAGCTCCCTGATGCCTCTCTACCATGGCACTGCTGACTCTTGATAATCTATCCTGTGCAAAGAATATATAGAATGCCCATGTCTCAGCAGGTGAAACACAGGGATCACTCAGTAACTCCACAACTTTTTTGTGAGAGCTGCAGAAGTGTGAACTTTACCCTTGCAGAGCTTTTGTGAAGCCTCTGCTGATGAATCTTACTCTTCTCTAGAGGTAGGGGCAGTCTTCCCAATGCTTCTGCACTGTAAGAACACGGGCTTTTATATTCAGGCTGCTTTTATGGAGGCTTTTGAGAGGAGAGCTCCTAAATTGAAACCACATTGCCCAGATTGAGCCAGAGCCTGCTGCATGAGCCCTGTCTACTCCCCGAGTTTTCCAGTACTGATCGCTTCTCAGCAAGAGCATGGAACAGTGGGGTTTACAGCTCCCGGGAATCTGCCAACGTGGAAACAGTACGTGACTAACTGCTTACAAACCTCCATCAGAGCTCTGGGACGCTCTTCCATCTTTCCAGGGTCTTGGTGGATGCAAAGTGCTCTGAACAGCTCTTTGTGTCTGTAGCTGCTACAAAAGAAACACCTTTCCTCATTTTTTTTTTTTTTTTTCAAAAAAGAAGCTGTTGGGACATGCTCACCATCACACTCTCTTCTGATAACCCTTTCGGCATCCTTCCGTTTTCTGGTTATTCATTTGTTACCCCTGAAACCTGATTCCTGATCTCAGCCCTCTCTTATCAGCTCCTTTCACTGAGGAGTTCCAAAGCAACAGGTTAGTTTTAATCTTTGTGCTCTTTCTCTGTCCCCGAGGCCTCGTTTTGCTGGGGGAAGGGGTGAGTGATAGGACTGACATTTGTGGGGGGAAGGGGCTGCCATCCATTAACTCACTGTTATCTATCTATTCATCTGCCGGGTAAAACAAAGGTATGATTGTTGCTCCAGCTCACAGACCTGCACTGGCTTCACTCCAGCTACCATGGGTCATAGAAGCAGAAGAGAATGGAGCCATGGCCCAAGCACAGCCCAGCAACCAGAATGTAAGGCCTCCCATATGGGCTCTGTGCTGAGGCTGATACAACCTTGTCCTTCCTGAGAGCTGGCACCCAAGTTGCCCTGCTGAAGTGAGCAGGAGGTGAGCCCATCCTGGTCACAGGCTTCCTCCATTTTGGTTTATAAACCTGCCCATAAAACATGGCATTGATTCTGCACCACCCTGGCATCTGGCAAACCCATTTTGGGTTGTGCTCTTATTTAAGCAATTATATAGGATGTAGGGTGCTAGAACATGAGTTCCCTTATCTCTGTTTCCCACATTACACCCTTTCCTAAGGCAAATTGATGCATCCCCATTGAAGCAGAGGCACTGATTGACACCAGATGAAGATCTGGCCCAGATTCTGCCATGCTTTGCCTCTGGGTAGTCATTTACACCTGTTCAGAGTGCAAAAGGCAACCAGCAGCAACCGCGGGACAGAAAAGCAGTGAAGTCCAATCCCATCACCTTCAGAGCCTGACATGCCATGCACTGATAAGTGGCACAGGGCCCAGTTCCCCTTGCATCTAAGTTGGTTTTGGCGTTGCACATAGGTATCCTCTCTTCTGCTTCTAGTAAACCTTGAAATCGCTGCCAAGTGTCATGAAAGAAAAAGTTGTGACCCATTTCCTGAAGGGTGACTTAGTGTAAACAACTTTCAGTGGCATGATGACACCCTCGTGAAATCTAGCAGTGCACTTGTCAGTCCATGTAATACAGAGCCAAGAACCAGTCCTGATCCAATGTTAAATGGTGAATATCTTTTCCTTTCCTTGCACACACAAAATCCTGGCAATTTCCGGAAGAACTGTGGTTGTGCAAGCCAAGCAGGGCTTGGCTTATTTTCTGAATCATCAAAGCAGTGCCAGTTCTCATGGACAACATCAGCTTTTGAGCAAAGCTTGCCAATATTGAAAAAAAAAACATTTATTCCTGAATTAGACCCCAGTTCACTGCAGCTAGCTGGCATTCCTTCAGCCAGCTTTAACCTTGTAGCCAAAGAGTCTTCCAGGGATGAGGCAGATCGATCTCCATTCACTGCTTGCAATACACCTGCAGGAGTCAAGGTGGAACTTTGTTGTGTTACTGATCTCAGTGACACCCTGTCTAGCTTGGCACTGTTTGATGGCCTCAGAAGAGCCGGTGCAAACAATGGCAAAGCTGGAAAGCCACCAACACACATTTTCACGACCTCCATTTTTCTTGGAGACTTCCAGGCATGACAGTCACTCTGGCTATTTCCACCGCCGTCCAAAATCCAATGAAATTATTGGAACGCCTCCAGAACCAATTTCAAACAAAATGGATCCGGCATTTGAATCTAAGGCGCCATGTTTAGATCTGTGGGTTGCTTTGGGCTTCTAATTTCCATGGGGATTTGCATAATAAAATACAGTAATAGGCTGGGCAAGTACATTGAGCAGTGGCTGTGAGCCAGGAACTAATGAGCTCCACTGCAGACTGTTTAGCTCTGGACAAGTCACTTGACCTTCCAAAGTCACATCATCCTCATCTGTGAAATGGGGAGAGTAATACTTTCCTCACAGGGGTGTTGTGAGGATTAATTAGTTGCTGCTTGTACACTGCTTTGATGATGTTAAGAACTACATGCCTGCTAAGTATTGTTATTGTATCATGGCTGGGAAGATATTGCAGTTAGGGCTAAATCCAGCCCTCGTAAAAAGATGCGTCTTTCCCCACATCTTGTAAAATCAGCTGCTAGGCTTGCGCAAGGACCATTTATATAACGTTGGTACCAAACATCAATATGCACCTTGTACTTTTGACATTGCCAAATCCCCAGAACAATACCCTGCCAGGAGTCATGTGATGCACCATCCTGGTGCAAACAGCTTTGGGCAGGAGCCCAACTTCAAACTCTTTCCCTTTCTTCCCCCACGAACTGAAACTAGTAAATGTTTCCATCAGGCATTTCAGCAGTGACCTCAGGTCTAGAGCTCAGTGTGCCATATAAAGCCCACAGGCAGACCAGCCCAGGTAACACACACTACACACTGCTGGGAGGACAGCCCACATGGGACGGGGTGCCTGGGACAGCCAAGCACACGCCTGCACACGGCAAAGCCATGAGGGCTGCAGGGAGATGGGATGGCGGCAGGAAGACATGGAGACATGGACGAGCACAGGTGGAAAAGGTAAGTTCCCATCGCCCAAACTCTAACCCTTGGGTAGGTGCTTCCTCTCTCATATGCTCCCTTGAGAGCAAAGCACTTTTGCTTCCTTGGCATTAGGGCCTAGATAATACTAAGTAGTGCTCAAAGAAAAGAATTCCACCGACTGCAACAGGCTACGGCTCAGGATCATTAATAGGCTCAAACCACAGTATCCAGCCTACTCAAGGAAAACATAGGAGTTATGCATCCAAATTTCAGTGACATGTAGTGGAAGTCGGCCAAATGTCTCCCTTTGATTCCTTTGAAATTTGAGCCATAACTGTCATTGTATCTTAGACGTGTGAACTGCTCTGAGAAGTCTCCCATATAGATTAGACTGCGATCAAAGAGTTCCACTAAACTGAATTTTATGAAGATGGAGGGTTGAGGTGAGGCTGATTGGCAGCAATATTATCTGGGAAAAAAAAAAAACAAACCCAAACCTAGCAAGTTTGAAAGGGTTAAAGAAGAAAGTTGTTTTGGGTAGATGGTGTACATTAACTATCATTTTCAGTCAGCATGCAATGACTAGTTAGCGGGGCTTATCATCCCCAGCTATGTAAGGAATTACAATAAATGCCTGAAATGCAAGCAGGTTTCCGGCTTAGGTAGGTAAATAATGGAAGTTGCTATTTTTGTCTGAGTCGCAAGAATTCCCCTGCACACAGGCTTCCCACCCCCTCCCCACTGTAACACATCTAACTCTACTCCCTACTGTTTGGCAAAATGAGGTCCTTTCATGCCTCCTTGGGACTTTTGCTTTGTCTGCAGAAGTAGACGACTCATTATTTCCTTTTTGGTGGAAAGTGAGAGGTTACATTTTCTGCATTCAATTGTTTTAAATACTTCCACAATTTAATGACCTAAGGATGAGTGGAAAGTGATACAAGCTGCTCTGAGACTTGTGATTTGCATGATTTGAGGTGGAAAAGTGACAAAACAAGCAACCAAAGCATAATTCTGGCACTGTCAATGCCCGGTAGTAATCCTCCTGTTGCCTTCAATGATGTGAGGCTTCCCCTCTGCAGCACCATCCTGCACAGAAAATACTCTCAAACTATTCAGTGATTCAGCTGCTGTTCGAACAGCCACTGGAGAAAAAACTCTGGCTGCCTCTGCAGGAGAGAAACAGGGTAAACTTTGGATAGCACTTAATAGTAAATAGGGAATAAAGTCATTACAGTCAGGGAGTTTATTCTCATTTAGCCCAAGGCCCTTTTCCCTGCCCTGGCATCCCCAGGCACGTGCCTGACCTGGCCTCTCTCGGAGGCCCCTTTGAGGTTTCTGAGATGCAGCCTTCACACGCCAGCTGAATAAAACACGAAAACACGGGGCTCCTGCCACAGGAGGGGAATAGGGGTGGGATCCCGAGCCTTATGAAGTCCCATGTTGATTTGGCCAGGCTCCAGGTAAGTCGGTGAATGCACAAATTGTTTTTGAACCACTGCTGTGGGAAGCCCGGCAGAGATACGCAGACCATGGTGCCAGGGAAGGGTTAACCAGTGCCCTGCTCAAAGAGCTTCCTCCCTCACAGCTTCACACATGCCGTATTTCTTAGCAAAGTGAACATATTAACACTGGCATGCTCCCACACACCGCCTTGGCTCTCCTCCAGGAAATCATAACCCAGCTATTTGGCACACAAGGCCACAATTTTATTTACACAATCAACTTCTTGATAAACATAAAACTTACAAAATATACCATGCCCTTAAAATAAAAAAGGAAAAACTGGGGGGAGAATTGCTGTAACCTGACCTCAGCCAGAAGGGCCAACCTGCTTTGATTTGACACCCTCATTCCCAAAGAAATCACCTGTGGATACATGAGGACTTGCACAGCTTTAAAGCAGGGTCCTGCTCAGGGAAGACACAGGGGACTCTGCAGGACTGGGAGCTGCCAGTTGGCTGACTTGGGCAGGTTTCCTCCTGGGCACCAGGGAGTGCTGCCAGCACCCACTGCAGTTATGGCCCTCACCTCCTCACCTGGTGCCACCACTGCAGCTGTCCCCTCAGGAAGGGAACAGGACCCCGCTCTGCCAGTGACCACAAAACATGGGGAGCAGGCCTCCTTTACTGCTCTTACCCTCCTCTTGACATGAATCTTGGGAAAGGTGTCTCTATTATCATTATAACTTTCAATTCTATGTTCCTTAGTCAATCTAACCAACTGCAAGTAGAAGTTGTAGGTTTTATTTCAGGAGGAAAAGGTTGCCAATTTCATTTATCAATCAGATTTTCTGGAGAAAAAAACTCCAATGTACCAGAACAGCAGTAAATTCAGCTGTGAAGCAGGGAAACCTAAGCCTTCAGCAGCCCCCCAGGGCACCTGCTGCTTTGGGTGAAGTTCTGCCTAAACATCAGATAAAACTGCATCAGCCTTGCAATGAACTGAGAGGCACACATGCATGCTGTTTGTATCCGAGCTCACCTGAATTCAGCTCCACTATCTCCTACTTCACCTTTTGAGCTCCCACTTCTCCACTGACCCTTCAAAGTCTTGCTTGACTACTTGAGAAAAGGCTCACAACATCTTTCCATCAACTCTGTAGGCACTGGAGGCCAGGGTGGCGTCCAGTGCAAGCTCTTCAAGAGCCAGGACTAATGATTATTCCTCTAAGCTTCAAACTGGACACATGAAGACAAGGAGATGCTTAAACACAGCCTGAATCCCTCCCAAGAGAAACTGTATGAGAAAAAATAAAGGACCAAGGGCATTAAACTGATTTATACAGGCTGGACAAATCTGCTTTATTCCTTGCAGATAAGAAGATCTGCCTGAGGCTAATAAACTTTTGATAGTTTGGAAAACAAAGATTGATTCTTTTTACATTTTTTTTCTTTTTCCCACAAATGGGGAGAACCACCTTTAAATATCTGAGACACACTGCAATCACTTAGACAGATAAACATCTTGATTCCTAGAGATAACAGGAGCTGAATAGTTGACCTCAAAATCAAGCATTTGTGACAATTCTTGAAACAAGAACGTCACTACTTTACATTTCCACAACAATTTACCTAAAACTGCAAAGAAAGATGTTCTCCCTTTGCAGCTGGAAAATGCACTGTAAACACACTATCTGAAGCCTTGCCATAGCTCCTGAACACCCGGATGTGGGTGTCTGAGCAGGTCCCCTGGGACATTCTCTTGGGCACAGCTCAGAGTCTAAGTCAGAGCCCAAGACACTGGCTGCTTTGGATGAGTATCTGGCTGACCTCGGCATAAACATCTGAGATGTGAAAGAAGACCCCCCCCCCAGAATAGAGCCAAGGTCAAGGAAAGAAACTCTGCAGGACAGGGTAGTCCTGTAGCATGGCAAAAAGCACTTGTTTTAAAGGAGAGGAGAGCAGGGGATTTCTGAAATAATCCAGTTGTTGCCTGCCAGACAGGTCCACCTGGGCAGACCGCAACTGTAATGGAAATTTCTCAGGCCATCCATTACAAAACAACTACCATGAATTCATTCCTCTCGCTCTCAGTAGCAGCTGAAATAAGAGCCACCAAGAGGTGTCATGAGGAGATCTTGTCCTTCGGGGACTGCACCTTGGGTCATGTGGGGATTCTGGGGACACTGCAGGAGGTTACTCCAACCAAAGAGCGTGTGGATGCCATCTTATTTTTGCAGCATCCATCCTGTAAGGGTCTGCCCTTACACTGCCCTTGCAGAATGATGCTGGGATAAGGACAAAATACAAGCCATCTCCTTGTCACCTCACAACTCATGCTGCATATGCCCTCCTCCTCTCCTGCACTTCTGCCCTCTAAAACTGAGAAACAAAGACCGAGGAGAGTCGGGGGCCAAACTAGAAGTACCACAGTTCTGCAAGAAAGAACAGGGACCTTCAATTTGAGGGACATTTCCAACAGAAGAGCTGATGATTTCTCAGGAACAGCCTCTAAATTAGCCTCACCAAGCCTATTTCAGAGCCACGGGAGGGCAAGATGTGGAGGAGGACATCAAGGGTGCTTTCAAACGAACTGAATCAGAGGTTTACCCAACCCCACTCTTTCAGAAGTTTCTGAATAACGCATCAGCTTGAACCACTGGAAAGAAACAAATAAATGAGCTGGCAACTTTCACAGGGAGGAGCCTTAAAGCCCAGTTCCCAAGACCACGCCAACCAGCTCCCTGTGACAGCATACAGGAATGAAAATAGGTAGGTAACATTAACAGAAATATACTGAAACTTAATAACAGCTGCTTGTCAGGACACGCACGGAAGAGAAATGGCTCATAATAGCTACAGCTTGTATTATGAATGTTTCATAGCCATCTGGCTAACAGAGCTGCCTAAATGTTTTGTGTGTTCCACGGTAATCCACGGTGGATGCTCTGGAAAGGAGACTGTCAAGCTGGAGTCCTAACATATGTACTAAAAGGAGACACTGTTTCTCCTGTCAGATGAAAATGCCTTAGAACAACAGTGCTGCAATGAACAGAACCCCTCACGAGCTAAGGCTGTGTCTTCCTTTGGTGTAAACCAGTAAGGTTCACTCCGGACAAATGGAGTTATCCCAATTTACACCAACTATGAGATCCAGCCCCATTGTATTAAGCTCTTTTTGGTTCAGTCATAACTTTCATGTGTCTATCAGTAGATTAAAGCAAAGGCACAGTTTAAAAGAAAAAGTAATCCCCCTGCCTTTCCTCTCCTGATCTGATTCGCATACAAAATGGGCTTATGAACTCAAAAATTATGGGAGGGATTCAGGGAGGAGGAAAGAGAGACACAAGAGCCCTTTTATTTTGCATCTTATTCACAATGAAAATTGGCACAGAAGCCAACCACATACATTAACATAGTTTGGGCAAGTTTAACTTTCATGAATACATTTCTGTGGAAAAACTATGTGACTATGGAAAAATCCCCTCTTTTTTGCCACTTGAAAAGATAACAGGCTTCTATGTGGAACATACCCAGAACCTGCCTGATTCAGAAACGGGGAAATACAAAGATGAATAAGGCTGAGTTTCCCATGCTAGGGGCCCATGGAAACTGAGAGGGGAGGAAGAAGTAAGGCGGCCCATTGACTCAGGAGAAGGACTTTCATCCTATAGGTGAAGGAAGTATTTGAAGGCACTAGTAACATTGCAGGCCTGTTCCAGAGCCCATTTAAGTCACTGGCAAACATCTCATTGACTTCACTGCGATGTGGGTCAAGGCTAAACAGTTTTAAAATATAATCCAAGGCTATTTCTACATCACTGTGTAATGAGTGGGATTCAAAACAGTTGAGGTGTGCCCAGTCCTGTGACTGACTTGCTTTCTGTACACATTTCTGGCTGCTAGCCTGGATGCTGTTTGGGCTCAAAGTCTCAATACTGCGCTGAGGAAGAGTGGAGCTCAGGACCTTTTTGGAGGACTCTTGGATTGATCTGCACACTGGACTATACACATGTCTAAGTCAGGCAACCTGGAGGAAGGAAAACTTTGGCCAAATGTATTGGGGTATCAACTGCACCTCTCTTCTCACCTCCTCTGTATCTCCATTGCCCCTCTTCAAACTCAGGCTGAGGGCAGCTCTCACTGTGAGTGGGAGGGTTTGCAAAGAGCAGTGGGTGTATCTGCTGGAAATAGTGAGCATTCCTGTGTCTGATGATATAAGTGTACCTGGCACCCATGATCTGGAATTTACAGCTAGTCCAGCCACAGTGACTTGATCTGGGACCCTCTGACCCAATTGCAGTCCAGATGCAGCCATAAGAGTTCTGCAGAATTTCAGTGTTACATAAAAATAGTGACCCTGCCTCATACACCCCGAATTGCAACCTACAAGCTATTGCCATTTCCATAAGAAACCCTTCTTTACTGACTGACATTGTACAGTGCTACCTTGCTCTGGTGCCATATGTATGGCAGGGGATTGTAATTTCAGAAAGAGTATTTTCTTTTGAATGAACCAGTTTGCTTTATTATTAGCCTATCTGATTCAAAAGTTTGCATTACAAGTCCTTCGTCAGATCACTTCAGAAGCACACCGTTGCACCAGGCCTTTAATATCTTGCTAATTAGTTTCATAAATTACTAATTGAGCTCTTTAAATTACTCATATTGGTATGGCAAGTCTCACCAAACAGAAAACTCAGTGATCTCAGAAACGGATACATCATAGAATCAACCTGTCCTGCTACGCAACACAAATTAAACAGTGGGTAGGAGCAGGACAGGGAATTTTCCTCCACAATTAGCAGTTCAGAGCCCTTATCACTGTGATGCATCTAAGTACCACATATTTTGCACCTGCCTAAATGTGGATTTTCCACTGATGTCAGTGTGTGGAGAAGCGAGGCATATAGATCCACACATCGAGGGCAAAGGATCTGCAGAGCAGATCAAAAAGGAACATCCTCCCTCTGGGACAAGTCCATCCATAATGCTACTTCTGTTGTTTTAATGACACCTAACACACATGAGCACTGCTGTCTTCACTAAAACTGGCCCTAAGGAGAGATGTGGTTTGACAGGTATCTGTGAACAGGATTTTTCACAAATTGTCCACTTCCAGCAATGCCAAGAAGCTGTCATTGCCTTTTCCTACAGAGCTGTCTCCAAACACAACCTAGAAACAATGTCGTACCTGGCACTAGCTTGGCAGCTGGCAAAAGGTAACTGAGTATTTCAGGACCAGGTCTCCAACAGCACAATTCTGTTACTTACAGAGCTAGGCTGGAGACAGGTATCAGGGCTTCAAGCTGCTGTTTTTCCCTAGGAGCCAGCCTGATGACCACTTTCCTTGTAGCAAAGGATGAGTTTTTTCTCACCTAACTCCCAATAATATTGGTATCTACATTTGCTCAGCCACATTCACCTCCCACCAGAGTTAATGGAGAGTGGGGACTTCTATGGAGTAAATCACCCGGCCTACAGCAGATGCCTCCCTTAGGATGAGATCAGTATTTCTCCCTGACAGCAGCAAAGACCATTTAGCTCTAGATCAGCTGTAGATGTCCACATACAGCCAGAGGAATCCCACCCCAAGTGAGTGGTTAGATGCTGAGCAGCTGCAACAAATTAAAAGCACAGTTGTTTTAGGCACACAATTGGCCCTGCGTGCATCCTGTGCTCCTTGCCTATCAGTTTTGCCTTGTTCTAATCTGCCTTTTATGACTGATCCTAGGACAGGGAACCCACTGCTGTTTCTACACCTCCAATAAGCAACAAGAGCATGAAGATCACCATGTGTGCACAGGCGGTGCTGCTCTAGCACAAAGGCTTTAAGCAGAACTGGTTAGCCAAGTTCTGCTTAAAAGCCCCAACAGGGACTTTTGGAAACATCTCTGCTGGTCTCTCACATTACTGGTCAGTGTTTCACCCAGCAGATTTCTAAGCTTAGAAAGCTACACGGCTGCCTGGTGTATTCCCATTGGATTTGGCACCACCGGTTAACCAAACTTCATGCATTAGCTCCTAAGAGAAAGTCTTTATTTATTTTACCCACACAAGGTTTATCTTGTAGTAGCCATCAACCTTCCATGGAAAGATCACGCTCTACTACTATACATCAGTCATTAAAGGCAGCTTCTAAACTTTAATATCACCAAAGGAACAATAATTACGACCCTTTCAATATTTTATATTTGCAGACAAGTGGAATGAACTCACTGGAATCAACAGGGGGTGTATATTCAGCTGCTCAGAGCAATATTCAGCTCCCCTATTCCCAACGAGGGCAGCTGACATCAGAGAAGCAATGCCCTGTGAATGTACCATTCAGCAGATAGGAGAGCCCAGAGTTTGTATGGTAGACATCAAAGTGTTTTGTAACATGCAGATGTTTTCCATGCAGAGGCTGAGAAAAGTGAGGGACAAGATTTTGTAAATCCTGTGCTGTGTTTTTTTCTTCATTTTCTCCCTCACAGACCCCCCATTTCCTTGCCTTTTTTTATACAGCATTATGTATACCATTGAATGATACCATTAAAATGATAGGCTTTATCCTGAGCTGATCTAATTTGGTGTGACTAGACTGACCTCACAGAGCTGTTTATACAAGTTGCAAATTTCCCCCATCAATTTAAATCTATACAGATTTACATCATAGGGAATAGTGCTACATTTTTTTTCCATTGCTAGTAAGCTTCTCAAAAAAAAATACCCTTGACATCTATTAAACTTTTATTTGGAGATAAATATTTCAGAAGATGCCTTCTCCCATCCTATCTCATGCCCCTCAGCCTGCTCCTCTGTTTATTAGAGGGCCCTCCCAGAGCCATCCGAGCTGCAGCTGAGCTGAGTTGCTGGGGATAGTGCCCATGGATGAACCCAAGGCTGGATCTGCTTGCTAACACATAGCTCTGTTCCCTTTCCATCTCCCCAAGTAATGCTGGGAATACAACCCATCCCAAATGTCCCTGAGTCTTTCTGAGGACAGAGCCCTCTTCACTACCACCCAAGCTCACAGACGGGATGTAGGAAAAAATTCCTGCTCTGCTTGATAGAGGGCAGCAAGTTCAATGCACAGCTCCCTCTGCCCAAGTGAATTTCTTAACCAGCAAGCTAATAGCTATTTTTAAAAAGTTCTCCTTCTCTTTCATTTTCACTTCATGAAACATTTCAAGAGGCCTTGCTTTCATCTTCCTATGGAATAAAAACACATTTAAAAAACTCACCATTTTCTATTAAATTAAATTCTTATGTTCCCACTTGCCCTAACCAGAAGCACTGTACCACTATGTCTCAAAACATACTGTATTGTGCTCTGATCTTGTGCTGTTCTGCAGACAAACACAATGAGGTTTCACATGACATTATCAACTGAGCTCACTCAAAACTCCCCTCCTGTAAATGAATGACAATCTATACATACAGCACTGATGAAGACAGACACTTCCTATTAGGAAGCAGTTTGCTGACCAGGCTGGAGAGCTTAAATGCTTCTGAAAATTCAACAGCAACAACTCTTCTGCTGGACAATATGCTGACTGAGCTTGATTTTGAGACACACTAAATTATCCTGAAGAGCCAGGTGACTTAAGTGCCAAATTCCTTACCACATTTACTGATTTAATTTGACCACTGAAGTTCTCCAGGTTTTTTTGGAAGCCCCAGTTGTGATTTCAGGAACCAGTATGTCCAAGACAATCCCACAGGCTGTCATTAAAAGCATGACCTGTTCCTGCTGGAGGCAAATGATGGAGTCCCTGCAGGAGCAGTAGCAAATGAAGTGGCTCTATCATCCATCTCAGCAGTGACTTTGTATTATGAAGCAAGATCCAAGACCACTGGAGATCTCTCAGGCCGTGATAAAAGTTTTACATTTCTTCTAGTAAAAACTGAGCTTGATACTGCCTAGTGACCTGCAAGACATGTTGGGGATTCATTTTTCTGGATAAATTGAGGAGAGAGGAACCAAGATGATCAGGATGAGCTCATGATAACCAAGACAGGCTAAGAGAATTAGATTTGTTCAGCCTCTAGAAAAGAAGATGAGAGACCTTATTCTTGTCTCAGCTACCTCAGAGACAGTACCAAGAAGACAGAGTCAGGCTCTTCTTGAATGTGCACAGCTCTGCTGGTCATTGCACTGACAACTCACATCTCCTAGAAAGCACCCCAGTAAGGCTCTCCTGTAACCCACCTTCTCCAGCATTAGGTGTACGTGCCACTCTATGCTACTTTTCATATGATCTCTTGCTCTGAGATCAACGTTTCCATCCTGTTCCTCTTTCCTCAAGACTGCTAACTTGCTAGAGGCTAAGCTGCCTCTCAAACATCCCCTATCCCACTTAGCCTGTATCCCAGGATTTTCTTTCATGAAAAAAGGCACTGTAAAGGCTCTGGACCTTGTGCTATGATTTACAATTTTTCATCTCCTGTAGAAAGCCTGCCGTGTATGTGATGATACCATTCAGCTCCGTTTACCTGAGAACTTAAAAAAATACCATCGGAGGTTGTTTTTTCCATATGGGTAAATAGTAGGGGTGGGAGTATTCCTTATGGGAAACCTGGAACAGTCGCACTCTGTCGGCCTGACATTTCCTGCTGTAATTGAAACTTTTGATGTTAAAAATTCCATTTACACAGTGTCTCTCTAAGCCAGGCGGGGAGAAGGGCAGAGGTGGGTACAGTGTTAGCACACAGTTTCCCCAACTCCCCCACTGCAGTTAGCTAAACTATAGCAGGTGAGATGCGTAGATGTAAGGGAAGGAATATGAGGAAGGAAATACCAGCTGAGTTAGGTAATTTGGGTCAGAGGAAGCCAGGCGTAGTTACAGAGGCAGGTACAGATTAAATCAACTTGATGCTCTAGGTCTCTGTATCTGCCCATACCCCTGTCCAGGAGGGTAGGGAGAGGTGCACTCAAATAGGGGGGGTGTATCCTGGACATCTGGACTCTGTCTTGAGAGGACAGAAAAACAGCTTCCTCAGAAGTTACAGGGACCAATGGGGAAAAATAACTTTGCCCTCTTGCAAGTTAAAGGACGTTTAGCTGAATGTCTTTAAAAATCCTACCCAGTATTATACAACCTAATCCTCAATTAAATCAGCCAAATTCTAACCCAAATCCCAGCCAGCCTTGGGCAGAAATCCAGGCACAGGAGCTCACCACTACCAAACAGAAGCTTATCCCAACTCCAATTCCAGACCCCACCATAACTTTATGCCTGAAGACCAGCACAAACCCACTCCCCACTCAAGCAAGCCCAGCAACCCCCGCCTGTGCCAATTCAGTTTATCCACAGGGCTCCTTCCAGCTGGGGACACAGCTCATGGGTCCATAGGGGTTTCACCCAGCATGACCCACCCAGCTTCTGCCTCAGCTCAAATCCAACCTCTACCTCCAGCTCTACCCCACCCCAGGAGCTCCTGTCATTCCCAGCCCTCAAGCCAGCCGGATGCCTATCCTCCTCCTCCTCTGTGAAACCTCTGGCAGGCTTTTCAGGGGGCAGCAGCAGCAGCAAGAAACATATGAATGCTGGTACCGACACTGGCCCCAGCTC
This sequence comes from Scolopax mira, assembly GCA_004320125.1. Taxonomy (NCBI): domain Eukaryota; kingdom Metazoa; phylum Chordata; class Aves; order Charadriiformes; family Scolopacidae; genus Scolopax; species Scolopax mira. Next base: position 215,153 of record BJBW01002026.1, read on the forward strand.
CCGCTAGCAGTAAATACATTAATAAGACAAAGTACAGGACAAAGTGGAATCCCTGTGAGTAATGGACATAATTACATTAGCTAGTCAAAGTAACTTTATGTTAAGAAATATTTTTGGCATGCCATGAAAAGTTTAAATCCTGTCACACCCCAACAGTTACAAAAGTCAAAGGCAACATAACATGATCTTATTTTAACTGTTACGTGCATTTGCATAAAAATGCTTCTTCCAAGTAATAATGCAACCGTGCTGCCCTGTTTTGTTTTTTGTTGTTTTCCCTTTTGATGCAACTTTCTTGCGCCCTCAAAGGTACAAAGTCGAACAGGAAAAAGTTCTGCCTGTGATTATTTTCTCAGGCACCTTAAAAAATTAAGGCTCAATTCTTTGAGCTTCTTTCATGTATCTAAAGACAAGACATTGAAAAAAACCAAGAACCTAGACTTACCAATCATTTCTGAAGATCTGGATTTTCATTATCAAATATGCATTTGACCTTCCAGCCATGACAGTGACAGCCACAATAACAAGCAAATTACATTAATCATTATTCTTCCTAGCAATCCTTACAAGGAATGGGCACCATGGTGTGAGAAAACTGAAGCTCGATTTATAGAAACAGACATTTCAGAAAGGAAACAAACGAATTATTTGAACAGTCTTTCAGATTAATTCTCATCTCTACGCCTGCAACTTAAATGACAACTTACTCTAAACTCAACCTCCTCCTTAGAGTTCCACAAAAAGTTCATTCAGGAAGAGAAGTATGTAAAACTTTCAGGTCTCAAAAATACTCGTTTGATACTCCTGACTTCCTCAAACTCTATCACCAAAGTAAGCAAAACTAATACTTAAAGTTAACAGCTTTTACATTTTGATGCTAAATCTAATATGCAGATGCTCATTTAATTTAAGTATTTCTGGAGAAAAGTCTGATTTTCTCCATTCAAAAAGTTGGTTTACTTTTAAATTAACTTTATTTTTAGAAAGAAATTAATTTAAAGATTTCAAAACTTAATAAACAAAATAGTTTGTTTCAGATTGCACAAAACATTTTATTTGCAACAAAATTAATTTACTTAAAAAATCTTTTTTTACTTTTTTACAGAATTAATATCTTGGGGAAAAATTCATTTAGGGAGACCTAAAAAACAAGAATTTCCAGTGATCCCAGTGCCTACCAGTTGTTGTCATATATCCCACCAAGGAATCTTTCATATGAAGACTCATAATAGGTGTTCCAGTTTTCCCATGCCAAGTTAGGATGATGAATTGCACAAAGATTCTTTTTTCTGCTACAGTGGCATCAAAAAGCCTCCTAAGATTGTGGCTCATGGGTGCCCCATTATGCAAAAGGCTGCCCTTACCTGAGGGACTCACAATTAAAAGAGAAACAAAGATGGGAAACCAAAAATAAAGTGATTTATCCAGTGTCATAAAGCAGACCGATGGCAGTGATGCAAAAAGAGTCTGGTTCACCTTGACTCTTCCTTCAGTGACTTATCTGATAGGAGTGTATGGTCAGACTTGCTGGATAAAGCCTTTATTTTGGTTTCTTCTGCCTTTTTTCTGCTTCACAGGCTGGCAGAGGGTTGCAGAGCTTCAGCAAGTACAAATGTAGTGGTCTTCAGCAGACACCTAGGGGAAACCCAGGAAGATCTTTATCTTCATCTTATATTGATCTTGAGTTTTGTCCACCTGGAAGAAAGGAGAACTCCCAGTGTGCCACTAGTGGAAGAAAATTACCTCAAATTATCAGCTGTGAGATAAAGAAAAAAAACTGAGGAGGAAAAAGATATACCAGGTAAACAGAAAAAGAGAAGTGCTCTCAGGAACCGATGGCAACACTTAGCGTAAGAGTTGTGGAGTCTCTGGTCTACTGCTAAGGGTAAACATTTGACCAAATGACAGCACATGGTGGAAAATTATGTGAGATGGGCCAGAACTAAGTCATGATTGATGAGCCTTGGAAGAGCAGGACCTGGCTTTCAATGTTGGTTTTGCAACCTTTGATCTTTATAGCTACGCATTATAAAGCGGTTTCAACTTGTAACTAAATTCCTAACATACTCAGCTGTAAAATCCAGACATATCCTGAGTAATAAATAAATAAACTGGAACTTAGGTGAGAGTCATCTTTTACTGTCACTTAATGCTGGGAACACCAGAGCTTGTTATACTAGATTCAATAGGAAAATGTAATTTTGAGAGCAGTATGAAGGGATTTTGGCTGGAAACAAATTAATTGGCTTTACAGCCTACATCATTAATCCTAAAGAGCATCACAGAACAGCACCTTCCGAATTGTTGCACATACTGTAACTACAATGCATGATGTTCATGAAATACAAATTCTATCGCTCCCTGTATCAGAGCCACAGGCCTTCTACAAAAACGTCATTCTGTGAACTGTGGATATAACCAATAAATCAAGGCAGTTGCACAAGCCACAACTTAGGTGGCATTAATTAGATCAGTGGAAGTTATGATCCAACGTAATTATCATTGCTACCCCACCTACGCTTAATTTCAGTGTTTCTTCCTATCTTTCCCCCAGAGGGTCAATAGGAGAGTTAAACTACATGCTTCAACAGTGCCAGTCTCCAGAGGCAGCACAAAAGAGCAATGTTTGGTAATTATAGGAGTGCAAGTAAGGGGATCATGAGATGTGATTAGATACCATCCAATAAGGGGAGAAAGAAAGACATTCATCCTTTGCCCCTCACACACCTCGGAGCCTTGCAACTGAAGAGGAGGTCTAGGATTTGTGCTGCCAGATCTGACCCACCAGTCTCTGTTCAGCAAGGTATTTACATACAGAAATCACTGTAAGCATATGGGGAGTCTTATGAAAGTAAACCTGATTTCCCAAAGTCTTACATACATATTGAAAACGGCCTTGATAGCACAGCTCAGGGGAGGGGAAGAAGGGTCAATGTACTCAGATGAGACTTGCAGCGTTTCTGACCACATCTATAATAGCAAGTACTGCAGAACAAGAGGAATGGATACACAGAGAGAAACAACTGGTACCAAGGACCTGACATCCACACCGTGTATCTTCATTCTGTACGTGTTTTACTTCTGACTAACTGCAATCTAGTGGCAGTAGCAGCCAGCACGGGGTTGTCCCAGCTTAGTGTCATTCCAGAGGAATCCAGTTCATGTCCTCCATGACTGCTCTGAGATATAACTGGGCAGTTAAGTGTGAATCACTGGGAGACACATTTCAGAAGCACACTGTTAATCTTAAATAAAGTGCTAATACCAGTCCCCCTGTACAGGCATCTGCCTGCCAGGCATGGACGAGTGTCTGGGAATGCACATGCATTACTGACCACCCAATGCTTCAGAGCCTTCCGAGCAAATGTCTCCTGAGATAGCTGCAGAGCGAGAGCTGCAGCGGTACAACCAAGTCAGCATGACACACTGCGAGGGCTATTTTGTCCTGTTGAAATAGCCCAGTGTGACACGCCCCTGATGCAGGTCTGCACTGGACCAACACAATTGTCCCCAGGAGAGCAGTGCACTGTGTGGCTGTCACACGGGCAGCCAGCTCCCCTGTGAGGTGTGTGTGCGCTCTTCCTCTCCACCACTCCCTCCCTCAACAGGGACAATTTTACAAGCCTGCATCTCTGAGGACTGTGCTTCAGGAAGTGAGAGTCACACACAAATACAAATATAAATGGGAAACCAAGTGTTTGCAGGCCTGAGCCCTGAATCACGGTCCAGGAAACAGTTGTAATGACAGTACATGGCTGAAGAAGAACTACTGCCTTTGAACTGAGCGGAAGGACTTTATACAAAAAGGAATCATATATTTCAGGTCACAGCAGTTCTTTCTGATTGAAGGTTGCACCATCACAGTGGTTGGAAGACAAAGAAGGTTTCTGCTAAAAATCCCCTAAGATGCTCTGTTTAGCAGGTCAATTGGTTCTGTTCTTCTTTGACCTTTCTTCTATGCATCTGCGCTTCCCTACTCTTAAAATAAAACATTTTCCTTTGACACTGTGCAGGGCTCTGATTAAAAAGAGCTTGGTGTAATCAGGTGTGTTCCTAGTGAACTGCAGCCTGCAGTACAAAGACATCACTGTTTTTCAGAAGGCTGTTCAGTAATGTTCACTCAACAGAAGAGACCAACAGTACGGCAATATCCATCAACCCTCTGCATTTGCTTGTAATTAAAGAAAGGTCAGTAGCTGTGCCTTTCTAAGAATCACGCTTACCTTTGCACAGTCAAAAACTAAACATACACAAATTTCACAAGGGAAACGTTCGTTGACATCCAGAAACACGAAACCTGAGACATGAAAAATATTAAACAGCCAACTGTGCTAATCTAATAAGGTTTGTGAAACCTATTTGCCCCATGGTTGGTTACAGAACTGTTGAGATAATATTTGGTATCTAACAGCAAAAGTTGTTGTGTTCCAGTTCTTTCGTGCCTCACTGCTACAGAAAGGCCCTGATTCACATCACTTCATTATCTTTCCTCATTTTTATAGGCAGCCAGAGGGCATGCTGGATCCTCAGTTTGTTTGTCTGGATCCACTCATTAGTAAATTACGTGTAGTAAGCAATGACATGCACCTGGACATTTAGGCTGAGTAGATTCTTTAACATTCAAATTGGTTGTGCTACTTCGTCAGAAAAAGCAACAGATCTTTCTGAAATGTGATTTTTGTCTTTATACTTTTATATTTCTAGGACCATATCATCAGTGGAGCAGAAGTACTAAAAGCAAGAGCAAAAGAGAAGAAAGAAAAGCACAAAATTTCTCCCTACAAAGTGCTGTTAACAATCAGTTTTCTATGAACAAAAGGATCCCATGGACAAGACCACAGCCACATTATAGTGTCAATCTGAGTAGCAGCATTTAAATTTTTTGCTGTATAGCTAGACAAGAGCTAAGTTACACGAACTAGACAAGACACTGGAGAGTAAGAGGTGCATAGAGATTCCGCAGGGAAATCTGCAACAATGTTAAATGCAAGCCTGCTGTGTTGCTGGGGGAATCTGGAAATGGAAACAACCTAGAAAACTACTTTTAGGGACCAAGCCTTTAACTCCTCCCTGTTTCTCTTGGTGGTATCACTATGGATAATTTACTATTGAAAGGAAGGAAACAGGGACAGAGGGACAGTTCCGGGATACAGAAAAGGCATGAGGTGTTACAGCAAAATCCTTCTGTCACGCAACCCGTGGAGACCATGGACAACTGGTGTGAGAATCAAAGAGACACAAACCAACACAATTCCCTGCTCTACTGTTCCCATCATCAGCTGGGTACTGCAAAGAATGTAGTTAAAAATGTCTTCTAAAATAGCTTTAAGGATTGGAAATCTGATAAGGCAAATACAAGTGGCAAAGCTCCACTGACGTCAGTGAGACTTATATAAGGGAAGATTTTGTAATGGTAAAAGTAATACTGGAACTGAAAAGTCTTGCACACTGAACAAGGAAGTTTTCATGCCACAGATTTGTCCTCAAAATAATTTCCGCTCTGCCCTGCAAGTAAAAACTGAATGGGTACAACCATACAAGCATAATTTACTGCAAAGCTATTCATTAATAACCAACTGAGATATTAACACTGAATGATATTTTTAAAGTAAATTTTGAATTTATACACATGAGAATTTTCATGGAAAGATGTGACCACAAAATTCAGTACATTTAGCCGGTCGTGGGACAATATGGTGTGGGAATCATTCTTCCTTCATACAATTCTTCTTTTCAGGACCATCTAGTAAGTTGGTGTGAATTAACACTGGTCATTTGAAGTCAATTGAAAAAAATGGAGCTATGCCAAATTACATCAGTGAAGGATACAGCCTTTTGACTTCAAGTTATCCTCAGTTAACACTGGCGTAATCAGAAAAAGGCGACATTTACTTCTCTGCCCAATGAAAATAGCCTGGATATTGGCTACTTTCAGAGAACTGCCTGAAAACATTCCACAAACCATGAATTATTCACAGTATTAAACAAATAATTGTGACTAGTAAATAAATATTTGAAAGTAATGGCTGGTTCATACACCATTCAAACATAGTGTAAGGGAGAGATATTCATCATATGAATTACCCATTAAGAATTATTGGCTCAGCTCTAGTTATAACTGATAAACAGTCATGTGGATAACAAGGCAAGTGTTTGGCAAGTCTCCTGCTTTCATTCACAGCAATATGGCTTCCTTTTCAACAGACACATAAGCTCAACTATTTATCCTCTTTCTACCAGAGAAACTAAATGCCTTCAGTGCACCTGAAAGGCGAGAGTTTTCCTGAGCCCTACTTGTCTGGTTAAATTCCAGGTCAGGCAACAGCACTCTGACAGAACCACATTCCTGCTGTAGTTTCAATTACCTAAATTATTCTTCACCTCCTGTCCTAAGCATGGGCATATTTTTGATGGCCTGAGCTGGGAAATGTGAATGCAAACTGCTACCAGATGTAGAGAGGAAGAATGATTTCATATCGGAGGCACTAGCCTCCAAGTCAACATATCTGAGTCTCTGCTGTTCCACGGGCTTTCTGTAAGCCACTTAGGCCCAAATCCCCAAAGGTATTTAGGCTTTTAACTCCTGTTCATTTCAGTGAGAGTTAAAAGCCTAAATACCTCAATGGATCTGGGTTTTAGCCTCTGTGGTTATGTCTACACAGCACAAGGGTATCCATAGTACCAAGCAGGCATATCAGAGCTAACTGTTAACAACCTGGCTCCTGTAGAAGAGCAGTATCCTGGTATTGGTCTACTATCCAGCCAAGAGTGGAAGACAATCTGGTTGTGGATAGCTCTCACCACAGCATTCCCAGCTACAGCATGCTCAGAGCTAGCCTGGGTATCTCCACACACAGCATCACATTCTGCTGGGTGGATACAACCTACGTGCCTCAAAATTACCCTGTAATTTGGATAACAGCCTGCCTTGTTGGGATATGGGGAGAATGCATACATCCCATAAGATTCATGCAGTGCCTGACCATTCTGCTGGTGGGCAGCATGTAAAGCACAGGGAGCCAGCAGGCTTGGTTCAGCTGAATTCCATTTTAAATCAGCTTTTCAGAAAGCAACTTCCACTGGCCACAGAAAGGCAGCAGGGGGCCATGCAACGTGCTCCCATTCAAATATCTGGCATCTTTCACTTATAACGCCAGTACAACATCTGACTGTCTCCTAAAAGAATCAGAGCAAATGGTTAATGTGCAGTCATGGTAGTTAAAAAAAGAAATGCTTTGCTGCTATTCTATTGTCAGTTTTGGCAAGCAGCAGTAGGGAAGCAAAACACTGATAACATTGCTTTATTGTTCATGTAGGTCCCAACCTTAACATGCTACATCTGTATCTTCTGTCTCAAGAAGTTGCTTTCTTTTCATCAAACACATTCCAGAAGTCAACAGTAAAAGCACTGACAAGAGACAGCAGATTGATCCATTAACTCTCACTCACTGCTAACAGTTCCTTGGCTGAAACTGGACCCTGCATTCCACTTATGAAGATTTGGTAAGTTCAAAATGTAAACATGCTTGCAGGATTTGGTTACTGCTCTCATAAGCTGCAGCTCCTGCCTCAGCTGAACAGGAGGTGCTGGGAACCTCTACAGGTGCCGTGCCTCTTACTTTATACATGCGTAATTAAGTAGCAAACAGGACAGGCCAAACAAGTCCTATGTGCCTGTGTTAATATTATTCTACATTCTCAGTTAGTGCTAATCAATGTGGTTGCAATGAAGGATATTGCAGAATATAGCTCTTTCTAGTATGGCTAACAATAATAATAATTAATAATAATGATGCCCTCTACCAGAAAAGATGCAATTAAATGAGCACATATTTCCCCTTTGGAGACAAACCCTTAACAATCTTTCTTTTAGTAGCAGATAAAAGGAAGCCATGCCTGTCATGGCTTTGAATTTGCTTCGCAAAACTAGCCTTTATTTTAAGTTAGATTTATCTAGCAAGGCCACTTTGTTAAGCTATTATTCTCCATCTGTATTACCAAAGCATATGGGGGTCCCTGCTCATAGATCGATACCCCAGTGCATCAGTCATTGTAAAAACACAGAAAAAGGCTCTTTCTTACACATCTGCTCACAAAGTCTTAAAACAAGTAGAAGCTCGCCTCCTAGTGTGGCTCTCTGTCCCCCTCTACTGACTACAACAGTCGGTCCTGGGTCCAGTTCCTGCATCCAGGGACTCAGCCTGGGGTGCTGTTACCCTTGGAGAGGTGACAATACACCTTCTGAGAGGTAGCAAGATGCTGGCTTATCCTGCGAAGAAGCTGATTTTTCCTGTGCAGCAGCTGGACAAACAAGGTTTTGTCCAAGCAGGCCTCCGAGTTCAGCCTCTGCATTGCTCACAAAACAGAACAGGTTTTTGTGCTGGAAATTTTGACGTGGAGGTAAAACATCACTGCAATATTCCTGGCAATCCCTTAATATTGTGATTCAACACGATTTCTTTGGTGACCACTGGAAATGCAGTCGTGCTACCCTTTGACTCCATGGGTCAGGTTCTTGAGAGGAATGACATTTTCCAGGATGGTCATTTACTTCAGCTGAAAACCTACTGCTTTTCAAAAGTTCTTTTTTTGATGTGACAGCAGCAGTTCCCAAAGAAAGTGAGCACTTTTGAAAAGAAACACACCTAAATGAAAAGCCACATTTCTGCAAAAAAACATGCCTTCAGTGAACACACGAATCTACCTACCCCTAGCCTTTGCTTTTCACACAGACTATGGTACCACGTATGGTCTTGCAGCTCATGAGCAGAACCAGTAGATTGCTATGTGTAGATGCCAGGAGTTGCTCCACTGACATCACTGGGATTTTTGCCACTGATTTCAGTAGAGCCAGGATTTCATGCAGGACTCTGCTGCCATCGGACTTGAGGTTTAATTACACAACTCTTTACTAACTGGCTCTCTAGATTTCTACAATGCTCATTTCCCTTCAAGGGTTAGTTCTGAGTTGTTACAGGGGCCTGTTGGAAAGCTTCATGTTTCTTATGCTTCTCTTCTTCCTTTGGTACTACACAATCACAGATGCAGTTCCCTATTCCAAGTCTATCTGTGTACACATCATCGATATTTACATCTTAACACTTCAGGTTTTCTTCTCCTTTGTTGTCTCAAGTTTCAAATGTTTTTGCTCTTCCCCTGCTTTTCTCTTCTCCATGATCAGGTCTGTTGTATTTAATACTCTTTTGTAACAGACTGTACTCCACATTCGGACTGCAACTCCTTCAGGAATTAGTGTTGGCTTGCTTCCTGTCTGCACAGCAGTGAGTGATGGGACCCGAGGTTTTTGTGGAGAACTGGGAGCATCTCCATAGTAATTCTGGATGGAGAACACCTATTGCTTAAGTTAACTTACAACACCTTAATTTTCAGCCGTGACTTTGTCCACCTGGCAGTCAAAGGCATGACAGCAACACATTGACCAGCTTCAATCTAGCTGCTTTGGATACCTCATGCAATGGAGACACAATGTTCAGGCACCAGCTCTTGAATATGCATGCTGCAGCCCAGGCAGGCTGGCTTGTCCAGCCAGCCTTAAACCCTAAGATTAAAGCTAGTTCTTATTTGATTATCTGCACTGCAATCACACCTCCCAGTTGCAACGTGGGTGCACAACTGGTGACCAGGGGACCGTTCCTCTCCCTATGCTATACTGTCAGAAGTATGCACCAGCTGTACAAGAAGCAAGGGGGTTGGAAAGCTGTACTCAGCTGGTCCTTCCTGGCTGCAGCCTACCTGTTAAGTTCCAGAGCAGCCGTGGTTTTGTTAGCAGCTCAAAACACTGTGAAATTTCAATCTCCCCCTTTCCTCCCCACGCTCTGGAAGAGAAGATAGACTTAGGACTGGGACAGCTTGAATTTATTTTAACTGCTTTCTCAACAAGCAATCTGTTAAATAAAGAGAAACACGCTATAAAGTTGCTATTTGCATGTGTATTCTAAATAATGAAATGAGCATGAGATAAGTTATCATGGAGATTTACAGAAATTGAATTACCACCTTTCTTACATGAGTTCAGAGTTTACAACTTGTTTCTATCTGAAGAAGAGATCTGAACATCTTTAGAGTGGCTTCATGTCTTCTGACAGGTTTGCTTTACTGAGTGTTTTACTTGTCTCTGATCCTGTGGAGGATCAGAGGTCCTGGAAGAGATGCTGAAAATCACTGCACTGCACTGCTATCTGACATAAAGAAAAATGCCACCAGCTGCACCTGAGCTACGTGTGAGCATAACTAATATGAAATAAGAATAAAGCCTGTAAGTATCTGAGTTTGCAACTATGCTCTAGCACAGCCCTAGCACAGCCCTAGCACAGCTGGTGCACCTGTAAATTCAGATCCACAGATATTATGTACCTTATCTGTACACAGAAGTGCAACAATAAGTAAGAGAAAGATAAGAGTAATTTGGAGTCTCCAATTTTTAGGGGCTACACTGAAAGAGTCTCTGAAAGCTAGACTTTGAGGACATCTCAAGTCTCAGACACAGAACTTCAAATTGTAAACCACTTCTTTGCCTAAATTTGAAAAAGTCAAGACAGGGCTATAGCTGACAGAAAACTAGCTTCCCTAATGTCTGGACCTGATTATTCACACACATTTTCAAAATGAGAACTTGAAAAAATCAAGTCCAAGCACTTGTGAATTCCTGCTGACCTGCTACATAACTACTTAGTGTCACACATTCAAAATGGTCCAACAATGTACGTGTCAGCAGGGCTGCATCAAAAGCTTCAGTGTCTGAGTTTGGTGAAGCAAGCATAACTTTGGATACTTATTTAAACCTTATTTTTTGTGTCCCTTAGTCCACGAAGCCAGGGTGAAAATTTTGTTGGAATAATCCTTCTCATGAGGTTTCCAATAATACCTGCATCCAGCTGGGCTAGAAAAACACTCAGAGCAACCTTTCAGAGGTTTTCCTCATTTTGCCTTCCAATTCCAGCTGGGACCCGGAAGAGCAAAGTTTTGTAAGCAGGACTAGCAGTGGGAGAAAGAAAAGTTTGCTAAGTCTTGGTAAACATACCCATATGAGCCAGCGTAGAGTAGCTGAATCTGTGCATACCCAAAGTCCAGTAATTTGGGAGAGCCATAAACAAGTGTAACTGGCTATACAAATCATATATTCTCTCGATAGAAAAATACAACTATGTATGTGCTTGAGCCTCTGCACTTAAGTAATTGAGGAAAGTAAGTCGCTTTAAATTTTTAAAAGCTCTCAGCTGTGTCCTTAGTAATTAAGATAGCATGGATGCAATAAATCAGTTCATGTGCCAACCCACAGAGGTCAAATATAACCAGGCAGCAAATTATAGTAAACATTTATGAATGCCTTGTATACGGCACATGACCCCACCCACTCCTTTTGGCACAGAAGTTTGCTGTTGATTGCACTGGTCCTTCTGGCATTTCATGTCCTCATGCAAGTCATACCAAGTAGCCTCCCTGAAATATTGTACTTGAACATGATCAGACTCATTTTAATCATTGTGTGTATTTTAAATGATGACTAACACTCTGAGAAGATGAGAGAAACCAAAATGGTCAGGGAGCTTTTTTCAAAAGAGGAACAAGGAAAATGTAAATTGAGGTTTCTATTTAAGCAACAAGAAACTCAATGCATCCTACTGTAGAGGAAGGATGGTCTTGTGGCTGGAGCACAGGGCTAGGGTGTAAGACCCTGCTAACCCACACCATTTTTCCAGGATAGCACAGAAAATCCACAGCAGAATCCCCGTGTGACCAGAGTTCATCAGCTCCCCATCTCTAAAAGGGGGATAGTTATGCTTTTGTACTCCCACCCTTTACCTGTCTTGCCCATCTATACCAAAAATACTTCATTGAAAGGGACTGTTTTTAATTATGTGTTTGTGTGTGCTTAACACAATAAGGTGCCAATTTTAGCTGAGTTCCCGGAGTACTCCTACCTGGGAAGTGAAACAGGCATTTACTGCAGAGTTAATGACCAACTGAGATTACTTGATATTATTATTATTATTTCATTTGTACTGCTGTCACACCTAAGAGCACCAGCCACAGATGTGAACCTGTTCTCTTTGCATTTAATGCACAGAGAACATAATGACAGTTCCTCTCCCAAACAGCTTAAAATTAAGTCCTACTCTCCTTTCCTCCACTACCCCTTGCACTAAATTCATTCCAGAGAATGATCTTCAAATACATCTGCCAATGTGATAGCTTCAAGTATCTCCCTATGCCTATTCAGATTAGACATAGATAACACATGAGAAGTTAGGTGAGATTCTGATCACAACTAGAAGGAAAGTGAGAAATATTTCTTTTCTGCCAAAAGGTTCAAAGAAACAAAAATACTTCCTGTATTTTTTAAATGTAGTGATGTCCTGATGATAATTTTTTGGACAAAATGCAAATGAAAACCCAAATAAGAAGGACCTAGGAAATAATCTGATGGGGTTTTTTTTCAGAAAAGTAATGCATTTTGATGGAATTTCAGAGATTTCACAGAGGGCTGTCTTGAGAAAAAGCATTCTTACTTTATTTCCCAAAATATCCTTTCCCTTTGACCCCAAAATGTCCATCTGCTGCTGCTCTCAGTCCTGCTAGCAAAACAGAGACTTCTACACTCAATTGCAGTGGGTTTGGGTATGAAAACCACCATCAAACCCCTATCTTGACTTCAGTCCAAAGCCCTTGAAGCTCCACTTCCATGTTACAGAATCTAGGGAAGCCTAATACAAGATAGTACATGCTGCATTAGAGGATACTTCAGACACTGAAGTATAGTAGAGCTTCTGGTAGGGGATGAAAGAGATGGAGATGTGAGATGTCTCATGTTTATGAGCCATTTCCTTTCCAGTGTGGTGGCACTGATCTTTGAAAGAGACTTTTTTTCTTTCTGTCTTCTAGTCAAAAACCTTTTCAAAGGAAGTTCCTTACCAACTTAAGATGAAAGGACAGGAGCTGGCGTGAATATCTCTTCAGCATCAGTGCCTGTTTTACACTCTGTACACACCTGGAGAGTCCTGGAATACAAGAGAAACCACCTATACATCTTTGGTTAACGGAGAAGTTCCCAGAGCAAGTCTGGGACTCTTCAAAAACTGGCATTTTACCAAGAAGTCACAGGCAGCCAGAATGAAGTACTTTCTCCCTTGCCTTCATCAAACTGGAAAGAGCTTCCAGCTTCATTTGGTTTATGTAGGCTCCTCATCTTGTGCAGATGTGCACAACGGGGAGAGCAGGGGTTGAAGGGGAGCCTCATCCCAACACTATTCAGCTTTTTGTAACCACCAAATGATACTTTCTGAAAAGGAAATCCCTTTTCTTTAAACAGTCAGCAAGAACAAGAAAAAATAACGATGTGGCCTTCCATTCTGCCCTGCATTAGTACCTTCCTACTGTAAAAAACAACGTCCAGGTAGAACAATTTCCTGAATATTAAAGTGAATAAGAGCTGGGGAAAAGGAAGATCTGTGAGGAAAGCAAAGAATACCTTTTAGGAGGAACATCGTAGTGCCTGTTATATCAAAGGATTTTCTCCTATAGGTGTCACCACTTGCTATTCTTCACCCAATTCTCAGCAAACGCCAAATTCAACGAGCTTAGAATATTACACAAGAGCAGACCCACTCAGACATCCTTTTGGAAGTGGTCAAAACTGAATAATGTGTGTCATTCATAAAGTATTCACTGCAGGATGCACTCACACACAGATGTGCTCACACCCACGGGAAAACCTCCAAGCCACTCAAGAGATCTTTTCCACACTTCCCAGGTGAAACTTTTCTTGAATTTGGTCTGACTAAGAAATGATCAAAAAGTTTTACAGAAATAGGCTCTGCGAGAGAATATTGTAAAACATCCAGTATGTTCTTAACCTGGATTGATTGAAGTTCCTCATCTAAAATATGTTATATATGTGTAGATATGCAGCAAATTATCCAGCATTTGCCCCATGAGGATTCCCGTTGTCCTCATTGCTGTCACTGGGAGCCCAATGTGACAGTATCTGATACATTTTAAGAAAGGGTGGCGGGCTTTATTGGCAAACTTAACATTAATGATGCTCACACTGGCCCATATAATCTGCACTAGATTATATAATTTCCTAGATTGTAACCCCTATCTCAGGCCATGTGAACCAAATTTAAATGACAAGGAATTGCCAGCCCCATAACCTGGAAAAGTCTAAACCGACTGTCTTCCAAATTATCCCAAATGCTTGTCTTTAAAGTTTTCAGGGTAAATTATGCTCAAGTTTGGGAATAAATTTGAGGGGCCAGAAGGCAGAAGTCTCTCTGCCAATTTTATTTTGGAGACCTTTATGAAGGCCCTATAAATACAGACACGGGTGTGGTAATCTAGGGAGTGATTATCAGAGCTGCTATTAGGAAAAAATAAAATAGCAAGACTCTAATTCCCATGGCTGCAGAAAATGAAATACAGAAACATAAACCCGAATAATCACCAGTGAAACAAAATCCCTGAAGGCATTATTTCCAAAATCTCATCATTTTAAACCATGGTAAACCAGTGGTATGATTTGAGAGGTTTGACTCATGACTTCTTAATGCTTTGGGTTAGCAATGCTAGTTGACAGGTCTTAGTGGCTGAAGTGAGCTGTACTTATTATAAAGTCAATTGTGTCTACCTGACAATTAGCCAGGAATCCTAATATTAACAGCTCATTAGAAACCTCTCTGTGACATATCATTCACATAGACAAGCACTTGCTCGTGAGCAATCCCTCTAAACCCAGCGTAGGGAACAAGGGAGAGGAACAATATCCAGTACACATGCTTCCACAATGGGGTCTACTGCTTTCAGCAGGGTAGAGAGAAGATTTCAGTGGGCAAATAGGCTAGAAATGAGTCCTACTCATGCTATAACTCTCTTCTCCAAAGCAGAATTAGAATCAGGATTTGTGAAATGTTTCTCAGTCTTCCTAAGATGTTTTTCTGGAAATCAACCTCGTGTCTACAAACATTACTGCTACAAACAGTGGCTCGGCTCCATCAATGCTATCATGCACCACTGGCAACTTCAACCCCACATTGAGTATGATTTGTTCTCTGTAGGATCATCTGATAGAGCAGCAGCAACATTGGCCACAGTTACACAAACAGAAGCAAGTCCAGGGCTGATTATGTCTTTTCATTGATTGAAAAGGACTTCTGAAGGATCCAATAGTTTTTCCAGCATTGCTGAGTAGAACTGGGCAAGATTTTTCTGTTGAAGGATGTTGGCTTCTTCAACTAATACAATTCAACTGTTGACAAAATTTTGGACAAACTGTGGACAAAATTACAAACTCAATTTCAATGAAAATCCCTAATGAAACACTTTGATTGCAGATCAGAAAGTATCTTTGATAAAAAACCAGAACACTATTTCAAATGTTGAAATTCCCCTTTATGTTAGCTCTTGCTTTTGTTTCTTGTTGCAACTCTCTCACAAAAGAAATTCGGATAAAACGTACATCAAAAACAGCAGAGGAAGGGATTTTTGAACTGTACTTTTCCGCATGGAAAAGACATCTCTAAAGCAATCTTATTGCTAATACATACGGAGACAAAGCAGCATTAGTAACATTGCTACCACTTAAGAGACATGGCTATCATTCATCTTTTGATCTAGGAGATCATGCTTTTTACAGGCATTCAAAGAACTTCAGATGTGGGACAGCAATCTTTGGAATATATCCATGAAAACCTTATGAAAATTAAGGAAGTACTGAAAAGGTAAGACTGAATTAAAATCCATTTGACTTGACTCTGGAGTTCAATTTGAATAGTCTTAGCCGCATGGAATGGCATTTTGATTTCAAGCCACTCCACTAGTGAACCGTGGGTGCTATTTAGGAAGAGGAAAGGCATTGCAGCCTGGCCTACTGTTATTTAGAAATAGAATTGTAATTGTGTATTGAGTTCTTATCTCAGGATGAGGTAATCTCCAGTATGCTGATGAACATTTATCAACTGAGCTGGTAAAGCCCCAGGGAATGACAAAGGGGAGAAAGAATGGGAAGGAGACACATTGGCTGTGAAACACTCCTTGCTAGAACAAGAAACAATAGTGTGCTGCAACTGAAAGAGAGACACTTCCTGAGACAAGATACCTTGCTGAGGTACGTTACTAAATAGAGATGAGTATATTTTCAATGACGGGTTGGGGCATCAAAATCACAGCAATTCTTGCAGTGAGAACGAGGTCTTTTTAAGGTTTATGTTTAAGGTTTCTAAGGTCAAGTGATTCTTGCTTCAGATCAGCAAAATACTTGTTCCTCATGTAAAAATGTTTAAAATAACTTGTAGAAAGTAAGTACTAAGCAATTCCTGAATACCAGAGACCTGCAAAATCTCTTAAAATAGATACCCACAATAGCACACCACTTCAAATTTCTCCACATTTTTTCCATATAGTTGAATCAGTAATTTTCCACCCAGAAGCTTATCAAAGCATCACACCTCAACATTCCAGTTCTTATTTTCTGGCTACTCTGAACAGACTAATAACAATCTCAAAATTAAAAAGAAAATTTAATTCAAATCTCCTGCTGGAGTCGAGCTCTCTATAGGAAATGAATCCAAATCCCAAATTCAGAGAAGAAATAGATGCTATTCCCAATCAAGCATACTTAAAAGGTGTTTGGGATGGAAAGAGCTGCAAAGCCACAGGCTGAACATGCGAGGACTATAGGGAGATGTTTAAAAGCAAGGCAGTAAGAGTTTCACACTCATAGTGTTTTTTTTTAAAAAAGCTTTGGACAGTGCTAGTTAGATTTTTCAGGAAGCATCACAGAGCAGAACAAGAACTGTGACAGCACCTGGAAAGCTGCCTGTACCGCTGCCCATCCTCTTTCACAGGGAATTTTGCATGCTACTCCCACCAGCAAATTTGAAAGTACTTCCTCTAATCCTTAACATCATTTCTATAATTTCTATACAGCCTTCCCATTGATTCAAATAAGCACTAGGGTCTGGGTGTAAAAATGATTTCCAAAGAGGAATACAGATGTCACATGAATTAATAAAGCACATGAAATGAAGATCTGGAAAAGAATGCTTTCCACACTTTTACGATCCACACAGCATGCTGTCATATTAGATTACGACTCTTCATTGGTCACATTACATATGGTGCAAAGCATGTGTAGTCCCGTTATGTGCTCCCTGGTAAGAGAAAAACCCTCAGCCAACCTCTTGCTGCAAATCCTGCCCTTAAGCAGAGGTGAGGCTCACTGAGAACTTACTTGCTGAACTACCATTCTTTGGTGTCTGACACAAGATAGTTTAAAGGGGTCTGAGCTTTTATAATCCAGTTATCCTGCATTGGGTATCCAGACCTGAGACCTATTATTTCACCAGTGATAATCTTGTTCAGAAACATGTTCCCTCATTTCCAGCTCTAACATTTTTTTTAGAGAGCAGGGTACAAAACCAACATCAGCCTCTGCCAACTGGTTGAGTAACCCCACAGAAATGTGTACACGAAGTTCTCCCAAATCCCATACATCACAACAAATAATTGATTCCCTTGGTGATATTTAGGACTCTTTGTCAATCTGACAGCTCTTTCACAGGCTTAACAAGGAGGAAAATAAAGACTAACTTCAGCAAAACTTGTGCTTCTTGTTCAAGCAGGTCACTGCTATGGCAGTCACCCAGCCACAAACTCTTGCACACATTAACAGCTCTTCCTAATGCTGAGCTGGACTGACAGCTAGTGACAAAGGGAGCTACGTTGGCACTCAAAGAACTTAATGAATACCACCATCTACTGGCATAAAATATGGAAGAAGCAAAGGAAAGGAGCGGGGACAGCCAGGAAACAAGGAGGGGAAAGGTAAAGTGGCTGAAGAAAAATGAATAGCAATAAAACCAAAACCAAAGCTACCTATCATAAAATAAAAGGCCATTTATTTGAGTATCAAAGAAGCAAGAAGCAATGGTAAAAAAAAGAAAAAAAAGATGGTGGGAGCTATTTTTCTGACAAATTGCCACATGTACCATGCTGCTGGCTATGACTGCTGGTCAGGGGCCTGTGGACAAAGCACAAAGAGGCGAGCTACTGGAAACCAACACAGCTCTGTCACAATAGGAGCAGGCAGGTCAGCCAGTCCCAGGCAGCCTTCTCCACAGTCTACAGACCCTTAGATCATGCAGGCTGATCTTCTGTGTATCATGAACCATTACCTCAAAATCCTTCTTTATTTTAGCCCAAAATCTTGTGTTTCCTCCAGGTACCTAAAAGTGGTGTGTCACATTAAATGAAAGCCACCAAGAGAAGCCTGGAGCTTGTTTGAATGGGTGGTTATCTCCTTCTCACCACAGTTCCCATCTGTGCCAGTATCTCAACAGAAGGCTACTGCCCACAGAGTCTAATTGCTGTAGCCTGGCTTCCTGCCTTAGTCTGCTCCTGGACCTGGCAAGGCTGTGGCCAGCATCCTCCAACATACCACAGCCTTTGGATGTCTCTTTCTTACAGAGCTTCTCCACAAGCAATAATGCTCACCCTGCTATTGATCTCAACTAGACAGGAATTTGTCTCGAAGATAGGGAAGGCTCCATATGTCATTACCATACTGCTCAAGTCATCCACCCACTTCGGTCTGCAAGGCTGTTATCACACTGATTGCTGTATGTACACCTTCCAGGAGTGACTTTACAGAGTCATCTACTCACCTAGAGTTGTAATTAGACAGAGGAATGTACTATTGCAAAATGGATTTAATATTCATTTGAATCCTTAACATTAATTTGCTTCATCAGTGTGCCAGCCCCTTTCCATATTTGCTTTCAATGACTATTTTAACAAATTAATTTTCTGGCAGGAATATTTGTGGAAACAGTATGCTTTAAATCAGTACTGGGGAATGCTCCTGGGAAAGAAATTTAGTGTTCATAATTGTGCGTATTGTCAACAGAAATCCAATATTAAGTGTTCTGCTTATCCAATCCCACGCGCTGGGCTGCAGTTCAAGAGGCCTCCACTCAGTCCCTGTCTCTGCCAGACTCCCGTCTGATCCTGGACAACTTGAGCAATCTCTCCAGTTCCGTCTGCTCCTGGGCCAGCATAGCTACGCACGAGAGCTCAGGGCTTGCAGCACAGCCAAAGTCTACCTTCCAGCAGTGACTCTACAGAGATGCTTCCCAGAGCCAGTAAGAACTTCCCAGAGCCAGTATGGCTGCCTAGCACAGGGCAAGTCTACAAATTTTAATCGGAGCTGGCCAATTCAGGTTAAAATAACAGTGAGGGCTCTCGAATTGCTTTGGTTCATCTGATTTAATCTGAATTATTTAGCTCAGGCTAGCAAATCCAAATTAAGAACACACCTGCATTTTTTGCTATGGAAATATCCATCAACCGTAATCCTTCCCACCACATGGAGGTCATAGAGGCTATAAGAAAGCCTTTACCTTTATTTTCATCCCTAATTACACCACAATCTATTCCCTTTCTAGACCACAATCATCCCTGAAAGTCTACCCTTTCCCCTACAAAAGACCAAATGCTAAATTAAAAAAAAAGTTATCTCAAGTCCTGATCTTACAGCTCCCTTTGCAAGGAAAGGGCTCAGCCATACCAATCAGTGGTTTCATCAGTTCTCTCTGCAAATGCTAGTTGTTTTTTGTTTTTTTTTTCCTCTGTGTAAGAAAGGCTAGAGAACTAAGGAAATCATATTCCACTTGAACTTTCTGCTGTTGTGAATCTTTTCTCTCTCTCTTTGGTCTATGCCATTTAATTCCTGTGTTTCCCTCACTAATTTCTACCTCCTTTTTTCAGTCTGTCCTGCATCATCCGCATAGCAATGCAAGAAGCAATGGCAGCGCGTTACCCAATTATTTCTTCGCAGTGATATGTCAGACCTCACCAGAACCTGTGGCTGGCTGCACTCTGGTTTTCCCTTCTACTGCACCAAGTCCAAGGATGCACTACAACCTTCAGTCTGTGCCATCAAACTCTCAGTTCATGCATTGCCACTGCTCCTTCATCTCCATGGCAGCCAGCTTTCTGTCCTTTGCCTCTCTGTGCTCATCACTCTCTCGTTTTTCCACTTCAGTCACTCTTCCTCTCTCCCGCTTACATGCTGGGCTGTAAGCTGAATGTCTCATGTCTGACAGTAAAACAAAACAAAACACACACAAAAAAGGCAAGGAAAAAAAAAAAAAGAAAAAAAAAAAAAAAAGAAAAAAATCCAACTCCAAAGGTCTGCATAGGATTAAGGCCCATTTGCCCCAGATGGTTTGGAGACAAGAAAACAAAAAAGTCAGACACAGCAAGGACTAGATAGACTTTCCAAATAAGCAAGTAATAACAGAAAACATACAGGGCTAATTTCATTTACAGCGTACCAATGCAAATTCCTGGTGGTAGGCATCAAGGCTGGGATTTTCCAAAGGGCTAAAGCTCATATTTTTAAAAGCTCTTTACTGACTTAGGAGTCAAAGACCTGCTTTTACAAGGAAGACAAGAGCAAAAACCTCCTTCTGAAGCCAGTCCTAATTCTACCAGTCAGGCTGGCATTTGCAGATCCTGAATTTGCCATCACTTCATTTTCATTGGGAAAGCCCCTGAGATCTCTCTCTGTGGGTAGGCACAAGCTGTGTCTTGGCAGCAGCAAGCAGGTCAGTGCCTACCTCCTGCCTAAATCCCAGGCTGAATCAGAAATCGGGTGACCCAGTGGGTCTAGTTGGCACACAAGGAACACACATAAGCCTCACCATATTCTGTGGCTACTGGTGCCCCCCATGGCAGGGCTTAGTGGTAGTGGTTAGCTGCCCCCTGAATGCCTTGTTCAAACTCCATCATCAGCTGAACCTGGAGCAAGATTTAAAGGTGGACCCTACCACTTTTACAAGAGAGCATTTTCCCCGGCTTTGTGTAAAATACTGGAAGATTCACTGGGGACAAGAGAAAGCGTTGATACTTGAAGAATGTTTTTGGGGAGGAAAATGCATTAGATCCCTTCTGGGTTTCTTGTGGCTTGTTTTGGTTTACTTGTTTGTTCTTTTATATGAGATGGGACTCCAGTTCATTGGGACCTCTCCAGTTAGCCATGATTTCAGGTAAATAATGGAACGTGGCTTGGCGAGCACGTCTGCTCACTCTTTTAGCACTCTTGGGTGTAACCCGTCTGGTCCCATAGACTTGTGTGCATCCAAGTGATGTAGCAGTCATTGATCACTTCCTCTTTAATTGTGATGACCTGATTCTGCTTCCTGCCCAGTACCCTACCTCATGAGACTGAGGCAAAGTAGATGTTGAGTATCTCAGCCTTTTCCTCATCCTTTGTGACTGTGTTTCCCTCTGTATCCAAGAAGAGAGGGAGATTTTCCCTAATCCTCCTTTTGTTGTTAATGAATTTATAGAAACATTTTTTATTATCCTTAATAGCTGTAGCTAGGTTGAGCTCTAACTGCACTTTGGCTCTCCTAATTTTCTCCCTGCTCAGCTTCACTACATCTTTATAGTCTTCATGAGAGACCTGTCCATTCTTCCAATGATCATAGACTCTCCTTTTATTCTTGAGATCCAGCCAAAGGTCTCTATTTATCCAGGCTGGTCTCCTTCCTGCCTACTTGGTTTTTGGCACATGTGGACAGCCTGCTCCTGTGCCTTCAAGACCTCTCTCTTGAAGTATGTCCAGCCTTCCTGGACTCCTATAGCCTTCAGGGCAGCCTCTCACGGGATTTTGTCAAGCAGTCTTCTGAAATGGTAAAAGTTTGACCTCCAGAACTCTAAGGTGGCAGTTTTACTAACCCCTGACTCATTATCTCCTAAGTCATTCAGAGTATAAATTTCAGAGCTATCTTAGGGAAAGATGTTTACAGATATTTACATCTCCAAACTATACTTACATAAAATATTCCTCAGGGAATTAGGAACACAGTCTATCAATTTTCATTGAATTTGTGCCTCTGAGTCATAGAGATGTTTTTTGAAAACCCTAGTCTTGCAAGTAGAGTTAGCAATAAGCACCAAAAGACTGATTTTGAAACAGTTCACCATCCACACTTGAGGACACATTCTCATACGCACCCAGTTCCCTGACCGATACATCAATGAAATGCCCAGATTTTCAATTATGCCAAGCACACCCAACCATTCTTCACCACCCTGTATTCTCTTTGGGAAGGACAGAAATCATCACTGCTTTTCTGAAGAGAGCTTGGTGTTGAGTTCTTTTGAAAATCAGGCCCTACTATTTACTACATCTCTAAACAGCTCCAATCAATCAATCTTTGCTGGCAGAAACTGTACCAGCTGTCTCCAACGTTGCCTCATCTTCTTTCAAAAATATCCTTTCTGATTTCAGTAGCAGTAAAGGTAGATCAAAACCAGTTATTTTGAAAATCCCACCCTCTATAGCATGTCACAGCAACTCAACACCAATTAAATTTGGGATCTTGAATCTTTTCAGCAAACTGGCAGTTAATGATCTATAGGCAAAGGCTGTTTGACAAGCATGGCTGAAACGTAAAGCCATATGTGAAAATCACCATATTTTAACATACAACTTGTGAAGAGAAAGAGTAAAATATGAATCAAATTAGCTATCATTACAAATAGTGGTCTGGAAATGAAGCACAGATGTTTTGATGAAGAATGGGTCTTTTTCGTAACACAATTCTTCTGAAAAGTGCCCATTCTGCATGAAAAGGATCCCTTTTTCCCCTGAAGAAACTGATTGTTCAAAATATTGAAGTATTCCAACCATGCACAAAGACATTTCTGCATGCCTTTGCAGTGTTCCATGGGAGCTGGATTTTGTTCTTTGGTGTTCATCTAAGCCAAACTCCTTAAATGAATTACATTTCAAATATCATATATCTATCATTTTTAAGGGAGGAGACCACAGAGGATCAGTCCAAATAGAAGCCAGGTTTACAGAAGTTTAAAGAGAGAAATTTAAAGCCAGGTACTATGACAGCTTTTCCAAACAGAAATATTCTCATCTTCTTTTTTTTTTTCCTCACTGTAGTTACAGTTCTTTTCCTTACTCAGTGTTTATGCTATACATGAGCCAGTAACAGTCATAAGCACAAAAGTAATTTGATAAAGATCCACTGAAATACATACATTTGGCCAGCAGCACTTGAACCCATGCACATCTCCATGTAACTCTCTTACCCCTGCACAGTTTGAATAAGATCTAAGGGTAGGTAAAATTTCCAGTACATACTCATATGCCCACAAGACAAACCTTCAGTCACACAAGTGTTTTCTTCCTTCTCCCAAAAGGCAGACGTTTTTCACTTTTGTGCCCCATTCCTCCCACACCTGCCTCCTTACAAAGCCACAGTTACTATCCAAGAAGAATCGCACTAAACTGAAATTCAATATGTTCTATATTCAAAATGTTCTACACCTAAAACCAGTTTAAAAGTCTACTATTGTCTCTTCTCCAAGCTGGCAAGATGTCATTTGTAGGTGGAAGGAATTTTCCTTACTAAATCGATTTGAAAAAACAGGTGAGCTTTCAGAATAGCTCATGGGTCTTTCTTTCCAGATCTAAAATGTAAGTGTGTTTTTTTCAGTACAAAAACACTTCAATGGTTAAGCTGGGAAAGCTCCACAAGATAGATTATCAGACTGGATCAGTAAATTTGCATGTCTCAATTTTGGGGGACATACAGAGGGACTCTGAACTCTAGGCCCTAGTAAAGTCAATAGCAAAGCACAGGCCTTGTCCAGATTCCTTGTCCAGATTCCCTTGATGACCTGTGGAAGAAGAGATCTGCTGTCCTCTAACACACCACATGGCTATAGTATGAAAAAACCTTGTGGTTCCTGACCCCTCCAAATGAGGAACACTATCTGTGCAGCCACTCCAAACAGAGAACAAGAACAGTGCACAACATGGCATGATTCCTTCTGAAGATTTTCTAAATCAAGTAAAATGGAAAAGTGTTCAAGTCCAGAATAGAGATAGGCTTAATATGCTTTAATAAGAAACAAAGAAAGCACTGTTTTGCACTGTATTGTTCAGGCTTGCCTTTAGGCACATGTGGAAAAATGTTTACTAAATAATTCAAATACTTAGCAGTGAGATCCATTTTATTTCAAACTGAATTTTCTGCAAGCTTTCACGTGCCAAAAGGGAAGCAAAAAGGTCATCAAATTATTCTGGATATTAAGCTGTCAGTGCTGTTCTGCAGATGCAAACCCCTCAATTTCACCAAGAATGAGACACGTAAAAACACAAACCAAACAGATTCCTCTCTCCAGAACAACAAAAGTATATCATCCTGCACTGCAAGCTGGAATGGTATGGAGAGGACTCGTAACTTCAGTCCTGTGTGTTTTAACCATGCACAATTGTCTCTTTAATACATGACTAAAACCCATGATCCTAGTTCAATCCTCACTCTGCCAGGTGAGTAAAGACGTTTGAAAAGTGCTTGGCCAGAGGAACTACATGAAGAATATCTCCCTCTCACCTAAACTAATTTTCTTGAAAGACTTCAAGCAACACACTTCAGCACACTCAACCTTAAATCAAAAAAAAAAAAAATAAAAATACAAATGCCATCTCAACTCCTCCCCATTCCTTGCCAAATCAATTTTAGTGTTTATAGCTGACTTAACTGACTTTTCTTTAAAAAAATATAAAAGACTACATAAAACAATACATCAAAACTGACTCATATTGCAAAAGAGTTTTACTTCAAGTAAACGTCTAATTCTTTTGGAAAAACACTTCTCAAAAAACCATCTTGCCAATCAGAGAAAATAGAAGTAAGGTGCGTTTTTAAATGTTGTTCTTGCATATCAGATCCCCCACCATAATGACATGGCTGGAGTTGAAACTAGTGCCAGGCAACCCTCAGACACGGCTAAAAACGTCTATAAAGTACAACACGTACCTGCCAACTGCACTATTTCCAACTAAAATCTATGGCCATTTTAAGTTATCTACTGCCTTAGTCATCTATTACCTGTACTTTCGCATTTTTCTACCAGTCACAGCTAAATCTTAGACTTTATTAAAAAAACATAGCACTTACAGCACACTCAACCTTTAAACCATATGTTGCTGAACAATTTGCTACCATTTTAAGTAGAACTAATTCCTAAGATACATAGAAGCATGCTGAATTGACATATTTCAAAATCTTTTGTTGTTTGGAATAACCACGTTCTGAGAAGAAAGCAGCGATCAAAATCCCTGCTAGTAATGAACCAGAACGCTGCCTGAGTATCACCAGGGATCCTGCAGCTACCATCCTAAGATGTCTGTAATTAACTACTGCCAAAACCAACACCACTTATCCATTCACAAAATACTTCCAACAACTGCAAGTTTGTTCCTGACTTCAATATCCCTTTTAGTCTGAAAAGAAATTAGCACACTGATTTATTCAAAAGATGTGCTTCCTTTGGATAATCAAAGTCTTTATAAGCATCTACAGTTTCAATTGCTTAATTTCCAGTGCTGTTTGCACTGGAGAACACATATGTATAGAATGGAGCCAGCTGGATACTTCTGGTTGGTTGTGTATCCTCATCAAAAATCATTCCCATCAGTTACAGCTAAATTGAATCTATACTGTGGTAGGCCCTAGGGGTACCAGGCAAGACCAGAGCACTGTACAAGCATGCAGCAAAAGACAGTCCCTGCCCTGAACAGCTTGCAGTCTATATGCACAGGGAATGGCAGATGCAGCAAGACACAGTGACTCATGAAACATCTGGCAGTAGCAAGCTGCCAGTGAAGATTTTCTTGTGAGGGAAAGCTTTGTCAGCTTCAAATAGCCTCTTCCCCAGGATACGTGGGTGGTAGGTTGAAAGCCACTGCTCTAGATCCTTTTGTGCAAATCATTGCAAACCACTATGATGCTTGGGGAATTTTGCAGGAGAAAACCCGAAGTAAGAGTAGTTGCTACTGGCAGAGCAACAACATCCAGCCGATGAGCAGCTCATGTGGGACTCCCCTGTCTAGTTGGGACTAGACAAGCTGATGTTTAAGCCCTTTAGAAGATGCAAAGCAGAAGGACTGCTTTTGCATACGTGATTTGCAAAGCCAGGACACTCTTGCACAATGAAGCTGCCCTCATTCATGTGGACTAGATTAGAAGAAAAATATCAGTGAGAGCTATTCCATTCCATACCTTTAGTGGATTTGAATCAGAAGAACAATTTAGAAAGATCATTTGCTTTTCTCCAGTCACAAGACTACATAATGTCTTTTAATGTCACTTCCTTCACTTCTTTAAAGGCTACTACCTTTCTCAGTTAACAGGAGCTCTGCACTCAGCTGCTTTTCTGTACATGAAACTCACTCTAAATCAAATGGGAAGACATTTGCATGTGAGCTCCTGGGAGGCAGCATTTGCCATTCTCATTTTTTTTCTCTTGACATGAAGAAAAATGGATTTATCCATTAGAGATTTATCCATTTATCCAACTAGAAAAAACAGCATTTTGCATGTATTTCTACATAACAATTCAAATACTGAGGAAAAGGGAGGTGCATTTTCATGGTCTAGAGGCAGAACTAATGTCTTTGGATACAATGGCATCTGAGGGAGACTGTCAGCTGCTCAGTGTTTAGTATGGGACAGTCTGGTAGTTGTTTATGGCTTTTAATACTCAGATTTGCAATCAAAGACATCATCTACCTGCTGATCTTGAACAGTAAAAATTCCTCTATTTTTCATTTAGGGATCTATGGAAGGTTTTTCACATCTATTGACTTGCTGAAATGAGATGGACTTATTTCTCCAATATGAGATAGCTTTGTGTTTCTGGGAGCACACAGTTAAGATTCTGGTGAAGATAGGAGCTTATGCCATAACATCACTACCTCTGCTGAGCGGAACCTGCGTCAGTTAAGCCTAGATGTGAGCAGCCACACTACAAAGCAAGCATTTCCTAATGATCCTATGTCCCCCAACAGTTACTGAGCCTTCAGGGAGCACATCCCATGGCTCTCTACAGCACCGCACAACTCTCACCCAGGGAGTCACAAGGCAATTGGTCTCCTCTTTTAGATGCAGGTTGTGAGCTGCAAAAAGGCACTGGAGGACAAGCCGGGCTGGAATGACTTATCTTCCACCCTAAGTTTGACTACTACAAATAAAACCAAAGCCCCTGTTCTAACTCTTGTTCTCAGTAAGGTCCATCCCTGTTGAGAGAAGTGCTAAGCTCACTGCAGGGTTTTTCATGGGACAGAGAAAAGATAAAGTACAATAATCTACTAAAAGCCCAACCTGACTGTGTAGTGAAGGCACAAACTGTAGATCAAAGGTAGATAGAAGAGAGTTTGAACATTTCAGACCTTGCAAAGTGACAACTGATTTTTTAGAAAGTTAAATCTGACAGAAGCATATCAGCTTTCCAACAGCAGTATTACTGAGAACACAGCTGCAAATGGATGCACTACAAGCAAACAATCAACTCTTGGATCTCCACAAAAAGGAAGCTCCAATGAGCTTCTCAGATCTCTCTTCAACTTCTAATCAAATACAAAAAATAACAAAATTACAGAAGCAGGAAACCATACTTCCTACTCTTTCATGAAAATCCTTTGAAACTCCTCCACTAAATTGAAGATTTAAATAATTTCCTAGTTATAAAATAACCTCTGCTTGTTTTCATCAGCATGCCAGTTTCAGCATCTTGGAAAAATCTTCTCTCACCTCAAGAAAACGCATACTCACATAAGGTTACCAAGATTCATTAGCTAGTTACCTAGATTCATTAGTTTTCGTTTGCTACTGGAAACGCTTCTAGTGCTGCCCAGATGGATAGAAAAGGAAGAGCACCTCAGGAGATCTGAGGCAATGAATAAAGTAAGACTCAGGAGATGCTAATGTGGATTTTGATTCTGTCTCAGGGTACCTGTGTAACCTGGAACAGGTCATCGAGAACCTTGCTCTACCCTAGTTCTCCAGCTATGAAATAAAGTGGTAATTCTCTGCCTCAGAGGAATCCTATGGTGCTGAAATCATGAAGGCTCAGGTATTATGGGGCTGCAGTGCTCATAAATATTTAAAGAGAATGAAATTAAGAGGGAGGAAAAGACGGGGGTTTTTAGTCCACTTCAAATTTATTTTTTTTGCTCTGAGTAGAAGTATGGAAAAGGTAAAACCAAGTAATCTGATCTTACTGCAATGACACCGCACCAGGCAATGCTAATCATAACATAAAGGCAGCTGTGTGTAGAAATGTGTTTCTTTTTGGCACCTTCTGTTCTATTGGTTGTCACACACCCCTAGAAGTTGAATGAGTCAAGACATGGAAAAAAATCCCATCAACATGACAACACCCAGTTCGCCTGCTACTTTCATGAACAGTTCACCTAAGCCCCAGATTTTCTAATTCTTCAAGATATGGACATGACATGTTTGCAGTGTCTTTGTCTTTGCTCACACTAGAGTTGGAACTTGACACCTGGTGGCATAAGCAATAAGAGGCCAGAAATATCTGAAATAAAGCTTGATACTCAGATGTATCAATATTGACTGCATGACACACCTCATCTTGTAATGGACCCTCAAAAGGGTCACACCTTCCAATTCTAGCATTGAAATTAGCAGCAACTGCCTCTAACATGATCCAGATGTTTTGGGAAGCCAGTTGCAGGTTTGGACAGTTACTCGCCTTATGTCCCATGCTTAAGTGATGTGATCAAGTGCTGAACTTCCAGGAGGGTACAGCCCTTAACTATGGAGTGCCCAGGAGGCACTTCTACACAGGACAATGCAGAAGTGGGGGACACTAGTTGTCACAGGCAGTTCAAGCCAGGGCTAGTATTGATCTTAGTGACCAGACGGTATTCCCAGTTGCCTTGTGGCAGCAGGTGTGCCTGTAGTGATGGCTTCCTGATGAAGGATAATAAATCTGCAACTACATTTCACTGAAGTACGATCTGGAACGACACTGACACTCACAGAAGTGTATCCAAGAGGTGTAAGAATGTCTTTTGTCCACTGACTTCCTGGGATATTACACAGTACCATGTCAAAAAGCAAAGACTAATCTTTTGTCTTGCAAAGAAAGAAAAACATTTAATGCACATAAGCACATATGAGGTAACAGTAAAGATTAGTGTGCATTTTGGCCAAAAAATCAAGTGACCAGTGAAAAAAACAACAAGAGGAAAGACTTCTACTTACTCACTAGGACTAGGACTCAGTGCCTTGGAAGATGGCAGCGTTCAGTAATTTGATATACAAGACTTCCAATGGTTAAGCTGAAATCTAGTAGTAATGCTGCACACATGTTTTTAAGGACACTAAAACATTCCACAACTTAAGGAGTCATCTGCTGAATTTCCTTTTTCACCACAGAAATGCAAATGCAAGCCACCTTGCTACAAGGTCAAGTTGATGTAACTGCTGGCACTCCAGCTTCTGCATTTTCCCAGACCGGCTCTTCCAAGTAGAATCTCCTTAGAAAAGCTCGTACAACTCTAGCAAAAGCAAATTCATTAACCTGATGCAGGGTCATACACAGTGCCTGGCTGCATACGACAAATGCAACCTTTGTGGCAGTTCAATATGGCAATATCCATACCATTTCAGTGGCAGGCAGTTGATGCCAAATACTCACATAGGTCTGTGTAGTAGTTATGAAGCACATGTTGTCCTGCAGAAAGCATAAAGCTAATAAACATAATGGATATTCTGGGGAGAGACACGCCATTTTCACCCAATACCATATGCACAGAGCTTTTCTTTTTGGCAGTACAATACTCCAAAAAAGAATTTCAAGCCCACAGAGCCTCAGCCTTTGTTGTTTGCCAGATGGACTACAAAATGCATATACTGTCCATCATAGGATTATGCAAGTTGTCTATTCTTTGAAAAATAATTTGAGCATTATCCTCTGTACCCTTTTAATGGGTTTCCCTTTAATGCAAATTAGGAAGTCCAATTTTTCTTTTTAAATACTGCTTGTAGATAACTGCTTTCAGCTTTACAAATGACATCTTATTTAGGCACATACTTCAACAGTATCAAGGGAAAAGAAGATTTTTTTTTTTATGAATGACAGCACAAAGTATGTATTATTGCAGGGAACTACATATGTTAACCCTGATCACATACTTGTATTTCTCAGCATCCCAGAAATAATGAACAATATATGATGACGCAGTTACTATGAGTTACAGCTGTCAGCCCCAGTGCAAGATACAACTACTTTTCTGGAAAACACCTGTCTGAGTATATGTTTGCATTTCCTGAAGCCAATAAAGTTGTGCTTAAATGATTATCTGAACTGCTAATTGTGCAGCTCACCTTATCTTCACATTGTGGAATTTTTTGTAGTTACTGGCACCCCCAAGGATTTCATGGGTTTTAAATACAGACATCTTCCAAATTAGGCAATTCCTCATCACTTGATGAGCAGAGATGTATCAGATTTTCATACTCCTCCATTTCACCAGTCACCAAGAAACTGTGACTGCACAAATAAAACTATATATATTAAAAAGCAAGATTCAGCATGACTACTGCTGTACCTGGAGTTATATCCACTGATGTCACCTATCTATCAAAGATCTACCCATTTCATGCATCCCTTGCTCCTCTGCTTCCTCACTGAATCCTGACAGGAAGAGCCTTTGAAATCCACTCACACTTCATTCAGCAGTGAACATGGACCATGCACTGGCATATGTTTTCAGTGCCATGAACACCAAGCAGGGCAGATCTATGTCATACATCACACTCCCAGATTTCTTGTGGGATCAAATGGTTTATGTGATTAAGCCCTGGGGCAGGTTTTAACTTATGAAATTCAGTGTTGTTCAGGAATTGGTGCTTTGGAAAACTTCCAAAGTTCACCAAAGAAAAGATTAAAAGTCTTGTTTATTGCCATTGGGTTTGGATCAAGTCTTCAGGAACCACATATCTTCTTACACTGCCATAACTGCAGAAATGGGGTAGTGCTCTTGCTACAAGTTCTCAGATTCAATCTGTTCTCTGCAAGACACTCTTGAGAACTCCTGTAACACACCCTTTCAATATGAAAAGGCTCTCCAGCTTTGACCTTCACAGCACACCAGAAGTCGAGGATACTAGTTGCAACTTTCACTTGTAAAGTCTGCTTTACTACTTTTGTATTATCTATAGCCTGAACTAAGCTTATTAACACTAATAAAGCATCAACCTGAAAGGTCAAAGGATTGGAATGTCACTGTCACACATAACTAATGTGACGCCCCAAAATAAGCATGAATGAGCTTTGAAAAGGCACAAACCAGAATTTTATCGCTAACTCAAAATCACACAAGCAATATAAATTCTTGCTTTCTCCTCACCCTGCCCATGAGGAACCGCACCTCGGGTTCACCCACAGGTGGCAGTACTTCAGTGGCAAACTCAATCACGCAATATCAACGCCGGGATCCTGCAGAGCAAAATCAGTTGCAAAAGAACAGAGGGACATATATTGGTGTTAATATGGTTCCTTAGTCAAAGTAGCTGTAAAATGAGTGAAAAAAGAGAGTGAGTTTCCCTCAACTAAAGATATTACAAGAAGAACAAGAATGAATAGTGGCCTGTAGCCACTTTTAGCTAGGTAAAATGTGGAATATTACCTGATTTAAAATCATGAAATTGAAGAGAATTAACTGATAGACATTTTTCAGTTCCTCTCCAACTAAGAGGAACGAAAGGATTTGATAAGCTATGGAAATTCACTTACAAAAACCACAGCATTAATTCTTGTGATAAGCAAGCCGTTATTTTTCTTGAAAGAGTCCATTGTTCATAAGTAATTTAAGGACAAATTCCAATTCAGGAAAATACATTTCATATCAAAATTCAATACAACATCCAAGAGTGACAGGAAATTCAGGCCAGCAGGATTTATTATTTTTTGAGGTCCAATTCTTGAGGACTATTTTTAATGTTGATTCATAAAAATGTTGCTTTAGTCAAACATTTTTGAAGTTGAGATTTGCTAGTGGTTTGGCTCTTTCGGGGAGGGGGAGAACTTGAAAACATTCATGGCTTGGCCAGAAGGTATGAACTTGCTCTTGCATTTGACCTCCTGTGTACAGCAGAGACACAAATATTGGTCCAGCAGAAGGTCCCCACAAACACACTTCAGCACAGCTCTGCTGCGTTAGATGCTGCATAACAGTGTCAAGTACTTTGTGTTGGCAATAATCTGAACATCTCCATCTTTTTTCCTCTCATGCATTCCCCAAATAGTGCTCGTGACTTTTTAAGATGTTGACTTTGTGTCTTTTTATTTCCTTCTCAATGAGCTTTAAAAAGTCTTGTGTTTTCCAGTTTTCCTCTACAATCATTTAAAATTGGAAAGTTAAATTCTCCTGTAAATCCTGGAGCTCATGTGCTAAGAAAGACCATGACAAATAGTAAAACATGACATAAGAAATATATGGCAGATGTATCCCTGTCTTATTCTGTTATAATCTGCATGCTGAAAAATTGCTTGGGTCCTTGTCAGTCGGAGGCAGCCAACTGAGGGAACCTGCAGCATAGTAGATTTACAGTCCCCAGTTGCAGAGCAGGACTGGCACTGCCAGGAGATGAAAACTTACTGTGCTCAGCCCTGTGCAGAAAGCACCTCCCTCATACAGGATGTCAACACCCGAAGAAATGACTGCCATCAGCTCAGGTTCTTCCCTTTGCACTGCAATTTGGCAGGACCCTCTTGGAGCTACATAATCAAGCCCTTATTTTCCTGCTAGCTTCATGATGACTACATTTCTCCCAGACCAGTCCTTCACTTTCACATTTTGCCTCTGCATTTTCTGCCATGCCTTTAGTAAAGGTTAAGTCAATTTGGAGCTTTCAGTAAGCACCATTCAGTCATCCGGGAGCCCAATTGTGTATGGTTATCCTCATAATGGGCACACAACAGGCAACAGCAATGGAAGCTTTTTCATGCACTGTCCCACCCAGGATGCCCAGTACCTTGAGCTACAGGTCTTCTCCCATAAGAACATGAGGGTACTTCATTATCTCATACCATCATTAGGTTGCTCAGTGAGAGCTACAGTGTCAAACAAGGGTGGGTCTGTCAAATGCTGCCAGTTGGGATGAGATCATCTGGCCAATGAGACAACTCAGAGACCATTTGCTTTTACCTAGACTTCAAAGGCCACAAAGCTTCCAGCCAATAACCAAAGTCTACTTGATTCACACAAATGACCTACAGATGAGGCAGTTCCCATTTCATTATTGAACCTCCGAACCACCCATTGTCCCTATTTTTTCCCCTCAACTGTCCAACTGGATACCCCACATAAATTAAAGCACAGTGCCCCAGAGTCACATAGTGCTGAATTTCCACTGCTCTAAAAGGCAAATCCTGCACTCGAATAAATATTTCTAAGCTCTAACTCTATAAACAGACCCTTCATGAGAGTATAAAAATAACTGAGCCATGCTCCAAGACCTTTTGCATTGCTGGAGAGGTGCAAAGGGTGTGCAGCATAAATAAGAATCGGGTTCACAATTTCTCCGCATGCTCACTTTCAATTACATGTAGATTTGTTTCAGCTTTAAAACAAAGCTTGAACTGATGCCAGATATTTTTTTCCTTAAATCCCAACACATTCCAGATTAGCTGTGAACAACAGTTTCTCTTCTCCATTTTCAGCCTCTGACTTCTAAAAGGACACAGAAGAGGAGCTCAGGTTTAAGATCTGGTCTAGTGGAGAGGCCCTGATCTCTTGGAATGAGCACAGGTGCTTCTGTGTTGAAGTATTAATCAAATAAAGTCCCATATGGCTATTTTATTATGCTGGTATGGCAAGCAGTCAGCTGTGGGGTTTCTTCAGAAGCTCATGAGGTCATTCGGTCTCTTTAAAGAAAAATAACAACTCTCCCCCAAATAGTTAGAGTTGGCAGCTGTGATATTGAGATGATGTAATTGTGCATAGTGGTGATGTGAGATTTTTCTTGTTTCCTAGAAGCCAATACTACAGAGGTAATCATAGTAACAACAGTATCTGCTTAAAATTTTTGGGCAAGGAAGGAGACCAAGTTTCTTGCAAAAATGAACAGTGATCATAGAGAGCGAAAGGTCAGAAATTGGCTGTCAGAAATGGAAGCAGTCAGGGCCACGCTCTGGTGCTGAAAATGCAAGGTAGCAAGCAGTGCAAAAAGCCAACTACTTCCCCTGCACTAAAACATATCTCTTTATGTTCTGAGCACCTTAGGCCACTTCCCTTTCCACACCTCCTCTGTTAACACGTGGTTATCTTCTTAGTTTTGCCATGGGAAAAATGATGGTATGGAATTATTTACTATAGCAGGCTCCCCTAGAGTAAATATGGGGCACCGTATACCTTGGAAAAATAGGATGGATGCTTAATACTGAATCGTTGACTCAAAGAAGCAGCTTTCTTGGTTTTATTTCTGTTGGTGAATTTACTGAAAAATAACTACTAAAAAAAAAGAGACATGTTTCTTTTTACTACAGCCAAAGACAATGGACTGGAAGGATTAGGCAGGTTGAACAGCTGGATAATGAAAATAGCTGGTCCCCCTTAGCCCTGGGAGCCTTCTTAGGCTTGAAACACGAGGAGAATGCGATTTAACTGAAACAGGTAATGCCTGTAAGAAAATGCTGGGCCATGCTAGTCTGGCCAAACTACTTTTGCAACGTGGCCCATTCCATTACAGCTCCTAAATTACTGCTGCGCAGATGCTGCTACTTATAAGCAGGAGTAGCAGGCACTCTGCAGCTCTGCCGTAGGTTTCCTAGTCTGCACTTCTGGTGGACTTTGATTTTGGAATAGTTAGAGATGGACTCAGCAACTCGGCAAACAAACAAACAAACAAAAAAACCCCACAAACAAACAAAAAATAAACAGCGTTTACTTTACTAACCCTTAATAAAGTAACCAGGACACACAGTGTTTTCTGTGACAATGGCCACTCTGAATGGCAAATAAAACTTCTAACACTGTGTCACTGTCTCACGCTGGGTTTTGTACTTCAACAGTTTGTGAGGGCAAAACATCATATAGGTATATATAATTCCGGTCACTTTAAACTCCTCCTCGATTCACAGGGCCTGGAAGTTATGCCTAATGGCATCCAAGAGGTAAAAACCCTCAAACTGAAACAAGGCTGGGGTGTGACATACCAGTAAGATTTAACATCACAAGGAGACAAACCTTTTATTTTGCTGTAGATTAAGAAAAACTGTATTAATTGGAAAGTTTTTATTTTGTTTAAAATCTGACATTATCTGTAAATGATGGTGAGAACACTCTTACTTCTTTCAAAT
The DNA here is from genome assembly GCA_004320125.1 of Scolopax mira. Classification (NCBI taxonomy): domain Eukaryota; kingdom Metazoa; phylum Chordata; class Aves; order Charadriiformes; family Scolopacidae; genus Scolopax; species Scolopax mira. Next base: position 250,376 of record BJBW01002026.1, read on the forward strand.
TTGCTTCAAGTTGTTTTTAGATTTTATGCGAGTTCCCAACATTAAAGTTAGATTAATGACTGCTAAAATTAGATGCAATGATTGTAGAAGTATTGAAATGCAGATTTGTAAATACTAAGAGGAAAAGTTAACTTAAAATCTTTTGGGTTTGGTTTACTTTTATTGACATAGATGATTAGCATTTCTGATAAAGAAGGTTTGTTAAAGATTTGAATCTTTTTCCCTTTAGTTACTTTATCAAGAGCTCTTGACATACATATGTAAATATATATTTATAAGTATATTTATACATAAAAAGTATAACCTTATTCTGTGTTTCAAAGCCAGAGGATACAACAATTAAATATTTGTAATATAAAAAAAAAAAAAAAGCAGAAATCATCCTTGCAAGTAATCTTTCCAGCTATCTCTAAACATCATGCAGAAGCAAAGATGACACAACTCATTTTTTGCAGGAGAAGGTTTAAAAAACAGTTGGCTGTTGAACTGGCTTGCAGTTTGATGGGACTATTCTGGCCAAAATTTCAACTTTCTGTTTGAAAACACTGGCCAAAGAGAAGTTCTGCTTTAGTTGCCTTGTGTTCCATTTTCCCCTCTGAGCCAGGTGCTGCTGTGCTTCCCAGGGTGCAGTAGGACCCTGGTGCCCATAGCTGTCCCCACCTTCTCTCCAAGGGCCTAAGACAGCAGATTCTGGTTCAGATAGGAGAAGATGAACAAACTACTCAAGAGTCAAAGCAATATCTTTGCATAATCCTAATTATTTTAGTATAATTATTCTAACCAATTTTACCATTGACACAGGTACATATCCCAAGAATTGAGCCAAGCCAACGGAGGTGACAGGTGTATCAGCTACTAAAATACAATAAAATTTAAGACTGAAAGATCAACTTTTACAGGTTGAGAACCTCCACCTGACTCTTGCAATTGCCATTCCCACTTCAGTCTGTCATGAAGATGGGACATGGCAGCACCTATCCCTTCAGAAGTAGAAATACCAAAGTTCACATTAGCTGTGCTCTCTAAGATTAATAAACAAAGATTGCTGTGAAAACCCAATATATGTAGATATTTAATATTAGATCTCAGGACACTAACACTACAGTGCTACATCACAAAAATAGAAGTTAAGAAGAGTTATGTGGGTTATTGACCACTGTATATTTTTCCACTGAATCATAATTACAGATTCTCTTTTACTGTCACTGCTAAGTAATTCTGTGATGAATCTGATTCACTGTGCAAACACAGCATTCGCCAGACCTCTAAGTGTCTTGTGTCTTAATAGTGCCAGCCTGGGGGCACATGCTGGCTCACAGTAGGCAGGGTTATGGGTCTGAGACTGACAAAAGCTCCTGCAAGATCCACCTCTGGGGAAAATGTTGCATCAGATGTGGCTTTACATGACAGAAAGCTACAGGCCTCTGCAGAAATCTCTTGCATATTGGTTCCCATACAGGTGGTGTGAACAAGAAGGTACTGCCCTGATACCACAAGACTTGAAAAATAGTGAGTACCAAACCACTAAAGCACTGTCTAAAAGGAAGAACCATTTTACATCCATTTCCTTTATCAAAAGGCTACTAAAGTATCTGTTTCCAGGAGAAGGCTCCATGGACGGAGGCATTTTGCAGCTGGGCAGGCTTGTGCACTTCCTACTGGCCAGTTCAAAGCACACAGTATGCTGGCCTGTGTCTCTCCTGGGGCATGGACAGGGAACCCACGCTCCCAACCTGAGGCTGTGGATGCTTAAGTCCTCTTTGAGACTCAAGTTGCTCTAGAATTACCATTACTTCACAAGCTAAATCAAATGAATGAATACACCTCACACCTCCCTTCCCACCACAAAGACTCCTGAGCGGCACAGGTCAATGTGGGGTCAATGGAATGATGCCCATTTATACCAGCTGATGATTTAAAGTTCTAGACTTTTTCACTGGCACACGTTTATTTTCCACTGAGACTGGATATAAAGCAGAGTCCAGAACATACAGAGGTGAAAACACCCACCGTTGGTTTAAACTCACACTTCCACTCTTGCAGCTGCATCGCAACAGTAGGGTTTTTGCAGACACTACTTCAATGTTGATGTGTCTCCAAAGGGAAGGAGAAAAACCCAGCATGTACATCAATGGTAAAAAGATACCAGCAAGCAGCAACAGCACAACTGGCATCAAAGTGAGGTTCCGCCTACCCCAAAACTTTTCCAACTTTACTTTTTTGCCCAGGTAAGCACTAGAACAGCTACAAGGGAGATTCGACATGTAGAAGTGGGCAAGAAACTGTGTGAGAGGACCTTCCTTGTGAAGAGAAGCTACGCTATGGAAAACTCACGAGAACTGTTGGCTGAGGTAACTGTGCAATGCTGTAGCATGTTTGGTGAGGAATTTCAGCTTGACTTCTGCAATGATTGGCTTATGCCCTCAAGCGTGAGATTTTATTACCCTTATCTTGGCAAGCATGACATTCACTTACTGGCCACAGTGTTACTGCATAAAGTGATGACTGGCTTGCTACCATTCCTGACTGGGTGGCTGCTACACCAGCTGTCCCAAAAGTTGGAGGGAAAAGAAAGACTGTTGATGAGATCATGCCCCAGCCCATCTTCTTCCAGATGAAGTAGAGCACAAAGGAGCCCAATTGAAAAGGAAATAATTACCCAGGGAACTAAAGTGATCAGACATCTCCTGCATCTGGAAACCAGAATCACTTGGCTGGTAAACAACCGAGAGGGACGTTCCCACCAAAAGGAGTTATTCAAGGCCAATTCTGAGATCCCATTTCTGGAAGGCTGAATTTCTGAAGTCTGTAATGAAGTATAAAGTGCTTCCTGCCCTGCTGCTCAATAAATTCTGCTTCAGCTACATTTGAACATGGAGCAATAGTGACATAAAGTGGCCTGGTGTGTTAATCACAGGTAGAAGTTGGAAGCATTTCCCAGGAGACCAGGCAGAACCTTATAATGTTATTCTAGTGTGGCATGCTGTAAGAAAAACAATCCCCAAGTTCTACCTTATTCTTTACAGAAGGGACACCAGAACCCTCCACATCTGGTAACAGTAAATAGCATAGGATTGCCTGGGAGGAGGAATCTGAAACACTGCCTGCTCCTTTTCATATGCGAGGCTTGCAAAACAAGAGCAGCAAGTAGAAAAGTACAGGTACAAATACATGCAAAAATGTGAAAGGTTGTGACAATATTATAGTCCACCCAGATGTCTGGTTCTCTGAAAATAATCAATATGAACAGCAATGACAAAAACTTTAGAATCATTTCAGCCCATATGCCCACAACCTGACAGCCAACTGCCACCTTAGAGATCAGCAGATGTAAAGTTTATCTTCAGAGAGATGTGAACAAAAGGAAGGAAAACATAAAGAGATCACTCCTCTCATGACCTTTCTGTCAGGCCTATCCAATCAGTTAAAATTATCTGCAAATATTGATCAATAACTCAATATTAGATGACATTATTAAATGTCAGGAGAGATGCCAATTTTTCACCAGAGTAATTTGCTGGCTATTGTATCTCAATATTATTGAAATCATATCAATAATATTATATCAATAACTGTATGCTTATTATTTGTATGGTTTTTATTCTAATTCTTACAGGCACCATGCAGTACAAAAGATAGAATGATCCCCAATTGAAGTCTCCCAATTAGGGTCTCCTCAGGATAATTTGGCACAGATTTTCTTAGACAATATTATAAGTATTAGATCTAATTACAAGAAAAGCCATGCACATTATAAAATATAACTTAAGGTTTGTTTTATAGATTAAAACCAAATCAATATCTAGCAATACCATTCTCAAAAATATTTCTCTGTTATTACAGTATGACACTAATTAGTAATTCAGGCTGGAATTATGGGTCTTGGATTTATTATCCAGTAAACTGACAGGGAAACGCCTACCATACTAAACCACAGTTCTCTGGGTGTTTCCTGTTTGGCCATAAAAGATCACAGCTGGGCCCTCAACAGCTTCAGGAGATTTCAATGTGAGTAGTATCACTTGTGTCTTAACTGCATCATGAGAGTTCACTGATGATGCTGTCATGGTTAGAACTATATAATAGCTGGCAACTTCAAAGATTTGGAGGAGATGATTTTTTTAAAACAATAATGTATTTTAATATGTTTCGCTTGTCGAAGCTAAACTTGGTTTACTTCTTTACAAATTTGTACTGTATTATATATTGTTTGGGTAGCACACAGTACAATTGTAAGTATACATACAAGGAAGCATATCTTATATCAAGTAAGCATAAATTATTTTTAGCTAATCACAAGAACACATGCTTTCAGAGATGCATGTTAAAGCGCTTGTTTGCCTCTGGATATCTCTAGATTTAGAAAACAAAGAAAACTATTGGAAATAGAAATCAACAATTAATATTAGTGACTTGTAACTAAAAAGCAAAATTATAATTACAATAATCAGAAGTAGAATGTAAATGGATAACCACTGAAAGAAGCTGTTTCACAAAAAGTTATGTTTGGGTTTTTTCTCCTGAAATTTCCAAATTGACATGGGTTAAAACACAACAAACAAAAATAAACCCCATTTTTTTAGAAGTTTCTTTTTCGTCTTTTTCTTTTCTTTTTTTTTCTTTTTTTTTTTTTCTTCTAGGGAAGAAAGACTCTGTTTCTTTGCTACACAAAGACTCCTTCATTTGCTTGGATCCTGAAGTGTTAAGCGAGTTACTCTGCTGTGCTATCTAATCACACAGTCATGAATTCCCTTAAAAAATCCAGTGTAAAAAGGGTCCATAGTTCCTGACAGTCGGAAATGGTACACATGTAGTAGAGCAACATGAGCAAGTCAGAGCTTTGAGGTGGATACGCCTCAATCTTCTGTTCTAAGAAGCACTCTAAGTAAGTCTTCAAAAGTCAACTTTGACTGCAGCAACTGGTAATTCTCATAGTGAAAACTCAAGGCAAGTAGAAGATGACAGAAAAGGACATACAACCTCTGATGTGAGAGTTATAACTGTAACTCCCTGTCTCTATCTCTTCCATGGCTTCAACAGTCTTCTGAGCTGCAACGAATTGTGCCCCACTGGCTCCAGGGACTCTCCACAGTCCCTTCTGTTCCTTTGGGGACAAACTGACAGCTCACAGCTCCCCCTCCCAGCTACTCAATATTTCTCTGAGCTTGCCTCTGAGGACACCATGAGCAAATATTGCACATACCATAAGTCACAACATGCAAACAACTCAGTGCATATTAGTGCCCCAATAGGACTTGCTGGAGCTGTTCAAAAAAAACCCAAACCACAAGAAAGAGCAGGGCATAGGATTCTCGAGGTGTAAAAGCACTAAGACCAAGGCCATGAAAATCTACTTTTTTCTACTATGTCAACTACAGAACATGGGCATAAAGACTTAACTGTGGAAAAACATCTTGCAGCCCTGGTCATAGGCAGATCTTTGCCAGAGGTCTGCCCAACAGAAAAGGACTCAATTTCAGAGGCTATTCATCCACTGAGGTTAGGAAAGCAAAGGGATCCCTCGAATACACAAATACGCAGAGAAGCTATTAAACAAGACTGGATAACAATACAGATCACCACTATGATCCATAGCTTTAAGGGCACAAACTGGTGCAATTAGAGGCTTGACTGCAGAAATGATTACATCACAGCAAAGGGGGGAAAATCTACAAGGCACAACATCCCGCTAACCAAAACTCTATCCATTTTTTCCTGTTTCCTCAGCAGAACATCCAAAATACCTTGTTCTACAATGCAACAAACCTAACTCCAAAGAGTTTGGACAGCAGAAATAATGACACAGGTTTAAGAAGGTAAAAAATCCTTCCTGCTCTTTGATTAACTGGGCTTCTTGATGGAGTTAAGTGCAAACAGCTGCCTGGACTTCAACTGAAAAGCCTAAATCTAAACACTCAGTGTTTACATAACCCAAACTTCTAATCAGGCAGCTGGATAATCCACCCATTTAAAGTATCCCTAAGAGTTTCAGGGAAATGTGATTTTCTTACAGCTAAGCCAATCAACAACCACTTTAAAAAACTCTAGCTACCGAGTTACTACTTTGGAACAGCAGTCTCAGCGGGATGGGGTCATGACCCCACAGTGAATCACAAAGCAATTTTGGTGGGATCCTTCCCCCTTTCTTTTTCCTTTTTCTTTCTTTTTTCTTTCTCTCTTTTTTTTTTCCTTTGAGAAGTACAAATCTGAATCTCTAATTTCCTCTGTATTCAGATATTGCAAAGTAATAAATTAGAGAAGGAGAAAAGCATACAGCAGTGCTTACATGCGTGCTGGCATTTGCTCACAGGACCTTAATCTAAAAGCTCGTGAAATCCTGAACACATCCATCTGGAACCAAGAAACTTGGGAAACCTAAAGTACAATCACCACCACCAGAGTCCATAATTTCTTAAGGGAAAAAAAGGGAGAGAGAAGCAGGACCTAGGAACAAGAAGATTTTGCAGAAGACTACAGTATAGATATTAAGGGTTATATCTATAGGAATCAATAATCCTTAAATTGACTGACACATTTGCAGTGATTTTAACTGGCCATAGGACTCTATGTTTAGGGCCCTCACAGCAGTGTTTTACAACCACAACTCATTATAAGGTCAGGCTCTTGGTTTTGTTTTTATGTTTGGCTAAAATATTTTCACCTGATTGCAGTTTATGATTATTTACCAGATATCCCAATGTTTGTCTTTCTTTTCCTAGTTTAGCAAAGTCCCTGTGCTAAATCACATCCAGTCACACCTGTTAGATAAGAAGAGTTTGAACACAAATATTTTCCCTGGCCAATACCATTATCCACACAATCACTAAAAATTTATTTTATAATTCAACTAAATTATAAGTGACCCCAAAGAAGGTGATGCTTCTCTGACTAAGCAGAGAAACATGGGTTCTACTTCTGAGTCAACTGCTGAGCCACAGATGATCCTGGACAGCTTGCTTGATACTTCTGGGCATTCATATCTCTACCTGTAAAAGGTGGCTGATTAGCTTTCAATTTTTAGACATGGTAAAGCAAATTATTTAGTTTTAATAATGAACCATAATTCCCAAGTCTGTCAGTAAAGTTGTATTTTAAAACTGATTTTATAAATAAATTGAAAACAAGAAAAATATTTCATTTTTTCCAAGCAGGAAGTAATCCTGTTTAAACACAGGGTAATAAAGTAATAGGACATGCTTTCAGACAGAGTTGATACAGCTTGGCCATAGGGGAAATAAACTTCATTCAGTGCTTCTTCATTTTGTCAAGACCCCAGCAGAGCAGTGGAAGTACAGCACTGGAGATCAAACACCAGAGAAACAGCACTACATAATCCCTTTCAGATTATATGCCAAATATTTTCATTCCTAGCCAAAGAAGTTGGAAGGTTTGGGGTCAAAACTGAGAAAAAGCTTTTTTTAACTTCTAAGAATTGTTCATAAATATTGCAATGTTGGAAGGAATGTGGCAAATTTTAATCCAGCTCTGAATATACAGACAAAAATTTCTTGTGCTTTTCAGTGACAGCAGAGGTCCCTTTCAAATAACTTCGATATACTGATAGAAAAATGACGAGTAGTAAAAGCTTGGCTTAACTTTTTGTTATTCAAGGTTTCCAAGAATTTCTCCTGTTTATGGATAGGTGTCCTTTCCACAAAGAAGCCCAGAAGAGGGCTCTTGCATTTATATCCCCCCTAACTCCTGCTGTACTAGACAATCTGTAACAGAGATACACTGCTCATGAATTTCTCAGTCAGCCTCTCTTGCCTTTGCCAAATGACCTAATAGTTGTCAGTAGACAACAGTGAGAACAAAAATATTTGATTTGATAGAAAAATTTCTCATCCTTCACCTTCACCCACTAAGAAGCCAGCTGTCACATCTGCTCTGTTCTTAGCTCTGCACTTCTTACTGTCACAGGCTGCAGTGCTTTCTTCCTTTGCTGAACAGCCCAAAATATTTTCGTGAAGAACAACTACAGCATATGTGTACACTTTGCCTCTTGAACATCTTTTTAATTCTGTGGCTTTTAAGATAAAATCAAGGGGCTATTTATTTTCATTAAGAGTTTAGTTTGGCTTGCTTCCCAACAACTTTCCTGACAGCCAAAATAATGGAAGTATTGCAATTTAAATAAATACATCTGCAGTATTTATTGTTGAACAAGCAGCCAAGCCCAAATATTATCTAATAATTTTGAGAAATAAAACGTATTCACCAATATCCATTGAATGGTGTCATTTGGGTTTTTTCCTTGTCCTGCTATTTCTTACTTATGTTAAACTCGGACAACACATTCACTTTTCCTTTTTCTGGTGATCAGTAATTGTTACTAAAAAAAAAAGTATCATGCTTATACTTCTGTACAATATCTAACCCATAAACAGCTCTAGTTAAGATGGTAAATTTAGATGCCAATGTGAGCAGTAATAGCGGTAACTGCAGAAAATGACGTGCAGAGTATCTAGGTGTTTTAAGACAGAAGCTTTCCAGCTCTCAACCTGGCAGGCTGACCCCAGGGCTAACATACAGCCCTGCTGTGTGCTTACAGCTGCTTCAGCCCCAGCTAAATCAAGTTGTTCACACACAGCTCCAAACCCTATTCCACTTGCCTGTATATCTCTGTATTCACAGCAGCATGCAAAGAGCCCCCAGGCAGGGGTATGGCACAGAAGCAGATCCTGTCTGCTCAGGGACTCTCTGCGGCACCATCCACAGCTGCAATGCAAATACTGCTTTCATTCTGTAGGGGTTTCTAAGAAAATTTACTTCAAGTCTGAAAGTGACAAAGGGTAGTTATCTGTATAGTAAACAGTTTTCTGTAGCAAACAATAACATATTCAGCATCTGCTTATCATGTTAAAAAAGAGGGTTTTTTTAAAATAAAAACAGTAAGAACCATATTTAAAGATTTGAAACTTGGAATTTTTTTAACAAGGTCTGCTTATAGAAATTGAAGGCCATTTTTTTCTGAAAGAATAATCTAATTTTATAGAATTGCAAGCATCTCTACTAAATGATTGCCTGTCTTTCTGTGTAACTAAAAAGAAAATGGTTACAAAAATCAACCTCACAAACAATGAATTACACTGCCTACATTAGGTACTGCTTGCTTATAGTTTCAGTGGGTGCCCCACAGTACTTCTGAGGGCCACAAAACCTAGACACTCTACAAACAAGCATGTCAAGCCACAGCCACTGAAAAAAGACCAACCAAACAAAAACCTAAGGCAGACTTTTTATAACAATCAAAAATACTATCAAACTATGTAATATGCATAACATGTCTATGATGGAGTACTCTGAGCAACTAGTAACAACAGGGAAATGAAAAGAAAAACAAACTATTTGATGTGCATTAAATGGGTTTTCACAAAATAGGAAATACCAGGTTTCTCACTGGGATTCAAAGTTAAGCTATCTACTACCCAAAAGAACTAGCTACTGTCTGTCATCAGTGCTCTACTAGCAGTTTATTAGTCTGCTGACATCTCCATCTAGAAAAAACTGGTAAATTGTTTCAGGATGAGAGGCAACAGTGAGTGAAAAGGACTTGCTGTGATGTGGTGGTGGCAAGCAGGATTTTTTAGACATCTACACTTACTTTGTGATAAAATACTTCTAAGATGGTCTCACCTCTCTCCCAGACAGCCTAGCTTTTCTTAGCACCTGATACTGAATCAGTGACCTTCTGTGAATCGGAGCTAATCTCAGGATATGTCACATCTCTAACAGGAGGAACAGCTGAGCAACACTCGTCCAGGCGTAATTGAGCCTCAAGATTGCAGAGCAGTGCGTGATTAATTGGCTGAAGGATTCCTGATAAAGAGGAAGAGGATAATGACCTGCCTGGGTCAATGGGTGGTTCTCTCCTTATCTGGAAGCATAACAGGCATTAAAAAAAATGTTCCTGATCAAGGTCACAGGGAACAGTGACAGACTCTGTATGAGTGTGAATTTGAGGCATTTCAAAATCACATTCCATAGACGTGCACAGGGGTAAGTGTACTTAGGAAGAGTATTTTAATGCCTTTTATGGTTCTGGTTCCACCACCATCATTCACAAAGGTACCGTCAGGAGCCCCATCTTGAAAAGATTTACTGATCAATTTTGCAAGTACTTCCACACAGATTTGGAAAATGTAAGCCTAAACCAAGGTATTTCTCACTTGATTTTCATGTGGATATTCTGGTTTGTTTCATGGTCCTTTAGAAGCAAATAGGCAATGCCCCCTCAGGAGGGGCAGGAGAAAGGGCCACCTGGAGCTACTTCTGTTGGCAACAACAGTGGTGACACACATGTGACTCTTGGCTCATGAGCTACTTTGGCTCTCTAGAACTGCTTAGCTAAGCTGAAAACAGCAGGCATCATTTCTGCTCTACACATGGGCCTTCTCAGCAACCATGACAACCTCATTGGCACACTCTCAGTGAAGGGAAACCTTGAATATTGCTAAGGATGGGTTTTAGAGAAAGTGGTGATTGTAGGTCCATTATAGTCTTGTGCTTCAGTCCACCAGAATGCCTCATGAAGATCAACTACATCATGTGCAATCAGTTTGCAGCAGCAAAGTTGCTGTAAATATCAGCTAGGTAAGTTCAGGGAAATTTAACAAAAACATGCTAAACATCTATTTTAAGTAATACAGACAGCAACAAGCAAAAGATACCTATTTATAACATAGCACCAGTCTGTTCTGCCATCCAGAGGACTCCCCATGTCTTATGGACACTGCATCTCCCTCAACAGCCCAAACAAATTTGACTGTTCAGATGTAAACATGCCAGGGCGTTCGCAGTCAGCTGATCTACCCAGATCTCTTCACAGGGAAGGCTCTTACCTTCTTTACTCTTTGGATGAACAACAATTTGTTTAGTCAAACAGCTCTCACTCTATCTTTCCTGGTTTGATAAGAATTCCACCTCATTCAAACAGCTAAGCAGTTTTTTCTCCTAAATTCTAAGTATTCATAAAAGAGATTCTATGGGAGTTGAGCTCTTTACATTTCATGACTGCACTCCAGCTGCCTCTAGTCTAATGATGTTTTTTTCATCTGCCACACAGATTTTCATACACTGAGGTTACTGCTCAATTATAATGTTGCTTGTGGAAAACTGAGAGGATGGCAGTTTATTGGAAATAAGTGTGAGGTAGAGTCCTACAGGGAGGAAAGTCACTCTTTGAAGTTTCAGTCGGCATCAGTTTATACAGGCCACACAAGAGAAGGTGTGGTGGGTCACCAGCTGACATATGCTCAGAAGAAATCAAAAGTCATACTGTTTTTGGCACAAATACAAATGGGCAAAGCATCAACTAGAACAGGATTTTAGTCCTTAATGGAAATTTTTCCACTTCAAACAACCACAACAAGTAGGAAAAATGAGTTTAAAAGTCATCCAGGACTGAAACAGTTAGAACATGAAAAGTAACAATGGAGAGTTTGCAACCTACAGCATTTTCACAATTTTTATATTCCCTCTCCAGACAAATGTGACCATTCCAAGAAATTAACTGTATTCTGCTAATTGTATAAGCCAGGCAAATGGGAGTTCATGGTTTCACACAGTTGTTCAATCCCTTAACAGGCCCATCTGGCAGCATGTATCTTCTGAGCAAACTGGAAATGGCCCAGTTGCCATGAGCAATCCCTAGCCTCACCCTGAGAAAAAAAAACAGAATTCAAACTGGGCTGCCCTTGAACAATGGCATGAGTATTGTCCATCTCCAGAGAGAAAGGATTTGGATACTTCCTGTTTCACTCAGATAAGATTTATAGCTCATCATCATACAATAAGCGCTGGGTAAGGGTTATTAATCCTTCCAAACCCACTTCACATTAGTGACTAATCCAAACTTATTTGGTGCATAAATCACAGGGTACTAAAGCATTATGTTTTCCCTCCTCTTTGGCTGTATTTCTGAATCCTTGAGGGTGTTCTTTTACAAACTCCTAATCTATTTATGTGACTCCAAACATGCTGAGCTGAATTCTAATTTATAATCTCACTTCTTGCTCATGCAGCACTTTCCCCAGAACCTAGCTTTCAAGCATCACACTTTGTAGTACACTGCCCTCTGATGAGTTCTCAATAATAAAGCTCAAATCCAGCTTTAAAAGCACCTCCCCTGCCGAAGCTCACTTAGTGCTACAGAGCATTACAGAGCCCTCATATACTACTGAAGAACAGAGCTGAGAAGATTAACTAAAGGAATATGCAAGGTGGGATATATATAGGAAAGCTCAGCAATATTTCTGTCTGACCTTCCTTCTCATATAAAGTTTGGCTTGATTAAAAATACAAAACAGGTTATAGAGGGCATTTTCCTTCGTGCTCCGAGGGCTATGGTGTTCTCTAAAATGCACAAAAGTGGTCTTCTCCTCCTCCCTTATACATGTCTGTTCCCTTTCACACTGAAACAACTCACGTGGCCAGAGCCATCCATGAGAGTAAAACACTTCTTCCAATGTATGTTTTAAATGTACAGCAGGGGATGTCTCTTACTCCTTGTTTGCACAGCAGTATGCACAGTGATCCCTGATTTTGTATGGTGAATCTAGATACTGCTTTAATGTAGTTTCTTAAAACCTTATTATGTTTTTATGTCTTTCATTTTCAGTACTTACGTTGAGAAACCAAGTCTGGCCAAAACAGCATGTGTGAAACGTAGGAGTTTCATGTTCTCAGAGTTAATCAAGCTTTTACATGAAGACGTGCAAATTGCTAATATTCTGATGCTGCTATTTTAATTATGTTAACCTATGCATAAGCTGCACTGCTGTGAGGTCCTTCTTCCTGCAGCAACTAGCTGCCACTCTTAGAAACTCATAAAAACACATATAATTTTGCCTCCTCTTAGGCGGCAATACATATGTATTTATCATAAATACACTTTGCTGTAAGAACCAGCAGCCCTTCAGTTTCCTATAAAGTAGCATTTGGTTTTTAATATCTGAAAGTACTGTTACAATTCATCAACCTATACGCATAGAATACAATCATCCATTAATCCAGACTACAACTCTGATTCAAAGATTTTATATTACAAAAAATTATTCCATGGATTCTCTCTACTATTAAAAATTGGTCCATTTTCTTTTATGATCTGTATTTGTCATGCTTTTGCTTCTATTTGAGCTCCATTAGATCAAGTAGGGCACTAATATAAAAACATTTTCTCTCTACCTTACTATCTTTCCATTTTCTCTTAGAGAAATCTAACTGAAGTATAGCTACAAAAGCAACTCCTTATTTTTCACATCTAACCAGTAGGAAGCCGCCTGTCACTGCTCACTGCCAGCCAGCGGAGCTATTTTCTGAAACAGCAGAGTGAAACGCACTCTAGGAGCTTTTGCTGAGACTCCATGGCAAGACCCAGGTAGTCACAGTAACTCCCTTTGTGAGCACTGTAGAGAAAGGTACCTCAAGACAAAGGTAATCTCATCCTAAAGTAGGTGTCTAAAATGGGTCACTTGAAGATGCCTAGATGTGTTGCTGGGGCACATGGTTTAGTGGCAACTTGGCAGTGTTGGGTTAACAGTTGGACTTGGTGATCTTACAGGTCTCTTCCAACCAAAACAATTCTATGATTCTATCCTCTAAAATCCTTCTTGCTCATCTTAACAGGATAAGTAACACAGATGGACATACCAGAAATGTAGCTATTTCCAGCAGTTTCTATCCAAGCACTGTATGTATGTACCATCTACCATCTTAATTTGTCCAGAATAAAGAGACAAAGCCACAGCCTACACAGTGTTTGAGAACTGGGAAGCCACCTGCACTGGGAGAAGGGACATGCTGGTCTTCCTCACACTTAGAATGAAAAGCATCCAGGAAAAGTCTGGCTTTAGATTAACACAGCTCTCTTGCCTGGCATTTTTCATCTGTGGATCTCAAAGCATCTCGCAAAGCAAATCAATGTTATTGTTACTGCTTTACAGCATACACACAAGCTCAGCTCTAGTGTTCTGAAATGCTGCTCAGTACCACACAAACCACACACTCTCCCCTAAACAAGCCAGAAATATAGAAGTTTGGGATTCACAGTATGAATATAAAAACTAAGTTTCTAAGATAAATGAAAATCAAATAAGAACAATTATAAATGTAAATTAAATAAGAAGTAACTTATCTGGACTGTTTTTTTAGGTATCCATCTTGAGGTTTGCAGTGCAGAAATAACATCTCTCTGACATCACAAGTATGTACTTTGGTGCATTGAGAAAATCCTGCTGTTTATTTGGATCTTTTGAAGTCTAGTATCAATATAGCTTCTTAGTCCCCAGAGTGTCCTCAAGGTTTGAGATGTGTATTTTTAACTTCTGTACTTACTGACATTCCATTCACGCTATTTGGCTGTTTTCCCCATTAGGGCTTCATCAGCTATCGCTCTGATTTTGGCACCACTGGGCTTACTTGCTTCACCATTTCCTAAATGGCTGTATGAAGAGGCGTGGGCTGCTATGCCAATTAGCTCACCCACACAAAAATTGTGTCAACTGAAGAGCTAAAGCTCTTCAAGTGCATTTTCCTATCCAAGCAATCAGCATAAACTAAGGAAATCATCAGTGAAGGCAGGACTGATGCTCAGGCCAGTGTACACACCATGTTTTCACATGCTTTGCTGTCCACGCACTGTAATACCTACAGGCTTTCACTGACTCCACTTCCACACGAGCTCACCCTCACCTCCAGACACCCACAGAGCACCTACTTGGTCCCTATAGTGCGCACACCCATCACAGTAGGAAGTGGAAGCAGCAGGAGGGATAAAGCCCACGGGGCAGCATGAAGCAGTAGCTCAGTGTCAATGGCATGAGGAGGAGCAGCACTTTCCCATTCGCTTGCAGTGCATTGCATCCTCCTCAGAAACGTCCTGCAAAGCTCAGAGTACACAAAGATTGTTGTTTTCCACTTGAAACAATTTTAGCTGTACTAAAGCAACAGACTCACTTAAAGCTGAAACAATTCCTTTAAAGATTCCTTTGCATCTGTCAAAATTTGTTTTGCTGAATTTCTCAAATCATGCTGCCAAAAAAGGAAAAAGGAATTTGATGGTTGGAAAAGACAACATTTTTTAGTCTGAATCCAGAATATACTAGAAAGCTTGTTATAAAACAGGGCTGGGGGGAGAGGGGGGATGGAAATTGCTTCATTCATAATGTATACTAATGTTGGATTTCAATGGTGCCATCTGGGAAGTAAGAGCAATGCCTGTCAAATAAAATGTCACCATTTGGTTTTAATAAGGCAAAGAAGATTCAGGGCTTTCAGGGTCCGCTAGCTACCAGGAGACAGGAGACAACAGTCCTCAATTCCTTTATGTTTCATACCTTGATGGTGCATTGGAGAGGAAGATTATGACAACGTGAAATTTTAATTCAGTTTCATTGTCAACAGTCTTGATGACAAATAACTTTTTTCTCAGGGAAGTTCTTCCCTCTTTATGACATCACTTACAATATACCCATCCTGACACTGTATGGTAAAGTACCAGATACAAGCAGCACCTGGTCTTGGTGGAGGCAGCTAAAAGAATAAACATAGTTTGGAAGTCAGCACTGTCCAAGTCATTGTGTGTTGTCCTTACGGAGCAAAATGCAAAGAAGAAAAGCAAGCTGGACACACCAACCAAGTTGGCAGGAGCACAGGAATTTTTTTTTCAGCTCCCATAAAGAGCTACTGAAACAAGAGCTTCCCAAATCTCTGCAGGTATGTCTGTGACATTTCCATCATCAGTAGCCTGCTGCCTAGAGAAGCAGAGCATTAGGGTTTCTTTAAAGGACTTTTAAAAGCCCCTCTGTTCACTTTCAACTATTCATCACAGTCATTTGAAGGTCTCTTTTGCACCCCTCCTTCTACTTACTCACATCTGGTGCTACATGTTACTATGCTGCAACAATAAATAACGAAGGAATGATATGGAAATACTGGATGCACTGTTCCAGTGTTCTCACAGTCAAGCATTCAATCAAGTTCTTACATTTCCACTACAATAAATACATAGGAGGGGGTGGAGGTACAAAGTTCCAGAACGCAGCTTTTCAATAGCGCTTTATTAGTGGGGTCAAAATAGGCTAAAAAATAAGTAGTGTATTTCAGAAAGAGGATTTTCTCCCTCTGTGAGTACAATTTGCATTGAAAACTCTGGACAGATGTGATTTAGCAAAAGCATTTCAAGAAGGGATGGTCTCTGTCTATAGTTGGTCTCTTGTCAAAATCTGGCATTTCCATCTCCTACATCCAAGAGGCTGAAGTGGGAGGAGGCCGTTTTTAATTCCCTGTGTTCCAGATATAGTATACAATGACAGTACCTTGTCCCAACATATGAACTTGTTATGAGGTTACACACATCATCTCAGGTAGTGCTCTGCACTTGATGACCATTTCTATGATTTTCCGCCATTCTCAATCTCTGCTATGCAAATATATCCTATTCCATGAGTGATTTGTCTGATTATGCAAATGGAGGGAAGGGGGGAACTGCAATCAGTTTTGTGATTTTTCCAAATGACAATTGAAATGACACTGACAACATTAGGTCTGTTACCTTCTATTTTCATCTTCACCAGAAGCTCTTTACTGCTGGTATATGAGTTTCTCTCGAAAGGAATCCTCTTTAAGTGTACACTTGAGGAAATTAGGTTTGGCCAGTGGTCATGAAAAGGTTCCTTAAATGCATAGTTATAGAAGATGGCATTTCTAGTGGTGCAGGTAAACTGTCCAAGTACAAGCACCTCAAAGGCTTGGAAGGAGCTATGAAAACTCTGTTAGTCTTTCAAAACTCTTTCCCAAACACAGTGAAAAAGCCCCATGAGATTAAATACATTCAGGCCTATCTTCTCTTTAAAAGCTATTTTTGGTTTATCATTAAGGGTAAATAGATTTATTCTGTGTATTTTCTGATGATGTTTTTGAGTTCCAATGTCTTAAGGACAAGTACCACTGTAGAATTTACATGCTGGTGAGAACTAACCACAGAAAAACGTTTCCATTCTATGATTCACAACCCCATACAAACCATACACAGCTTAAAAAAAAATTAATCTCAAGAGCTTTTCATCACTTCTACAGTTCCCATGGAAATAATGAGAAATCTTTTCAATGGTCTTAGTAGACATTAGGCCCTTACCTTGCTTGAC
The DNA here is from genome assembly GCA_004320125.1 of Scolopax mira. Lineage (NCBI taxonomy): Eukaryota > Metazoa > Chordata > Aves > Charadriiformes > Scolopacidae > Scolopax > Scolopax mira. The sequence continues at coordinate 267,520 of BJBW01002026.1, forward strand.
CACTCATCTTAATTTCTCAACCTTCTTTTATTGAATACCATTTTTAAAAAATTACTTGCATCCACATATAGGAAGTTGCCTGCACACTCACAAAGCAAATGGAATACATGAAATTCAAGAAAAAGGAAAAAGCTATAGTAATGTAAGGCAGTAAAGCATTTGGAGTGCCTCCTAGCAGGGAGGCACTCAGGGGTTAAACAGTGAAAGAAATCACTAGTGAAGGGTTCATTTATTTACATTCCCATTAGAGGAGTCTACAAAGACATACATCAACAGAAACAAACCATTTTAGTACATTCATTGACGGAACATCCATCAGTGAACATGATCTATGCCAGCATGTCTTAGGAGTGACAAGATATTATTATTGCAGTGCCAAAAGAGGAGGGGGGCAGGGGAATGAACAAAAGGGAGTGCTGATCCTTGCCTTAACAATGAGCCCCTATTCTCTTTCACTGCACCTGAGCTCCAAGGCTTCAAAACCAATGAACTTGTTTCATTGGCCACTAAGAGAAAAGCTGTGGCTTGCTTCGTGCCTGGTGGTATATAGTCCTTGGCAGTATCCTACCCTATTTCCTTAAACGGAGCCCTTACTCTCATAGCATCTCTTGATATTGTACCACTTCTGCTAAATAAATGACATCATCTCGCTCATCAGCCACATGCAGTTTTACTCCTTCCCCCTTTCTTCCCACTGTTTGCACTCACTCTTTATTTTTTAAGCACCTAACTCCCTATTAATCCACCAGACAGAACAAAAGATCCATTTGTGAGAGATGGAGATTAGAGCTGTAAGCACTCAATCTTTCTGTGAAACACCTGTTTCATTCAAATAACCAGAGGGAAAAAAGCATAAAGCAGGACAAACTGCTGGTGGAAATAGAGCTGAAAGAAAACTCCTAGCGTGGTGAGAACTACCAAACTTTTGGATGGTGGTTTCTTGCCACCTTCAATCAGTGTGGAAAACACACACAACATCTTCAGTACCAAGCTCACATGCCTGTGACACTGGTAGGCTCATTACTGACCAGATCCCTGCTCTTCAACATTTAACAGAGTGAGAAATGTGCAAATTCCTTAACAGAAATATCTTCTGTAGTTATTTTCTTTATTATTTTTTCCTTTGCCTGAAATTTAAATAAAAAGGGCTTATGACATCTTAAAATCGGTAATATTTCAACTATCTCCATTTCTGAAACACCTTCAGCACCAAACCTAGACATTTCCATTTTGGTTTTGGGGTTTCTTTTTTCATTCAACAGCACCAAACATCTGTCTCAATTCTGAAAAATGAGTACTTCATGCATTCAAGAGAGCATGAACATGGCTTTGAACTTTGATAATCATTTTGGTCAGTCATATAAATGTTAACACCAGCCTTCGTATACATAAACATGCATAGAAAGGGTCAGTAACCAGACGGCTGTTGGATTTACCTTCTTTGAATACAATGTTAAGTGACAACATACAAACAAAAATACCAAGTGGCATAGCATGGCTCTGACTCATTCTCTCTCTTTTATGAAATGAGAGAAAATTATATACCAAACAGATTGTATAAGCACCACAGGCAATAACTAAAGCTGGAAGAAGGCCAAGCTACATTAATAGCTGCTATTTGATCTAGTTCAAGATCCCCAAACACCCAAGACCTGATGAAGTCAGTGGAAAGGCTCCTGTCAATTTCAAGAGGTGCTGTACTGGGACCAACAGGATTGGCAAACAATAGTGCATGAAACAAGGAACAGAGCTGATGCTACAGCAATTAAATTCATGACCATGCTGGAAAGCAGGCTGTGGTAATACTCACAGTAACCATATTTCAAGATGGATCAGCTTTTCCTCTTTCCAGAGGAATCTGACCCTTGAGTACTTTTAAGCCTCTGAAATCAATGGGATTACTCAAGGAATAATGCACCACAGAACCTGAATGTTTATGGTAAATCTACCACAGTGATTCCTATTGTACTGTGATCCAAGAATTCTGAATAAAACATCAGCAATGCAAAGACAGATCTTCAGCTGATATAAATAAGCTCTTTCCCTTTCAAAGCAATGGAGCTGCAACAATTTGCAACCAACAAAACCACAGCTTACCATTTTCAAAATTAAAATCACTTTTCCAGTATTTACAGCCAAGAACAGACCTTTGCTTTTATTTTCTTATTGTATAATAATAGCTCATTACTTGTAAAATAATACACCAGCTCTGTTGCCTCAAAGTGCTTTTTTGTTTTTCTTATCACAAAACTCTAAGCATTGTAAGAAATTACTTAGATTCCAGTTGGTTTCTTTTAAGTTGTAGTAACTGCTTTAATAAGCCCCCATAGGAAATGAAGCATGTATTACATAAGCAAGGATATACACAGGAATAATATAAAACATACCTTTTCTCCTCTTTTCAAAATTCTTTTGGAACTGATTCTGTCAACAACATATAAAACCAAATACATATATGTGCGTAATGAGTGTAATGAGTATATATGCATGCAGACACATAGCTGTATCTATCTACGTATGTCGTTACAGTAATAGTCATCCTTTCATACAGCTCATCAATAGTAGGTTTTACTCACCTGATGGGCAATTTGCCATAGGGGCCATCCTGTCTGTCAGCACACCTTATCTGCTATCATGCCTTTCTTCAGATCCGAAGTTATAAGTAAGAAAAAGTTGGATATCTGTCTCCTCCTAAACACAATAAAATTAAAGCTGTAATTAGCAGCCTGCCCTGGACAACCAGGTTACATTCCACTCCACATGTTGAGCCCATGCAGAAGTGACAGGCCCCCATGGACCATACGTGAACCAGAAGGAAAAAGTCAGCCCTGATATGTTCAAACTCAGAACCAGGCTAAAAATAAACAAGAGCTAAAGACCATCTTTCCCTCAGGACATAGAATTATAGAAAGTAGATCACCCTTGGGTAGCACCAGGATTCCTACAAAATAGGCCAGCATGAGGAAATTTGGTTTCAGAAAAATGAACACACATGAAGTATTGTCTTACTGATATGGACTAATTCCATTAAGGCAAAAGTTATGAACAAAACCAAAACTGACAAAATATTACCTTTCTAAATAGGATATTTCAATAATTCCCTACGAATAAGAGGAATATGACTGAAAGTACCTCAAATGTTATTAATTCTACAATACACTGCATACAGCTCTTGCCCTATGGTGGGGCAGCCCCCACCTCCCCTCACAGCGTGCCCGAGGCCCGGGCACCCACAGCCCCTCAGAGAGCAGAGGCCCTGCCCTGCAAATATAATGAGAAATCAGCCACAAATGGGTCTTGACGATTTTCCAAGAACCTGGGGCTCACACCGGTGACTGAAAACCACTCATTGGGCATTATCACTGACTGTCTGCTGCACGTCCCTCGTCTCTGACCTATGGCCTGGCCCTCCAAAGGTACTCATGATGCCTGGCAGCCCAGAAAACAATGTAATATCGAACTTCTAGCAGAAATTTGGGTTCAGTGATGCCACTTCTTAGCCTACAGAGACCATCTTAATTAGCCAAACTCCAGCAAGCAGCTATGTCAAATGAATTAGCAACATGCACACATTCTCGTTAGAGTATCTGCGCTTCAGCTGATGGATCTGTGATTAACGCAAACATACTTTAGCTCTGCTTATAATTGAAACCTTACTTCTGGCCAGCCATTTGGCTGGGGGAGCCAGAAGAACTACTTTTTCCATGTTCACAAGCATCTCTGCTAGTCCTTGGTGTCACCACCTGATTAGATCTCTGGCACTGCTGGCTTCACTTTGGCAACAAGGAGAGCATCGTCTCACCAAGCCTGCTTAAAATTTGGACTTCAGGCTGAAGGCAGAACAGAAAGAATGGCAGATGTCCTGTGTAACAAACGTGCGTTTCTGCAGATCAACTGATTTTTCATTAGCAAAAAGGATCAATCAAGAAAACTAGGTACCTGAGGCTACTGTTCCTTCTGAACCTTACCTACATATTTGAACAGTAAAAGTGATATAAAAAACAGATATAAGTCCCTGGTTCCACAAAGCCCTCCTTGAGCTGACAGTTTAGTTGCAGAGCTCTAACAGAGGATGTATGAACACTATACAAGTTCACATCTTGGACAGACCAGGCCAGACACACAGGAGGCAAAGAGTCCACCCCAGTGTCCTGATTTCCAGCCCTTTTTTAAGGCTTTTCTATGAAACAGCTGTAACATATTTCAATGTAGGCAAAATAATGAATTCTTCCGTGCACTCAGTCTCAGAAACTGCAAAAGCATTTCTGCCAATCATTTCCAAAGAAATTCAGCCTGAAACAGACCTCTGCATGCACAATTTCAGCATGCATGGTAGAAGTTTAACATCATTAGAGGCTGCCACAATGGAAATTGTTGGGCATTACTGGTTTCATTTACAATAATGAAACTTGGTTGAAAGCTAGGAGCAGTTTGCTACAGTAGTTTTACATAATAGATACCATTTTTTTGAAAGCAAATTGTTTTACAGAAATGGACTTCAGCTAAATGCTTTAACTGAGTTAATCAGGCCTCGTGTTTTATTGTCGCTGTATCACTGTATTTCATTGCTTCAATTTATACATATATTACATGAAAACAAATGCACATACTGTTATACCCTATTCAGTCTTACACTGTTATACTATATTATATGATAATACAAAATCAGTATTATCAAATAACATTTTCAAATTTCAGAATCAAAATGGTTTGACGCCTGCAAAGTGAAACTTCTCAGAATATCCCCTGTACACCGAGTGCCCAACTCACTCCAAACTCAGCGAGTGCCTGATACCTAATGCAAACTCATTTTGAAACTTCAAATTTTACTTCAACAGAGAAAATTCTAACTCTACCAACAATGTAGAACACCTAAGTGACCACTTTGAGACTCAAAGTATCAAGTGCTTGAGGAAATAGAATGTCAGTATCTATGAAAATGAGATGCCTGGTCAATGAGAAAATGTCTGGTGAATCAGAAAAAAAAATGGATTTTCTTCCTCCAAGATTCGCAATTGTGAGGTGTTTGTTGTTTTTTCTTTAACACTGAACAACTTTGGCCAGAAAAAAAGGATTTAATTAGCAATGCTACACTGAGCAGTCTATATTTGTGTTACTGTCATTCATCCGGGTGATTTTCAGAACTTAAATTACTGAAGCTTTGTAATTTATCTATTATATCATATACAAAATCAGAGCAGCCATAAGAGTAAGATAGAAAGCTTTTTTGTGTTTGCTGTTAAACCCTAGCAGATACCTCCTCACATATCCATGGCCTTCCACAAGGTTCTCATCACTGACTCTATCCCCATTACCAATCTTCATCTCCTAAGAAAACAGATTCATAAAACACAAAACGTGGTCACAAAACTAAAACTCAAAGCTTGTTACAAGACATGCAGAGTTCAGGTGAAAATCCAACATCCTCAGAGGAATAACCAGAAACCTGGTTTTGTGAAGCACATCTAAAGGTCATATTGTCAGGGAATGAGGCTGAGGCCATCACGGGAGTTGATTTGAGAGTACCTGCATCTATGGCACAGCAGAAATTGCCCTGGCTTTTTCTTGTCCTTCTGTTCCAATGAGTTCTTAATTTTTTTCTCATGTCTGTCACCCAAACTGCACAGAGAAGTCTGTTCCTCCTAGCCCACTCTTTATGCCATGGTGTTAACGGCAACAGTGCATGGCAGGAACCATCCCTAATTGATTATTTTTTTTTTAACACAGTGAGTACCTTGGGACACTTCACTAATACACACCACTGCTAATGGAAAGCACCCTGCTATGGTCAGCATGCTGTTGATCAGGCCTCAATATCACATTTAATTCAATCCCATAAAGATACATTTTGATCCAAACTCATAATGAAATACATAGCCTACATTTGAGTATTAGTGTAAGGTAATAATGCACATATAAATGTACATAAATACATTTATTACTTTAACATTTTACAGACGTCTCCCTTATGTAAATATACATTGGATGTTCTGTGTAGTTTATTCACAGCAGGTTATTCCATACGCAGCTCCATGCAGTGCCTGCTGGTAACATTCACTGCTTCTGCTAACAATTCATGAACCGAACAACTATCTGCATATTCTCCTTCAGGCTGCTAACAAGGTCCTCCAGTGCTCATTCTTCTATTATTACCACACAGCCAGTTCCCTTTAGACTTTAAAAAATAATAATCTGGGAGAAAATTAAAGCCATATGGGACAGCTCTGCTGCTGGCTTGGATCATCCTAACTTCACTGCAGCCAGCAGGCCAGATCTTGACATTGTGTAAATGATCACAATGCCAATGAAACCAAAGGTTTTTTTTCCAGGGACCAACCTACCAACACCCTACTTTCCTACCTAAACTCTTTTTTTTTTTTTCATCTAATATCAAGGACTAGAGCCTATCCAGTCCCCTAAACTGGCAGTTATGGTTATTAGCACGAGGCTGTGGTCATCTTAGAACAAACTTCAATCTGCAACTGCTTTTGTAAACACTTCCTTGAAGGTACAGCATCTCTTTTCTCCTCATTAGCTGGACAAGAATTATCTAAGCTGCATCTGCGCCAACAGCAACAAAATAGAGACAGATCTACACTCTTTGGACACCTGTGTCAGATAGCATCTCCCTTCCAGGTAAATAGCTCAATACTGAAATTTCAATTTCATCACTTCCTACATGATTGCTGATTTGTCTTTAAGGCTTTCCACAGACAGACCCATTGTCCACTTCGCTGGAGAATGGTTTATATTAGTGACTCCCTATGTATTGGGGTGGTAGACATGGTCTTAACTTGTCATAGGCTGCTGCTTCATAAACCTTAATAAACTGGAGTGAACAACAGTCTAAAAAAGGAAATAAAAAATTTAACAGGCTAGTATTTTTACCCCCTTCTGCTTTCTAAGAAAGGCAGAATAAAAAGCAAACAAGCAGTGGCCCAAACTGGAGTGCATGCATAGCTCTCCCCAAGAATGCTTCCCCATTAACTCCATGTTTGTCTGTATTACCTATGAACCAACATGGTTTCAATTTAGCTTCTTATTAATCTTGTGCATTTCTTTCAACTGCTATTTTAAAAATAGAAACTTCATGTTGAACATTTTAATAGTATTAAGTTTCAAAGGCAACAAGCTGCCGTACTGTTTTTTTTTTCCAAAAACTTTATTACCAGATGTAAGTATGTGTGATTATTCATATTCTTTGTTTTCCCACAGATTTCTCTTCTCCTTATTAAACAACATATCTGTAGTTAAGCAGGTCCATGAAAGTTTAGGTCCATGAGAAATCACTAGTCCCCAGCCCACAAATACATCTCACCTAACTTCAGGCACTTCACTAAACTGCTTAAATTAGGAGTTCACCTACACTGAACTCCCCCTATAGTCAGTAGAAATGACTACGGGACTTGCATCCCATCTAAATTTCTGACTTTCTTTCTGGAAGTAACTACTTTTTCTTCACCGATTACAGAGGGCTCCCAGGCCCATAGAGGAATTAGGTCTCCAACTTAAACAATTAACTAAGAATCTGTTTAAAACTGGGATGAATCCAGACTCTGGCATTCTTAGCAGTACTACCAAACCAGCAGAGGACCTGCCAGGAGCATGCTTTAGTTTCTAGACCATGTATACAATTTTACATAAAGATAATGACTGTACTGCAGTTGAAGTAGACTACATCATCTAAATTACCCAATAATCCTTGGGTAAGATTGAAAGCCAAATACAGTTAACAGAAATACAACTAAAGTTTTGGTAGGTTTTGTTGCTCATCAGCTTTGTGTTCAGCTCTGCTCAGCCTTCTCCCTCCCTCGCAGAGAAAACCTAATGAAACAGTGCCACAGATGCCACTGGTAACTAAGCCATTGATTTCATAAATAACAGCATCAAGTTGTTTGTGAGTGGAGACTACTCTGCTAAGAAAAATGGGTATTATCTTACATGGGGAAATATGGGAATGTAAAAAAAGCAGTGAATTCCCACCCATCATTTTTGCAGTCTGGGGAGATGGCAGTGGATAGTACTGACCCTGAGGAACTAAATCGCCGAGGAAATCTTCACATACAGCTGCTAAACTGGGCAATCAGTGATCAACTAATGATAACATTTTATTAGCAGTTGAAGAGATTCCTTCCCACCCACATCTGATAGTTCCCACCTCTTCAAAGAGGTTGCAGCCACACAAGCAGTGGAATCAGCAACTTCCACCAGCAGTAGCTCTGCTCCAAGGCTCTGGCCCTTCCCCCATCACCTCCAATAACTCATTCCCACCACCCTGCCAGGCGTTTCCGTTCCTTTCCTCCTGCTAAATGCCAAATCAGCTGTTTATGTAGCTGTGCTCTGAGGGAGCAGAAATTTCCAGTGAGGAGATGGGAGCAAAAACCTTGGTTTCTATCAGTGTTTTCCAACAGTTGCCAGGGGTCCTTACAAGGTAAAATAAACAACCTTAATCTCTAACTGTACGGCTTCCCTAATATACAACGAGGACAGGTAAAGGGAGCATTAAAAGGCAGAACTATCATTTCTAGCATAAGGGAAAAAAGCACCTAATGGGACTGATCCAAAGCCTGCTGGAAATCAGTAAGTGGACTCCCACTGACTTCAGTGAGCCTTGGATCTGCTCTACAAAGCCAGCCAGCTGCAAAAGCTGCTAGAGTCAAAGGAAAATATGCTATGAAGGAACGGTGGCCTTGTGGTGAGGTACTGGCGTGATTTCAAGAGACTTGGATTCAGTCTTCAGCTCTACCATTCCTGAACCTGTGCAAATAATTTCATTTCTCTGCACATCAGCTTCCCTTTCGTAAGCCTAGGCATGTAACCTAACAAGCTCAAGTGTGGAGAAATTCAGGGACATCTGAGGCAGGAGACAAATGCATGGAGACACTTCACAGCACCATCTCAGCGGGTGTAACTCTTCTCTACCCAACTATGGGCCAAATAAGATCTGTTACCCCCATAACAGGGTAGGAAAGTGAGTGTCAAACCAGTACCCATGTTTACTTCAAGCTCACTGAGCATACCTGGAAACCCTGACTACAGTTTTTATGATATATCCTTTCTTAGCTGGCTGGACAATGCACAGAGCTCAGTGAAGGTGAGCCAGATCTTTGCACCACTCACTGAGCTCCAAATTCCTGTGCCCGTAGTAATACCAACACCCAAAAGACTTGATGTAAAGATAGTTTGAGCATGTTTACGTGAGCTGCAGCTCACAGCAGCACAGGCATAGCTGTGTGACTCCAATCCAGCCAAGCAGACGAGCATTTATCTCTCTCTTAAGTATGTGAGCAGACCTATAAAAGTCAAGGTGCTACAAACATAATTGCTCTCCTGGACTGGAGGCCTAGGTGAGGTAAGCTATGTTTTCATGCAGATTCAAGGAAGCCTGTCGCTCTTAACATTATTTACACACTTGCTCAGAATATCCTCCTACCAACAGCTGGGGCTTCTGGCAGCCAAATGCAAACCCTCTATTGTAATATTATTCTTCTGATGTAGGAAACAAATTCTTCCAAGCAGAAGAAATTCTTTAAAAAATAATCCAAACAAAGGCACAAATTAAGCCACAGAAATTAAATACTGAAATAATTTTTACAGCATAGAAAGATCAAACTGCAAACAAGCTGCAAAAGCCATTACTAATTCAACATTCCATTATTCCTTTTTTCCAAAGTGTGATTCTTTTTTTAAGCCAAGCATACTTTGCTGGGACCAAACCTTCACATTAGATTTCCTGTGCTGTGGACTTCATGAGATAAAGCAGTTACTTAGGACCAACAAATCACTTCATTAAAGCAGACCATTCATAAATATTCTCAACAGCAATTAACATCCTGGTGTAAAGAACTCATTTTGTGCCACAATCTTCATTTGGGCAAGACTTCCCCTCTAACACCATGACTGCAGGAGACGGTCTTAATTTTGAAGAAAAGAAAGAAGCCATCCTGGCTCTCACCATGACTTCCATGTTACCTATTTTGGTTCTTCTAGGCAGCAAAAAGTAGCCCAAGGACAGAGCTGCTCCCCCTCAGTTCTCAAGCCACATGAGAAAGGGACCATTTTCCATCTGGTTTTGAATCTGTCTCTTAAGATTCTGGTCAACCAGGATAACTTCCAGCATTTCCTCTCAGCAGAGTGAACAGAATTGCTGGTGTCACCCAGGATCTGGGCTGCTCCAAGCATATTTACTCATCCTTACAGTTTATGATAATGCTATTCTCATTCCTGGTAGGTGAAGGAGATACAAAGTCTAGTTAAAAAAACTGAAAAGTTGGGTTTTTTTCATATCCCTTTGCCTCGTGTAAGGGCCTGCCTAGGGAGCTTAACAGCACGCTGACTGGCAGTGTATTAGTCAGCCCAAATACATCTCTTAAGTGCAAAATCCCAGAGTCGGTGTGGTCCCTGGTGAAGAACTAAAGCAGAAATCAAGATATATTAGAAAAGGTTACTTTGTGGTTTTGTCTGCACATATTAAACAAATATATCCTATTAAGATACAGTATAGTTATCTCCGTTTTAACAGGAAAACATGGGCACCATTTTGAAATTGTTAAATTAAAAGACAATATGTGATATTCTTTAAAAAAAAGAAAAAAAACTTTAGCCCTGCTATTGTTGAAATGAGCATTTTCATATCTTTTGAGTAACCCAATATTACAATGCACTAAAAAAACATGAGGAAAGCATGGGGATTCAGCAATTTATTTCAAATCAGTGTTAGCCTATGAATTAAATTACTTCTGAATACTTTATGAGGCTCTAACCTTATAAACAAATCTGTGAATAACCATAAAGATGTAACTCTTTAAGATATTTCCATCTTTGAAAAGACCCTCCATTTCTGTAGGGAAAATCATCTCCTTTCCATTTAGGAGAAGGAGCTAAATAAAATGTGAGTATATGATTATAAAAAGCCTACTGAACTGGAGTAACAATAATGCCTCAGTCTTGAAAACATAGAAAGTAAATGCAATTTTACATTAAAGATCTGAAAACAAACTCAAGGCTAATATTTTCAGGGGAAAAAAAAACTTTGATCTCTTTTTCTTTCCGGGGGGGAGCCAATATCAACATGAGTGATTTTGTACTATATTCAGGAGTCTTTATGTGGGTTAATAATGTTAAAGTTATTCCGCTGCTTTTTCAAACTTTTCTGGAATCAGCTCCTTGGTGAAACAGGGCCCTATTGAAGACTCTTGAATTTGCATAGCATGTGCAAGACATTTAGATTTATATTCCATGTTAGGCTTGTGTGTTTAGAGTTTACCCAGGCATGTGCAATTCATTGGCTGTATTGTTATCTTCACAATGAACAAGCACACTCACTTCATCTGCAAGAAATACAGCTTTAAATGTAGAAAATTAAATTTCCATGAGAAAATGTGTTCCATGAAAATTTCCATCAATAGAGGCTTAGTTCAAACCTACTGAGGTCAAAATACTTTGATTTGAGCCTACCTGGGTACCGCATGACTTAAGTAGCAAAACCATAAGATCATTTGGAAATGACTCTGTTGAAAACACTCCTGTAAGGACAATTACACACAATACAGTTTTCCCTCTAAAAGTCTCCAATTGTCAGGATCCTGGTGCTCAGTGATTAATTTACCCATAGAAATGCAGATTCTACCTTGAAGACTTTATGAATTCAATAAGTAAAGGAATCATTGCTTTGAAAACACGGTGAATAGTAATTCACGGATCCCACTGAAATTCAGTGGACACCAGTAACCACAGAAATGAGCCATCCTCTCAGTTTCTGCTCAAATCAGATCCTGAGCTCTGCGTCAGGAGCGTGGCCCACAGGCAGGCTTCCTGCTAGCTGGGAGAGCAACACAATCTCTTACGCAAACCATTGTGGGCAGCAGCAACCGACTTCACACTGTCTCTGTGGCAGGGTTTCCCCAGAAATTTTAGCACTGAACACAAAAAAGTTATCTTAAAAAAAAAAACATGTAGTCAATGGGTTTGATTTGATATTTGTGAGACACCATAGTTCATTCCTCACTTGCCATCACCACCAGTGACACTAAAACTGGCATTACCTTATGTGGTTTCCCAGTCTTCATAATAAGTAGGAATTCTGGGACAGGGAAAAGTTGCCAGCACCATCAAAGCACCATCCCATGGCAGAGAACTAGAAGAGTTTGGCCGTTACGGCTGACAATGAAAGCCAGAGGGAGTGTAGCTGCTGTCACCATGTATGTCAGAGGGATGCACAGCAGAAAGGAGATCCATGCAAGCTAAAGAACAACTTTGGCTCAAGAACAAAGCGGCATCTACAGCCATGAATTAATTTGGGCAAAAAGTAAGACGGAGGTGAGTCATTACAAAAGCATGCCAAGGTGAGCTGTGAGGACAAAGAAATCTGACAATCAGTGACGGAGGTTTAAAAAGTTTATGGAAGTGATTTTATGGTGCAGAGCCCATGATAGCAGAAGGCTGGATTTATGTCTCAGCAGGTCTCATCTATTTCTTCTGTTCCCTATTTCCTTCCAAATCTGTGATCCTGCACCATTACTCTGAACAAAGGATTTGCCAACAAGATCAGCCCAACCACTGCAGAACACATGTACTTTCTGCAGGGCAAGAGAAAGGAATTCATGGATCATAAAGTACTGACTTCTGTGTGCTTTTCATTTTCATTTCTTTCATTAAGAACTTTTTTTCTTACAGTTTCATTAAATCATAAAACTTTCCTTCAGGCCATTGGCCGTTTCTTCTTAAAGAGGTGGCTAATTTGGCTGTGGAGCTGGTGGTCCAGAGGAGAAAAATATGCATCTCCTAAGAAGATATGGGAGATGTGCATTGCAGCATGCTTTGTAACTACTTCTGTCTTTACTGAGGAACTGTATCCATCAAATCAGATTAGACTAGATCAAAATGGATATATATGGAGATAGATTATGGCAAGATATATAACATATGAATTTAAAATTCTACAAGGGTAATGCATCTGTTCTGAACTACCACCGTTTTGGATCCAGATGGAGAAGTCAGAGATCTTAATACCACAAGCATTTCAGAGGTTCAGCTTCCAGTGAGAAATTGGGAAGAAGCTTTACCTTCAAAACCACAGTCTCTCATCAATATAAATAACTATATTAAAGACTCTGGGGATCTACTACTGGCTACTCAAGACTGGGATGGGTGTACACTTTGCTGGGTAAAAAAGTGGCTGGATAACCAGGCCCAAAGAGTTGTGGTGAACAGAGTGAAATCCAGTTGGAGGCCAGTCATGAGTAGTGTTCCCCAGGGCTCAGTACTAGGGCTTGTTCTCTTTAATATCTTAATCAATGATCATATGATTCTATTTGTTCCTTCATGTACTGCAAAATCCCTCCAGATCCACTATTTGCATGTCAGTCACTTGCATCACGCTGAGCAGTTCTTTGAAAAAAAGACTGCATCATTATTTTCCAATTATGCAAAATAAATCAAAAGGAAGGATATGGGAATAGATATGCCTGTTCTGACAGTTTTGTACTAGAGGAGAAGGTGGTAGGTCTGCCTCCAAGGGGGATGCCACCATGTCATGTATCTGCTTAATTTTTAATATAAAACAGTTCACTGACTTCAGCTCTTAGATGCATCTCAAACAGAGTTCTATAAAAAGGTTAAGGTTTTTTACTCTTAAAGAATAAAGCTAATACCTTTTAGCATAAGTATTCCCCAGCCCAACTCACTGCCTCCAAATTGGTGGAAAGTAGCTACCTCAACATTATATGCAGCTGACATCATTATGCAGGTTACAAAAATAAACAATGAAATTCTACAATTATACTATAGTGAACCAAAATGCTTGCTTTGCCTTGAGTTAAAGACAGAGATCACCAGCAAAGCATAATTACAGATACCTAATAAAGAATATACAAAATATCACCATCGCTCCCACATCAAAATCTGGTGACTAACATCTTATTATAAATTTTATGTCATATCATTGAAATATGTACTAATCTCTTTGGTCTTTAAATTAGAAAGATATGCCAATTCTAAAATATGTTCTGTTTTCCTCCAAATCATTAATGAAGAAATCATACACATCTAGGTATCCTGACATATGGCTGACTGTTATCAATCCAAAAGGAAACTTGTAATGAAAAAATACTATTTTTCTACTAGACTTGTTATTTTTTTATAACCTGTGCTACCCTACATTTTTGTAATATGGTTTCAGTGACTCTCTCATGAATATGCCAAAGACTTTTTATATAATTAAATGGATTAGAAATGCAAAGAGGAAAAGAACTGTAAACAGCAAAGAAGGAAGAGAATTCATACAATGGGATTCAGAAGGTTGAAAAATATTGGAAGAAAATAACTAGAAGGGATACAAGAAATGCATCCAAAATAAAATAATCAATAATACAGAGTTGATAGATAAAGGAAATTGCAGCAAAATCCTATCCCTATAGAATCCGTGGGAATTTTCTACTCAATTCATTTGTGTTGGGATTCCTACTTTAAAAAGATACAATTCTGAAGTAAATTTATTGAGAAGCTAATAAGAAAAGGTGATACGGTAACCTACACTGCTGATAAACCGAAAGGAATTACCAAAAGAGGGTCTTCATTGCCCTCAGACCCAGAGCAGCGCTGTTTGGAGCCCTTGTAAGAGGAGCGTATCCGGGACAAAGCTGCTGCCGGTGCCAGGGTTCCCAGTGAAAACACCTTGACCCGATTTCAAATGCACACAACACGAGCCTTAAGGCCCCGGGCAGCAGAAGACGCTGCTGAAAAAAAGCTTGTGTACCAGCAGCACCGCGCTAGTTTAGCCGAGTGATGCGAGATTCGGGGACAGATGATAACTGTTAACATTAGGTTATATCTATACAAGTAAATTAAGTGTGCCTGGGAACATTCCTGGGCACGGAGGCCAGCTGGCACAGAACAGCCCGAGTCTCCGCCAGTAAGCACCCTTAACCTTCAAAACAGGGAGGCTGCATGCAAACAGCTAACCGGGGACGGTCCCAGGAACACGCTTGCTGCCAAACCATACTTGAAGACTACCCGGGGCAGCGCTGGTTGGCACATGCCAAAACCTCACCAAGGACTGTTCTAACAGTTTACCAGGGCGGGCAGTCACGCTCCCGGCCCAGGAACATTCCTGAGCATTGTTTAATTTATTAGCAGAGATATAGCTAGCTCCCTCCTTCCCCCTCCTTTCCTAGGTGAAGCGTTTCTTTTGCGTAGAACACGTTTCAGGAGCCTTTCTTATTGATCCACCCCTTCTCTCATCCCAAACCATCTGCCCTCGTGTTCCCACATGCAAAACGTACATGGGAAGGGCTGGTTAAAGCAATGGGTCCAACTTGAACCACCGGTGGCTTGCCTGTTCCTTGGTTCACAAAGAGTGCTAAAGGGTATACCCACATCACAAGTACGGAACGGTTATGCAGAAAGCCAAGAGCACGGCATGTTTCCAAACCTGTCCTACCTCCCGTCCACACAGGGACCTCACTACACAAAGCTGTCCAGGGGTAACTCATGATTTTTTTATAATTTTCTCCTTTAAGCCATTTAAGTCATTTAAGTACTATTAATATCAGAAGCACTCTAAAACACACCCTTACCTACCTCATGCTCTTGGAGCTACAGATGGGCTAGTCCATCAGCCTCACTACCCAAACAGTTCTTCAAAAGACAAAGAAATGGTCCATGAAGTACATCTAGAGACTGTCAGCTGCAGACAGAATGCCTGTTTTTCTAACGGCCATTACCTTGACGCTCAAAACCAGTGACAGTCAAATGATTTTGCTTGAAAATGTATTTTGATTAATAAGAAGAAAAATAACCCATTCCATTCTCTGATTCTCTAGCAAAGGTAGTGATACTGGCTTATACAGAAGAGTATATATATATTCAAGAGAACTTGAATGACAATCTTATACAAACATGTGTGTGCACATGTGTGGTTATACAAAACCCTCATCAGTTTAAACTGTATTTTCTGTTAAGAAGGTTATTTACCTTCTAATAAATCCTGCTTAGATGATAAGTTCCAAGACTAGTGAGAATAAATGTGTATTGACAAGTATATTGAGTGCTGGGAATTCACAAGGCTCCTTCTTACAGTTTGGGTTATGTTGATACATGTTAACAATACAGTCAGCGCCTAACCTTGCACTGGTTTGCTGCAATATACAGCAGATTGATAGAATTCACTGCTCCAAGTTTTTGGAAATGGGAGAGGAACCCAAGCTGACACGTGCCAATGGATGAAAAGTACCTATTTCAGATTTGTTCTTGGTGCCTTGAATTGAAAAGGAGCCTTTCCCTTGATGACATCTTTGGACATCTTTGTGTTAGGGATTCCTGTCCACCCACAGTCATACAGATGGCCGGCTTGTTTTGAACAGGCTCCCAGTATGGCTGCACTGAAGCTTGGTAAAATCCCTGATGTAAGGATGAAATGATCAGAGTTACCTAGACCCCAGAGATGACTCTGACATACATGTCAGACATCTGTTAGCTGGACAATCACCTATTTGTGAAAGACTTGCTGAAATCACCCTAGTTCTCTGCAAGGGCTACGGGTTCAGTCGTAGCCTCCCTAAAGTCTTGCTGCCCTCTTGAGGGAAGAGGAACCTACCACCCAAAATGGTGCAGAGACCTGGGATCAAGGTAACATTGATGTGCGAGACAATACCCCGTGTCCCCTAGGGAAAAATCTCCCCAGGCCACCTCCCTGATAGCAGCTGAGAGTCACCTTCCCCTGCAGGAACATACCTGTTTATTCACCACAAGCCCAGGGGCAACTCGGCAATCTGAGAACTACCACATATGTGCTGGTGTGAAATACCACATGTGGAACAAGAGAGGGGAGGAGTGAATCCAGTGTTTGAGTCATTTCAGTCTATCCTGATTTAACAGGCAGAATTTGGAAGTTCTTGGGGTGGGTTTTTTTTTCCTTCTTGCTTTCAAATTTTGTGAGGATTTCTTACAGTTTATGAGAGGCAATGTTGGTTTGGAATACATCTGAAAAACACACCATAATTTAAAAAGAACCTTAGGCATTAGGAAACTCAGGCTGCAGCCTGAGAACCATCCTTAATATCAGCCTAAGGCTACATTTACATCAGAAGATACTGTGGAGCAACACAAGAGCATCTATTAAAAAAAAAAAGCGTTGAGAAGACCTACCCTATCACTAAACCTACCCTATGAACTGAAGGTCTGTCAGCATTTAGAGTATGTTACGTGCATATGTTCTGGCTTAACCTCATCCAAAAGCAGTCCAGGACCACTCTGTGAATCTCACTGAAGCGTGGTAGTACAAAGATTCATTTCAAAAGCTCAAGCATGATCCAAACTAAACCATGATGCAAATTCCGTCTTGGTGTTTGTACAGAAGGCCCCTGGCAAAGCTTGTGGACCAGCTCCATTTGTCCAGCCAGGCACACTGAACAGATTACCTGCACAATACCTTCATGGCCAAAGAATAGAGGGGAGTTTCTGAACTCCAGATCCTGGATCTAGACCTGTAGCTCTTCCATAGCCCTGGAGATGCAGTGATCTACTCCCTCGCTCCCACACAGAAGGAATAGGGTGCACAGGCCCAGGCTGGAGCTAGGCTGGCTGCCGTTTCCCATCAGCCTGGATGCTCAGCATGCCTGCAACTGCCATGGAGACAGCCCCTGTGAGACAATTACCCAAGTCCCACAAACAAGCGAGGGAATGTATGTGGGGCTCAGACAGCTGGCAGAGCAGTGAAAGTAGCGCCACCATTAACGGTTAGACTGGCACATAAAAATAAGCCAGGAAAGCCGGCAATTTCTGAGCCAGTCTGACATCACTGTCTCATGGCAACACTGTCCATCAGAGGGGCAGGGCAGACACCTGTGGGCAGTGATAACTTCAGCTGCATAATTTTAACTCATTGTCACGTCTCAGTCAGAACTTATAGATTCCCAAATCGTGCAGATGCTTTTAAAACACTTTACCTCTAGTGCCTACACCAGCAAAGATCGCAAAGGACTCCTACCTTCTAGGAAAACTGAGCTTACCACACCATAACAGACCCTGAACTTTGATAATGTTGTCCCTTGTTGCCACATCTGTCCAGAATTGGAGACTTTGGAGTTAAAATATTACCGGGACACAACTTGGGGTCAAACTGTGAACCTTGCATTTCCTCTGGTATGCGTCACTTTCACAGTGACTTCACTTTCACAGTCCCACTGATTTCTTCCCTACTATCCAGGAGAATAACTCAGTCATCATCAACAAAGGGTGATGGTTGATACCCCTAAGGGAGACCAGCCTCTCAGACTTAGGTCTGTGTAAGAGTCTCTTTGAACTTTTAAGTCATGCACACAAGAAAGGAAGTCTAACAAAAGCTGTGAGTCTTCTGAACACCTCTTCAGACAGCAAAACTGAAAGACAGACTTCCTTTCCTGTGTCATTACACTCACACGCACACCCTGCCCCAGAATCTGAGTTTAAATCGAGTCCTTTGACACACATCAGAAACCTTCAGTGTAGAATTTCTGAGAGACACCAAAATCCTTAAAGACAGACCTGACACAGACAACCGTCTTCAAATTATTTAATTGCTTTCATCAATTGAAAGTATCTTTTGATTCAAGAACAAATGCTTAGCAAGAACTTGGTGAAAATAGACATCACCTTAGGGCTGAAAAGCAGAGCAACATCTATAATTTTTTTCCTTTACAGATAAACAGAACTGCTTTTTAAGTAGCTCCTGAGAAGGACATCTAAGCATTGCTCCTGTGAATAAAGCAGACAGTTCACATGACGACCAGTTCCTGCCTGCATGTAAAAGCCTCACGCCAGCAAATCTAATTGAAAATAATCTGTGATCTACGCTTAGCATTCTTCAGGAAAGTGCTTTTATCCCATCTTTTCCCATCTCTCCACCTCCCCTCCAATCTTAAATGAATCACATATTGAATCACCGCAGCTTGGCTGTATTTGATCATGATTTATAGGGCACTGTCTGCATTACTCAGTAAGCAGTCTTCATAGGGAGGAGATATTTTGGACAGAGAAGAACAGGCTGTCAGCACTCAATAAATTATTAGTAACAGCCACTTCCTGAGGTAAAGACCGATATAAGATCACCCTTCTGACTGGACAGGTGCACGGAGGTGTCTTACATCAACAGCTTGCCTGGCACATAATCCAAATTCTTAGTAACTACACTAGAATGTGGCACTGAGAAGAGAAAGATTTTTCTGACAGTTGTTAATAAATAAATGGAGAAGCTATAGGCACTGCAGAACCCGCTCAGGGACCAGACCCCACTGTGTGGTGTGGTACTGCACTCATGTAGGTAGCATAGATTAGTGTCTCTCATTTCCTAGAGGTAATTACACAAGGCAGGCTTTTTAAGATAAATCTTCTGCCCTGATTTGACAGAAGTGTGCAATACTCTCAGCAGCGTAACTTCCAAATCTGCAAACTCAACATAAAGCTGCATGCAGCAAACATGAATGTAATTTTTTATTATCTCTTCTCGGTCATCAGCATCCCCAACTATTGTTTCCCTGCTTTCGACCTTCAGATATCTCCACCACAAACACGTCTATGAGCAGCGGCATGTACAGACTTCATTATACACTAACATACTGATGCTTGTACATACTGATCTGTATCATTCATCCTTAAATTGGTCATGCACCATAAGAAAGAAAGAAATAATTGTAGGAAACTGCCCCCAAATAGGGCCAGATAAGAACTATTTAGCTGTGTCTTACCAAAAAGCAAAACTTAATCTGTTTTGTTTGTTCACACTGTAACACAGAGTGAAGTGATGACAGTAGATCGAATACTCAGGGCTAAGAAGGAACTGTATGATAGCTGTGTGACAACCACAAAGCTCTTTAAAGATTTATTTTTTTAAATCTACTGAACAAGGAAATTATTAGGAGACAGGAAAGAATGGGTCTGTTTTCTCTCCCGCATCACAGCTTTCCTATGCCCAAGTTATCGCTTGAGTTATAAAGGCAGCGCACACCCAGATGCTTCCAGGCACAAGAGAAGGCTAGTTTTTTCATCTCTCTCTAAGAGGGACAATTCATTCCTGATGCATCCTGAATAGCCTCAAGGCCATTACACCAGAGATTAATTTGGCTGACTCTTACAAAGACTTGCACTGTGGTTTTTGTTCACTGAACACCACCAGAGGGCTTAGTGCTGTAGAAAACACAAAAAATACAGGTCCTGACCTGGAAAACCCTACACCTAGAAACAGTGATTTGTTGGCAAATGCTGATTATATCTTTACAAATTATTGTTCTATGTAAAATATGCTCAATTTTCAAGAGAAGTTAGTGGTTTCACAGCAGAATCACCTGGGAAAAATTATTCCCTGTTGCTATTTAGAAGGTCAAAGCAGACTATCAAATGGACTTAAACTATTTATTAGGTAACAGTAAAAATGCATGTAACACGCTTCTAAACAATACACTCCCCATCAGAACATGACTAAAGCTGGTAACTCTTGGAAGTTATGAGTAAAACTACAGTCTGCCTACTTTTGCTAGATATGGTCAAAGTATACAGACTAAGATGTTCCTGCCTGGGGCTATGTATCTGGCCATTACTTACCTGTACTAAATGTCTCCAATTTCTTCTATTCCATTGTATCTATGATTTCTGATAAATCTTTCTTATAAATGAATTTTTTATCCTGACTTCCGAATACCATGTGATGGATCTGACACTAACAAGACAAAAGTTGGCCCCTTGGGGTCTTGTCAAAAAGCTAATGTAAGCCAAAATGCTTGTAAGCTTTGATTGAAATACTTCCTCTCCCAGCACCAGCTAATGATTCAGAACGATTTTGTTAAGTGTACATTTCACTACCTTGAAACAGATATTGTGTCAAGTAGGATTTATAGGTGATTTAACTCAATCATGCCTTCAAAGAAGCTTCAGCAAGCAATGAACACTATTATAAAGAGAGCAGGGAATATTCAGAGGCTGAGCTAGGGTTAAAGAGAGAATCTCTGATCACCAAAATGATGAAAAGTGGTCAAGAATGGGAATCACTGCAACTACTTGTCCTAAGCTATTGTCTTTCATATTGGAACTGCCAGAACATGTAGGGTTTAGGGATGGAAATCACAATTTACTCTTCTGATTCATCACCTGGTACTTGGAGAGAGGAAGCATTTGAATCAAAGCTTTTACATGTTTTTGTTTTACAGCAGCACTTTCATGAACAGATGGTGGGGGAGTGGGGGAATTGCCCACTGCACAGGACAGCAAGTTAAGGATAAAAAAAAACCTGAACTGTATGCTTGGCTGTGCCAAGAACTGCTTCGTGCACCAGGTAAATCCCTTTGCTTCTGTTTTCATTTGGTTTTGTTTCCCATTGTACATCTGCCTTGTCTATTAGGAAAGAGAGATTTATGAGTGTCTTAGGGATTTAGTGGAGCAAGCACTTCTCCTCTCAAATCTTCCAATTAAGATGAAAACCC
The DNA here is from genome assembly GCA_004320125.1 of Scolopax mira. Lineage (NCBI taxonomy): Eukaryota > Metazoa > Chordata > Aves > Charadriiformes > Scolopacidae > Scolopax > Scolopax mira. The sequence continues at coordinate 288,969 of BJBW01002026.1, forward strand.
CACCCTTTGGCTCAAAGCCTGTTTTTGCAAAGACTTCTACAGCACCTGGTACAGATCTCATTGTGGACTGCAGGGGCAGATCATAAAAGTAAAAATAATGACCACAACGCTATCACCATTTATATATAAGCATTTATGGGAAAACAGAGTACCATGCGTGTCCACTCAAAGTTGATGTGGAGGTTGAAGCAGACTGCAGCATAAGAACTGTGTAATAAGTCCCATCAAAAGTCCATCTAACCCCTGATTCTGTCTCTGACCACTAGCAGGTACCTAGAGAACCATAAAATAGCCAGGGTACGTATGCAGTGATATTTATCCCGAATATTCTCCCAGCATCTGGATTTGTGAATTTCCTGAGCCACAGATGGTGTCTTCACATTAAACAGTCTTGGTGGATTTTTATTCTTGAATTATCCAGTCTCTTGAGGCAAGTTAACATAACTACTTCTAAAGAAAGTACTGAAATATAATCTAGTGAGGTAATGTAACACAGTTCAAACCAGGGGCCAGAACAACAGATGACATTTTCTGAGCATCAAGTATTTAAGGTTTCCACATCTTTGCATAAAATGCTAGTAAAAGAATCAGCTTCTGAAAGCTGAAGACACTTAACTCCTTTAGAAAGCACACTGAAATTCATAGGTATCACAGTCCACCAGTATAAGCCACTTGCATTCACTGGAATAGTTCTGCTCCCAGCATGATTTCTCTGAAGTTAGTATGGAGTTTGGCTCAACTAAATAAAAAGGAAAAAACTCCTCTCATTTCCTGACAAGATTTATTTATTTCACAGATTTTTAGGCAGATACTTTCCTTAGACAACGACAGACACAAGTATTAAGAACTGTAAAAGGTACGCACACCACATCAAGAATCCCTTTTTTTGTTCTCTGATTCTTTTGTGCATTGCACAGACACACAGAGATCATCTCCTCTGTCCAAAACAGCTAACAATATTCATAGGCATAGCAAACAATTTCTTCTGAATTTTAACAGGATTTGGACAGGCTTAATATCTGTGATGTTACATGGGAAGTTTAGGACGGAAAGAGAATTTGAACTTTAAACGTCAGCAGAACAACCTTAAATCATCAAACCTACGTCTGCAAACACTAACACCCTGCTGAAGCCAACATCCACATTAGATTCAAAGGGTGCTGACCAGGCAGTATCATGCCTGGTTAGACCTTTGGACCACCCTGTGTTGGTGCTCATTTGCCATACTTCTCTCCCTAATTTAACAAGAATGCTTCCAGAAGTAGATTTATTTCTCTAAAAAATATACAGACCAACATAAAAAAAAATTTAAGACCAACAACTCGTGTGGTCTAAACCATGCTCAGTAAGACACTGTATTTACCTCTTCGGCATTCCTGGAGAATGAAGACAACATTCTATCACCATTCATTCTCCTAATCATAAGCCAAGATGAAATGTTAAGCCCTGAAGTAATAAATTTCATCCAAACTGAGAGGTATCCAATTTAACATATTCTGCATTTAACATAACAGTCAACTAGGACAAGAGTTATCATCACCAAAAAGAGATGAGGAAACATTAGCTTCAGCATGGAGACTCTGAAAGGCACAAGCAGGATTATCATGACCACAGACTTGTCTACATGGGAACAACTTGAGGAAACTAATTTGAAGTATCATTTGAACATAGGAATGGTATTTCAAATTGTATTAAATCCTTGTGAGATTAGACTGTTCCTGAGTTTGTGACCTCATTTTTTTTTCTTTCACTTCCAAACTTAAGCTAAATTGAATTAAAGGGTCTTTTATTTCTGAAATAGACTACTCACCAATGGTTTAAAGCAGGCTACCTACCTCATTTTGAATTCATACCAACAGCTAATACAAAGAAATTTTTCTGGATGCTTATGTACAGAGACAAACTTTCACTTTGTATTTCAAAAAGCATTACGGTGTATTTCTGTTAATAATAATTATTATACCACAGCTGAACTCAAGTACTCATTGTGCCAGGACTTATATAAACACATAGTAAGATTCACAAGCCAGATTATGGGCCAGAAGAGAAGATTTAGACCATTTAGTCCTGATCTTTTTTAGTCCTTGTCCTTGTTTAACACAGGCCAGTTTTTCTACATGGATTCCACTAGCTTATGCCTAACTTCAGTATAATAAAAAAATAAAAAAAAAAAAGCATTCATTCTTGAAGAAGAAACCATTTCACATGGAGAATACACTCCTCCCCTTGACAGTCTGCTATACCTCCTGCTAGCTAACATTATATTTTAACAATATTCTACTTCTGAGGTCAGTTCTAAATCCCAGTAGTTCTCTTTTCTCTTTCACTCTCCCACTTTCTTCTCAGAAATTAAAGCACTTTCAACACTAGTATTTTCTACTTAAGAAGTCTCTATTCTGAGACACTTTAACTGTTCCCCTCCCTATAATTTATTTTAGGTTTTTATCAAAACATAAAACACAGCGGGGCTTGTGCTGTAAATAGAAACAGTCTACCCTCAGCTAATATCCATCACCAAATTTAATGGCTATCACTGATCTACATCACGCAGAACCCTGGCCTATATAAACATACATATCTAGAGACGGACGGGGGCTGATACGCTGCATTTCTTTCTATAAACTAAAGCTACCACTACCAAGCAAAACAGGGTTACAGGCTTACATAAGTGTGCACACGTATAAAAATATGTACGTGTGTGCACGTCATTTAAATTAATACCTAGTAAACTGGGATACTGTCAAAATTATTAATTCATCACTGCTTACTACTGGTCACAGCATGATCCAGTCTGGATCCCATCACAATTTATAAGGGATTATCATTTGCTGCAGATTTTTGAGCAGGAAACTTTTCTCTGTATTCCTTCTCTTGCAGTCATTGGGATTGCATTCATCAGCGTGGAAGCTCTCCAACCTCAGACATATCGTGAGCATTAGCCATTGGTAACTGAACCCAAACTAACTGGGAAATGGGTCTCTCAGACTCACAATGAGACTTTGGTGAGGCATGCTGGGTCTTGTGGGACAGCTACAAGATGAATTTGGTATTAAACCTTTCTCCTCCAGGTCAGAAGTGAGCAGGAGAATAACAGCAGATTGAGCTATTTTTCTTCTTTCATACACCCAGAAAAGTAAATGAAATAAATTCCATGCAGATCAACTAAAAATGCAATTTTCACTGAATTGTCAAAATTATCAGTGCTGATGACACTGACCCTTGGATCCAGAAGGCACACAGCTTCAGCTCACAGCATTCTCCAGTGCATGCCCCGTCATTCTCACAACTGAGGGAAGGAGCATCCAGACAGCAAAGCCTACTCCACTTCAAGATACTCAACTTGAAATGTCTCCTGAACTTTGGATTCATAGAAGGTCGTTAATTGAAATGGTGGCATGGTACACCCCCAGATTAGGCTGAGATGTTTAAGAAGCTACTCACACAGTGAGCAGGGAATTTTGTTTGGCAAGATTCCCAGAACAAGCTGAGGGCAGGCACAGAAAGGCTGCAGGAGGCCAAAGCAGCACTGAGCTAGACCCAAAGGTCTTCCTTTTCTGCTCAGCATCATCACAGAACCCTACCCTTGCTGCAATATTCAGAGAGTGTTTGGCTCTCAGCCTGAGCTTGCAGGTCCTGAAATTGAACTCCATCCTTCTGACCTGGGTGAGGGCAACCACACGATATATTCCACTCTTGCATATGGACACAAACATTTTCAGACCTTGATACAGTATTCCAGGTATGTACATTCTCCAGTGGAGAAGTAGAGAGCTTTAAAAATGCCACCAGATGTTAAATTGCAAGGCTTGTTATCAGATTTCTGTTTTCTGAAATGAGTTTTGCTGCAAGGAGCTGGAAACAGTTGCATAGTGAACAAAACATGGCTTTTTCAGAAAGCCACTATACTTGCTATGGGCCCTGTCCAGGAGCAACCCTCATCTACAGGTGAGACTATAACCTCTAAACCATCACTAACCACGAGCTCTACTTGAAAAGCTGGTAAGGTGGGCATTTTCACCCAAATTTCCTCTTTTCTGAAGTACTCAAAGCCATGTTGTGCTTTTAGTTGCTGTGGTGATTGATTTGTGTTTAATGAGCTCATGTTATTGGTTGAGATTTTTCTAGGGTGAGTCATGCAGGTTTCATTTGGCGAAATTCACATGGAGATATTGCCATCTAGATCAGCACCAGATTAGCTGAGAACTCCAGCTTCAATTCACCTATTTTAACATTCCCGGGTGAAGTCAACTTTCTGATGAGGAAGATAATTGTCTGCAAAGTAAATATTCAGTTAATAATGTACCTATTGTACTGTTGATTGTGATGATGTGGCAGCAGCAGCCAGATTTAATTTAACATGACTTAACTATCAAGCAATTCCAGTGATATTACAGGAGCTTGTTAAACAAAAATAATGCCATTCACCTTTTTCATGTATACAGAAAGAAACCAAAAAACAACCCAGGTGCTCCTGGGCTGACACCAACTGGAACGATGTCTTGTTTGAATCAGTGACATTTATTTGCACCAGTTGAGCTACTATCCCGTGAAAATTCAAAGACTCCACTGAGCACATCCCAGTTCTGTCCTAATGCAAAGGACAGAACATTTGACTGGGAAATCAAGATACATATTTCCGAGTACAAAATTTATCACTCTTCTGGCAAATCACTTTGTGCTGCGGTCTCTCCATCTGTTGGAAGGGGAGAGCAATACTGAAATGTTTTGCACAGTGCTTTGAAAAGTGGTTGTGAAGGGAAATAACAGGCGCTAGATTTCATTATATTTCTGTTCAGAGTTTTTGACAACTTCAGCTTTACTTTCACTGTCTGGGCTACATTAGCTTCTTATGCTATTTCTATGGGTTAGTTATTGTTTTTAAGTAGACAAATATTTCAAACTGCGGGGGAGGCAGAACGTGGTTCCATGTTGTGATGTCATTAAGTTAAGCAGATGCTTGATTGACCAAGATTGCTGATTTCCATAGGGGGAAAAACACATACTTAAAGAACACCTGTCACTAAAGGCAGGGTTTTTAGCAAGCTTTTTTAGCAAAGCTTGCCTGTCCGTTTGGTAAACCCACCTTATTATCTTATACTACAGCCTGCAACAGGCCTCCTTAAAACCCAATTTTTTTGTTTGAGTATTAGATGTTACAATCCCGGTCCTGAAGAGCTGACAGTCTGAACAAAGAGCAGGAAAAGTAAAAGAAGTGACATTTATCACAGTTAGACAGATGATGAAAAGTATGCTCAGGGATTTCGGAGCATCCCTACCGAGTGCCCTGTTACCTCCTGCAGTCCAATCTCTACTTGGTCCCATCAGAGAAACAACAAAGTTAAAGAAAAAGAAAGCAGCATTTTGTTAGGTACCTAAACAAGAACACATCCCAGCTGGTTTCACCTACAGGAAACTCACAGCAGCAGGAAGACTTAAACCCAGATCCCCTGACTGACTGTCTCTGCCAGCCTTCCTCACAGAGTTGTGAACCAGAACTCATAGGGGCATAGCAGATACTCATAATTGCTGAAGCAGCTTGTTTCTACTTACATTTTTCAATATTATTTTTTTTTAAATCACATTGTGAGCAGAATCATAGATTAGTGCCAAAGAGCTTCTAATTACATAGTAACAGTAGCAATTGCATAACCTTCTTCCAGCTCCCTGCAATAGCTCAGCTCCACATTCACCAATGGAATGCCACATTTTTCCATGCTTTAAGTATCTCTTTTCACTAATGCTGCAGCCAATTGCTTCTAATATTGCAGAAAAGAACGAAAAACGCTGGGATTAAGCCTCTACAAACCCTAATAGTGTGTTTACAATAGTCTTCAGGTTCGTTCTTAGCCACTAGGTCTATGACCTTCTAGTAAATTATACTATACTGGAAGGTTTTAGCTGCTGTTCCAGCTCCACTGTAAACATGTAAACTTGAGCCATCTGTGCTTTTTTAATATTTCCTGTAAAGCCTATCGCTACACCAATCTGCTGTTTCAATTGGCGGCACAAGAAGTCATTGTGTGCTAATTTTTCCCAAGGGCACTTGATGCACTTTATTAAATAGGGTTTTTTTCTTCCTCATTAAGGCCTTTCCACAACAATAAAACTATATTTTGGATACCCAGGCCAGCAGGCATTGTGCTGTTTTGTATGAAAAAACGATCCCAGCCATGTTATGCTTTTACCAAAGAACAATATGGAGGGAAAGAAAGATTTAAAGACATTGCAACCTCTTCCTTCAGGACACCTGCAGGGAAAGCATCTTGAAGGCAATACAACAAATGATGGGAAGGATTTGGCCAAACATCCCAGAAACAGACAAAGGATCAGATTCTTTCTGAATGGCATTGAAATTTTGCTGGGTCATACACTTCTCACACACCTCAAATTGCTGTTGACTGCTGGAGTTTGGAGTATGCAAGGGGGAACAAAAATGCCAAACTGGGTCAGACCCATGGTTCATCTAGTTCAGTCTCCTGCTTCTGGGAGACCAGATGTTTCAGAAGAAAGTGCTAGAAACTCTCATGCGGAAGCAGGAAGGTTTCAGGCCTTCATAAAGATCTTATTTTATTATGCCCACTACTAGACTGACCTGACCTTTAATAAGCCTAATTCTTCTCCTCTTCTCCTCCTGTAATTTGGCATAAAACCTGTTAAAATATTGCTTTCAAAAGACCAAGGCAGGCATTGGGGATGGAGAAAAAAAAAAAAAGTGGGACTTTTTGGTCATTTTAAACTACATTTAAAGATTAGGGTGGCAGAATAAGTGACTCTCATACCAGTGTCCTATATGTACTTCCCATTTATCCGATAGTCTTTGTTGAAGATTTCATATTAATTAATTTTAAAAACTTTGCCTGTATTTAAAATACATCTTTTATGTATCTTTTTATTTACTTCTCAGTGATTTGACTTATAATCATGGTAAAGCAGCTCACAAATAAGTGTGGGGCATTTTTGCCTGGGTTAGTTTAAGCAGATTCCTAGACTTTAAGGTCAGAAAGGACAATTGTGATCCTGGAGTTTGACCAGCTGCCTCACACAAAAGAGCTGTTTATCATTTTTCCCCCAAAGCCATCTTAATTTTCTTTAAAAAAATATTACTGACCCACACTCGCTATTGGTGACTTTAACATACCTCCACTCAAAAAGCTGTGCCAGAAGAGGAGGTTGAAGCAGGTGTTCAAATACTAAGCACTAGTCAACTGCCCATAAATTTAATCTGATGTGCTGATCAGCAAATGCTGGGCAAAACAATTGAACCAAGTCTGCACACTTTGAAGCTGCTGCTACAAAAATCACAGCTGAAAGGGGAGGGAGGGAAGATGGAGGAAGGGAGCTTCCTAGCAACAAAAATGCACCCAAGCCTTGCAGCTGAAGTGTGTATGTTAGAGAACACCTCATGGATGCAGAGGGTGGTTTTTGGTGGGGCGGGGCAGGGGAGGCTTAAAGCTTTGAATTTGTCATTTCTTTCTCAACTGGCTTTTAGTTCTGATCCTGAGCGAGAAGAAAGGGGTCCTTGTTTGATAAGAAGGGATGATAACCTGCACCCAAGCCAATAAAAGGGATTAACCCGAGACTGAAGGCTCAATACTAGGTCCTTGCCGATGCATGGTTCAATTAGACTAAAAGCTGTCCTACAGCATTAAGGCAAGTTACCTTCATTTTCAGCTTCAGTGAAACAGACCCCAGATGACAGGATAGGCAAACAAGGACTTTTTCACTTTTCACAATTGCTTTCATCCTGCATTTCCAATATTATTAGACTTTAAAGAAACTGGAAAATCAGAGGAGTGTTCAAAGTAGGTGGTCTCTGCGTATTCATTACATCCGGGCACATAAGACTGGATAACGCATTTTGTAAGTGCAGCAATGTGGCTCGCAGTTCATTTCTTCAGTTCATTTTTACCTAATAAAATCAATTTTCAACCCAAAGTGATGGCCTACAGATACTATTTTAGAAGTCCAGGATGTAAACATTTCAGACAGTCACGCACCTCCAGCAACACCAAGCTCCCAAAGAAGGGAGCCTGTTCCTCCAAGGCAGCCTGCTTTTATCCCATGCACCTGGGTAAATCATGAAGAGGAGCATCTGGCTCTTTTCAGCAGCAGGGCTCAAAATACTTTCAAAAAAGAGAGTCAGGATCATGGCTAACTTTTTACACACATGCAAATGGAGGCACAGAGCAACATGGCTCAGCTAAGGTCATCCCTGGCTAGACAGCAGAGCTAGGAATATCCAGGCACAGGTCCAAAGCACCACTCTGTGCTCTCTCTGATCCTGCTACCCAGGTCTGAACACAGTGAGCGAGACTAATCAGCTGATTTACATCTTAGAGTTTCATTTTTGTTTTAAACACGGTGTAAACAGAATGAACAAACATCAGTCTGAAGCACCGGAAGCCTGTTTATGGGCAATATGAACAACTCTTTTGCTATTTCCCTGCTAAATAAAGTTTGGAGACAATTCCTGGAACTGTAATCTCTCTATAGATGTGTTTCTTGATATACCCCAAAACTCAAAAAAAAAATATTGTAACATTTTCTCCCACATTTCCCATGGAAGGTAGCTACTAGGTTTTATCTTCTTTTAATCACTTCTTCCCTCGTCAGGCAATGGTAACATGCTACCTTCAACACACAGAGGGTCACAGACAGGAATTTTGATCAGCTCCATAAAGAAATTAAAACAGAAACCTTGAACTGCCCCAGAAGCCACAAAAGAGCACACAGGACTGTGGAAGCACAGAGAGGGAGGACTTGTTGAGGGCACCCTATATAAATTGCCTTATCCCAAACAAGCTGGAAATAGGCCTTTAATTTTAACATAGCAGTAACAACAAAAAGAAAGCCCCAAAAGCTGTCAAAATACTCCTACAGCACAAGCACAACATGAAAGACAACCAAAAGACTTTTTCCAAGATACTGGCATTGAAGCCATAGCAGGAATAGGGACAGGGCAGTTGAGATAGACGGATGCAGGACACAACCTTGCCTGTAAGTAGGCAGGCTCTCCAAAACATGGAGCACTGGACATACACCCAGCATTACTGGGTTGTACAATGTTGGTAGAAATTGGCTTTGTTTTTCCTTGAATGAAAAGACTCATGCATCTCTGCTGAACAGCACTGAGGGCAACGAAAACCGCAAGTACCAGTGTATAGCTGTGTCACTACTAGGTAATTATACAGATGAAAGGTGTGCCACGATGAAATTAATGCATTATAAGTACTAAAGACAGATTAGAAGGGGCAGTTGTTTGTAAAGAATTAGATCAAGAAAAAGACAAGCTTAGAGATATTTCATTTGATAGGGGGCTACACTGAGCATTCCTTGAAAAGCAGTAGTTGGAGAACTCAGAAAACAGACTGACCACAACTGGAGTGCTTTCCACTCACAGTTCTGTAAAATGATTGCATGGCAAAGATCCAAACTTTTGATATGCAGGAAAAATGTTGGAAACTTAACCCATCCTGATAGCCCAGGGCGGCCTGTTTGCTTGAATCTTCTTGGTGTAAATAGAACCACCACACAACAGCTCAAGGACCGTCCAAGCAAGACTGCCAAAAGAAACAATTATTTTTTTTACCCAGATCATTCCAGAAATTCCTTTTTCCTTGGCCTGCCAGTGGAATGAATATGCTATTTGCTGGAGCATCCCTACCGCTTACAGGCAGGGCTCGAGTCTTCTGTATTAATCAACGGTCATCCTGCCCTGGGCAAAGGTTGCCGACTGCAATGTGTGGGAAACAGGAAAAGCAGCTTAAAATAAAGCCGTGGGGCTGCTTGTTTCATTCAGGCAGACCTGTCTGTGAGAAAAAGAATTTATGAAATGTGGAATTATTTTTTTAATTTTTTTTCTAACTCTTAAAACAAATTGAAGTGTGAAAATTTGCTGGAGCAACATTGTTTTTATAGCCTATCATGTAAACACCCCTGAGATTACATCTGTACAGTTGAACTCTTGCTCGGGCAGCGGTCAGAGCAGAAAGGTCAGCGCACCCAGAGCTGACCCTGCCCAGCACTCCGATTGAAAACTATTTTGGTAACTTTGACTTTCTCCTTCCAAGTTACAACAAACTTCAGCTTAACCCCTCAAAAGTGGTTTGATTTCACATACCCATCGCCACCAGCAACAGGACTCCTGCTAGCAGATCACTCACCAAGAGCAGCACTTTGACTAGAAGAGCACAGTGACGCAGGACTAAGCATGACCCTCTGTTTCCATCTCCATCCCACTGTGGCAGTGACAGAGCAGATGTCACCAGGCAGCTCACCTGGTTCCTGGCAGTGCACAGATTGTGAAGAGGCCCTGGGCTGTTGTGCAAAGTTCATTCAGAGGAGGAGGGGTCACATGCCTAGTCAGTGAGCTTGACATTGAAAACGTGACCATACTGTGCCCAGAAAGTTGATCTGCAAAGCTATGAAGATGCTGCTGTTCAGCCTCGGCAGTGCCATGCCCAACACCAGCACCAAGATGCAACAGTAGGAGAACACAGAATATAATTAAAACACAGTCATTAGTAAAATTTCCAGTGAGCAGACCTTAATCACAATCTACAAAGCCAAGTTTCTATCTTTTTTAACACCTTTCAGTCTTGATTAGAGATGACATGGCACTGTTAGCAGTTTGGGTAGCCCTCAAGGTACCGCACCACTCACCACCACTTCTGTTTCTTTAGGTTGAACTATTTTTCTTACTGAATATCTGAAGTACTTCATATTATGTATCCTTTGATCATGAATTTGGGTCTCAAATCTTTATTTTTAACAATGTGTTTCATGACATTTTGCTAGCTAAACCTCAATATAACACTAGCATTTCTGTGGTACCCAAGATACCACTCTGAATTAGGAATAAATTGATGCTTTTCACATGACATAACTAAGGATTAATCTTTCAGGGAAGTAAAATAGGTAGACAAGCCAGTGGAGGGTGCTACAATAACAAATCTACACTACAGAAAAACTATACAGTGCTTCAGAGGTACTCGCTATACAGAAATACAGGTCTTAAACACAAATGGATCAGCTTGATTGCTGCAGCCACCAAATCAAACCAGGAACAAGAGGAGCTGCTATTTATATGACCAACTAACAGCTAGAAGCCCCATGGAACTGGTAGCAAGTGAGGGAAGTCTAATCTTCCTTTTTAATTGGACAATCTATGACCTGTGGCCACAGCAATGTGTTCCAACAGTATTTCAGTGGCAGGGAGGCAAATAATACCGTGGCCGCCTTCACATTCACAGCTTTCTGGCTGATCACATAACCTGAAGCAAAGGTAAAAATGTTAAGTTCAACAATGCTACAAACATGATCTTGGGTCTCAGTGGACACCCACAGAAGTACTTCAGTCTTCTGCTCTCTCTTGAATCTCCCCCCCCAATAATTTGGAGCTTCTCCAGTAGCTTTAAATTCCTGTCATTATAAAAATGACAACTTTTTCCACCAACAAGAAATGGCTGAATTAATCAGGGCTCTTTAAAATGTCTCCCCATTTTAAGAATCTGGCCTTGGTGGTGTTTTTGAGAAGTGTCTGCTCAGTGCTAGATTTGTATCAGAGTTACATCTAAATAGGAATAACACTGTGCCTGATTTCAAGACTGCAAATCTAGTCTCATTTTGATTTTAAAATCAACACTAGTGTTTTAGCATTGTTACTGCCTTGCCTTCTGTCATGCAGCCTAATTCTTCAATCCCCTAAAGGGCTGATGCATGAAATCACCCATGTTATACATACTGTACTTCAGCACAAACACTAGGATGACCTTTAACAGGAGAATCAGAGCTGACCTCTACATTTCTTCTCTTTGTCAAACATTCAGAAGATACAGGACTAATAGGCATGCTAATGCCCAAGGAAGAAAGTGAGAACATCAAAACTCTTCTTAATGGAGTTAAAACACTTAAAAAAAAAAAAAAGGCTCTGAGAATGTGGCCTTTCACTAACAAACAGTTTCAAAGAATGGTTGTGGCACAGAAGCAGTGACTGGAAAATCAGAAAATCTGTATAAGAACTGTTGTCATAGTGGATTTCCCATAGGGATTATTTTAATCTAGGGAAGCCATTAAAGACATTGGTTTGACTGGAGGATCTCAACTGTTTTTTTCTTTCCCCTCTCCAGACACATACATCAAACTCTATTGGGCTGTCATGTTATCTCCAGTGCTCAGTGAAAAATCTGCAGCAGTATTAAAAAGAAAACATTTGATGGTCTTGTGAACTGCTAAGTTATCAGTATTAAGGTGTTAATAATGCTATAATCTAAGGCTGATAATTATTCCTCCCATTGCTAATGCAATTTAGCTGCTTAGCACATGGCAGCTATGATGCATACCAGATTCATCACAAATGTCTTTGAGGAAATTGTCCTAAGAAAAATAAGACCCCCCCAGGAATTCAAAGCCAAAACATGCATGACATATTGGGTCCTAAAAATGCAAGGAAATAAAGGTGTTCTATACTAACATTTTAAAGGAACAGATTTGCTGAGAGGGAAGTGATATGGGCATTAGTAAAAAAAAAAAAATTTTAAAAAAAACAGTCCAAATGTTCACTGTGTTTTGCATCTCTCAGTGGTTGACATTAGTACATTCATTATTTATGAACTCTTTTCAATCGCTTTAATTTTTATTGTCACAAAATTTCAGATAAGATAGATTTTTTCCTATATCCTACTAACACAAGAGACAGTCAATTAACATGGGAGGCCCTTCCCCCAAAATACCTTTCTGATCATTTTTCTCACTGCCCCTAAACTGATCCAGAGGAAAAATTTTTACAAATCCTACCAAAACTGACACGAAACTTCCTGTCATCCATTCGGTGGATGCCAGACCAGCTTGAGAGAGATGCACATTAACATCCATTCTGGAGTAGGGTAGAATCAATGAAGCCATCGTGTTTGACTTGCTGCCAGCAAGTGCAATGAAGCTGCCCCTCACCATCCGGCAAAGGAAGGAGAAAACAAAGAACCAAACACAGTCAAAGGCTCATTCTGCTGATTCAGTTGCAGGGTGTTCCAGAGGAGAATGAGTTTCTGCTTGCACCGGAGTGGGCACTTCAGCATGCATTGAAGCCATTCAGTTCTTCTGCATATGATATAGATGACAATGTAAAAGCTTTCACTAAATCCCAGTCAAAAAAAAAAAAAAAAGGCCAGAAGTGCAAAAAAATCCGAAAAATTAATTTTCCAGCCACAGTATTAACTCAGCCACATAATACATCCTGTATGTTATAAAGCACAGATTAAACAATAAACAGTAACCACATTATATTTAACAAGGAAAACTGAACTGGAAAATGCCTTCTAGTCTCACCCAGTGTATATGTACCATGGCTGAGTTAGCAATACGAACCACGTATTTCAGGCTCTCCTTGCCCTGAACTTCGGACTCCTCAGCTTTCATATTATTATAGTACTGATTTTTGCAATTATTGAAAGCATAGGCGGATTTCTAAGAACTGCAAAATCTCAATTACTTCTTTCATTGTATCATTGCAAAGATACAATGTTTCAGGAATCAACACCAAATGCAGCTCTGACGGAGGTGCCAGTAAATGAAACATTTTTTACTCTAGCAGCTTTCACCTTGGCATCATTAACAGACAAAGGCATCCTGCATTTGGTAGCCAAGTTCCTTTAGGCATTGGTGAAGATTCAGCTCCTCCAAGAACGTTCACCAGTAGACCTCCATTGGAAAAGCACTTAAAAACAAAACAGGGACAGGACAATGAAAGACCCTAAAGGACACAGACAGTACTTCATCACAGATTCGTTTCTGGAACATGAAGACTTTTCAGACTTTTGACTAACAGCTGTGGATAGTCTGTAGGACCCACTGAAGCAGCACATTCTTTGCTTCTGGTATTGGTGGCATCTAAGGGCTTTAACAAAGTCAAGTGGAGTCCAGCTGAAGCCCTTTAAGATAGCATTGAAATTAAAAACAAACTGTGTTTAATAGTATACACAGACTTAAGTCAGATATAGATTGTAACGCCCATATAAAGATTTGCTTAAAGTTATTTTTTGTTTTACTTACTCATCACATTTAAGATTAGTGCTTCAAACCTCTAACTCAGAGGTGTAGATTGGACTCAAGTAGCTCAATTTTGTCAGGAATACATAATATTTCAAACCAGGTCTAATCAATACTACAGCCCCTAAAGAACACAGACCCTCACAGGAATTGTAGCTGCTGACTCCCACCCTTGCGCAAAGGGGAAAATCCTTCACCCCAAGTTTCCAGCATGACACCGTGATCTAGCTGTGTGGCACACCAGGGGAGCTGCAGAGCTGTAGTGTATTAGTAGGTGTTCCTCATCCAACCTGGGGATCAAAATAACCCCATGCTTCATGAAAATGCTCCTTGCCCAGCTCTGTTAAACAGCCTTTACTTTCAAGAGCAGCAGGCATGCAGGTGCCTCAATCCTACAAGATTCTGTGACATTTAATCTCCAAAATGTCAATGCTGCTTTTGAAAAGGGCCTAAATCATTAGATACTTTTGAGAATGTCATCCTTCATCTATAAAGTTGCCATGACCACACACAGTCACCAGAACTCTCACAGCTCCATGAACAAGGATATTCTGCAGACATCAATTACGCTGCTTTCTTTTCTTACTCAGGGCTACAAAACAAATCTGAAGTTTCTAGCTTCAGAGACTTTCAGAATGCAAAAAATTCATTAAAACATGAGGAGGAAAAATGTATTTTATTCATGCTGTCATAATTCAAAATCCTCTCAGACTTTCCAAAAAATTCACCTGAGGGCTAACACTAAGCATGGAAAATTTCAGAGCAAAAAGAATTGGAGAAAGTTATTAGCAAAAAGTTATTAGCCAAGAGAGGGGATTAGAACTCAGGCTTAACAACTGCATTTGCTATTGCAACTACTATAATAATTTTTACACAGAGGCTACACAACAAATTAATTTTCCTAAGGCATTATGGTCAAATTTAGCAACACTGTTTGTGTGTGCTGACTTACACATTGCCATCTCATCCCCATCTAACACAGCACTGCTTTGGCACACAACACAAATAAATGACTCTTATATAGGCTGCTACGCATTGGGCTTTGCTCTTTGTTCTCCTTCCCAGACATGTGGGAAATAAATAATTTAGCTCTAAGGCAGTTTACAGAAGCTTGGCCATTTCTAATAGGAATTATCTGTTTTGCAACATAAGCACAATAAAACAACCCTGATGTATGCCAACGACACGGTGAATCGTGGTATTGCTGCTTGGAGGAAGACCTTGAGTAAAAGAACCCAACAGTCACTGCTACACAAGCTATGGACATCCCTGAAAAGGATCCCCACTGGCTTCAACCACTTTGTGTAACAACTTCAGCCTGTATCTAGGAGCAGCCTATGAAAAAATTGCTGTTTCAGAGGAATGTGTGATGGGTGGACCCAAAGTCTGGGTGCTACAGAAAGGCTCAGAAAAGCTCTGTTCAATTCTCCACTTTATCACATTCCTATATGACTTTGGGCAAGTCACTTCTGCCTGAAAGCTTTGAAGTGCATGGGTACCCACAAACGCATGGGGATCTGTGCCTTACTTCTCTATCTGTGAAGAAATTAAACTTGCCCTACACCTGACAGGTTTGGGGGAAATAAATGTGCTGACAATCATGAGCTCCCATGAATCCTCGCATGAGTAAAACCCACCACTGGTGACTGTGGAATTACAGTTGTCTACACAGAAAAATTCTGCCCAGTCCTTGTTACTGGGATACTGAATTTGTGCCCAGAGGCATGAGGACTTCTAAATGTTTCAGAACTTGAGACGGTTTTTTCCCCACCTCTCAACACCATTACCAATGATTCAAAAAGTATCAGATGTAACAACTTATCATAGATAATGAAAGTTTCTGCAGGGATATATAACATTTGGAGTTAATTTGGCCTCAGATCTCACCAGCCTAAGCCTATACAGCAGAAAAATAAGAAGAATGTTCATGAGTCCCTGTGAATTCAGAGCACCTTATTCATAACAACAGCATCTCCAAAGTTACACACTTTGGTGAGAAAAACATACTTGTCTCTGTGTGCCTTATTAGTTATAATATTTATTTATTTTGTATTTCTGTCTGTTTTCCTGCATTGTTATAAAAGGGTAAATCCTACTTGAGAAATCTCCTTTTACAAGTTAAAAATCTCCAAAGACTTATAAGCTGGTGTGAAAGATTGACTTAATTGAGCAGTATATTTTTGATTTACTACAGAAGCCTTAGTCCTTTGATTAAACTGATGTACAGATTTTAGAGAGATTAGCAAATCTAAAAAGCATTAAATTCCAGGACAATAAACCCATTCTGACTATTAACATACATAAATGTAAAACTATGCAAAATACAGCTAGTGTTGCCAGTTACTGGGTGCTCTGATTACCATTGGGTTCTCAATTAAATTAATGATTTTGCATAAAAGAGATACGGCGTTTATTTTACTGTAGTAATAATCATATGTTACAGTAAAAGTGCTTATAGGAATTATCATAAACCTATTGAGTATTGGAAACATCGTGTCATTTACCAACATAAAGAGAAGTCCCTTTCCTGCAAAATTTACACCAGAAGTTGTAAGTGAGCTGGAGAAACGAGAAGCAACTCATTAAAAATATCACAGGATGCATTAACAGCACCAAGTTTTGTACGTGCCACTACCAAGCCACACAAAATAGCAGTTTTAATTAACAGTTATAATGACAAGGGGATGGAGGTGGAAGCAAGGCCCATGAGAACTGGAGGGCTGACAGCTTTTGGAGATGAAAAAAAATGTCTGGGGAAGGTGTGTTTTAGTTTACAGCTAATGCCACTGGAGCAATTGGAATTTTTCTTAGAACTTGATTGCAAACACAGGCAAGAGGACCCGCAGCCCCTGCAAACAGCCCCCCGGGCTGTGCTGGCCAGCCAGAGGGCGCTTCCGCGGGCTTGACCACAGGCCAGCATTGGGCTGGGGGCTCTCGCTCTCCCACAGACTTTGGGCCAAAGGTGCCGGGGCTCACTCCGAGGGACACCACCAGCACCACTCTGCCTCCTGGCAGGAGCACCCGTGGGACGAGCACACTGATGATTACAAGGTCGCTCGGATCCCCTGGTAATGGAAGCCATGCAAATACCTCAGATAGATGCTGTCCAAGAGCCCGATAACATTTCCATCCACTATCCCTCCCCAAAACACCAAAGATATGTTTTTGCATCTGGAGCTATCTGCTGACTGATTGAGTTAGCATTCTCTGCTGTGACAGTGGCAGACAAGGTGACTCAAGGATCATAAACTCATTCCCCTCACTGATGCAAGGTAAGCTTCCTCATAGCAAGTTTGTGACCTCTGTATCATCCCTGAGGTACTAAATGCCACCTCCAGTCACATCACAATTAAATCTTAGTTTGCAGAGGGAAGGAAAAAAAATATTACAAAATCCCACACCCAGACTTTTGTATTCAAACTCTCTTTCCAT
This sequence comes from Scolopax mira, assembly GCA_004320125.1. NCBI lineage: Eukaryota > Metazoa > Chordata > Aves > Charadriiformes > Scolopacidae > Scolopax > Scolopax mira. The sequence continues at coordinate 306,444 of BJBW01002026.1, forward strand.
CATGCTATGTCTTCAATTATCTTTCCCTCACCATGGCAGCATGGGGAGAAGCAAATCAGCACTGCTTCTTTGGGTATAAATATGACACATAAAATACAATATTCAGTAGGCCCACCATATTACCTTCAGAAAAAAATAAATCAATTCTGAATCAGCTTTTCAGAAGAAAGCACTGGCAGGTAGAGTCACATGCCCAACACCTCCACGGCTGATGCCAGGACACCGCATGTGGGAAAGCAGTGCTATCCAGAGGGTAGCAGCTGGCCCAACACTCATACACCTTCTGTGTCACTTTGGGACTTCCAAGCCTTTTTCCTCCTCTCCTGTCTCATGGTCACTTGGTTTTTACAAAGTAGAAACAGCCTGTCACTACGTAGATGCAGAGGCCCTACCACTATGAATTCCTAATACCAGCAAGGGCCCCTCTATTCCACTGGAATGTAAACAAAATTCAGAACTTTTCCTGGACCTCTGCAAGTTAAATAAAGTAATCGTACAGCCCTACCACCAAAGCTCGTGAAAACGCAGTAAGGGATTGATTCCGGTTTGTCTTTGAACTTCCTGTACCCTTATCATAACCTTCCAAACCTTTATTTGTTTTTTCAATCTTTTCACCAAAACCCATGTTGGAATACAGAGGAACCAGAAAAAGGGTACTAAAGAAAAGCAAATGAACAGACTAAAAATTCTTGCCAAACATGCAGAAAAATAAATAGGTGGAAAATAAGCCCAGCTCTCTTGAGGCCAGAGCAAGGCAGCATATACTGACGGGTCACAGCGATAGCTCTAGTAATTACATTTTACATTGCTTTAGGTTTCATTTATGCTGTCAAAACTGTTTTGTCACACTGGCTTTTTTTTTTTAATGCATTTCAGGTTTTGCTAATCTCTAGAAAATCTATATATCAGTCTAATCAGAGGATTGGGGGGCTCCTTTCTGTATCAAAAATATATTGCTCCATTAAGTCAATCTTTCACGTTGGCTTATAAGTCTTTGGAGATGTCCAATTTGTCAAAGGAAGTTTTTTTGTTTTTTTTTTTTCCTTTTTATGTAGTTAAGTTTTTCTAATGATGACTCAAAAAAAAGAAAAAGAGCAGACTAAGTAAAAGTCACAGTCCTTAAAGCCTGCATTGACCAAAATTTAGCACACAAGTGCCTGAAATCCCAAATATTTGCACCAACAACAGAAAATAATATGGACAAACTCTTAGTTAATCCTCTTACACTGCATCGGACTATTTATCTCCATTTTCAGGTTCCTCTTGGCCCATTCTTATGTGCATTACCATAGACTTATAGTTTCTGGCTCCCATTGCCTAGTGGGAACAGCCTTGTGCTCATTTATGACTGCTCCAAACAAGCACCTTCAGGCTTTCTTGCCAAGTGCTTCTCAAGCATGGAAGGGATTCATTCTAAACAAGATAAGTCCATTCTACCAGCAGCTTTCAAATCCCTCCTTTCAAGCTCTCTTCTGCTCCACTGACTACAGAAACACTTGACTTTGACCAGGCAGCTCATGGCCCCAAGCTGTAGGAGGGACCACTTGGCAGACCTTTGGAGTGAAAAGGGACCTGGGATTGGCAAACAGCAGAAGATGGTGATCACCTCTTTCTCTTCAGCATCCACCTCCCTCTCTCCTAAAGGTCACGATCTCCACAGTGGTGTTGCTCACACAAACGCTTCTCCATAAACCACATTCAAAACAAACCAGATTAGTGAAGACAAACTGAATCAGTGATTGCTCACATGAGCAGCTGCCTTCCTCTGCTGTGGGATCAGTAGCACCAGCAGAGAGGTAGGGATCAGAAGCTGGGACAGGCTGCAAGCAGTGATTTCTGCTGCAGCACAATTGAATAACACAGAGAGCAGTTACTCACAGCTATGGGCAGCCTGTAGGCCAAGAGATGAAATACCAGCTCTAGGAGAAATAAAGATGCAGAGTGAGTGTCAAATGTTTAAGAAGGCCTCCAGGATAAGACAGGGTACGCCAGTGTTCAGAAGAACTCACGCTGACTTTTCTGGCCACGTTTTGTGACTTACTCTCTTCTGGAGAAGAGCCAAAAACAACTCATGGGTTTCCTGCTTTAGACATTATCGGACATCATTCCTCTTTTAGGGGAAGTTGCAAACGCTGGAGAGCAATAGGTAAAAGACTAGAAACTGGGAGAAGGGGAAAGGGGTAAAGGAATGATTTTCTATAACAGTTACATTAATATCCAAGACATATGAATGTTTAAGCTGCAGAGTTTTTTAAAGGCATTTACAACTTTTCCCAATCACTTGCTATATTCATTTTTAGGCATAATCCTGCACAGCAACTGGAAATGTCACTTTACTGTCCTTTTTTTAATGCTAGTTCCTTTCTGCACCTAAAATAACACCTGTCTTACATACTTCTTGTTAACACAAATAGACTAAATCAATTTAGACTCTGCCTTTATAAGGCACCATGAAAAATGGTACCCTTATCTATGATTGTCTAATTGAATCTGAGCGCAAAAAATAAAAGAATGACAATATGATGACTTTATCATCATACTCAGGCACAAACTGCCTGATGGTCTGTCTTGGGTTTAGCTTTCATGCGTAACATCCCAGAGAGTTATTGACATACAAGTGTAAATTCATTAGTCCCAGTCATAAGTGCTCTCTCACTGCAAGGTCAATACATTAGCACAGATACAGGATCCCAGCTGTAATCTATGGTAAATCCCAGCCCAGTGCTTGAAAACTTTAGCCCTAGACTCTTCCAAACAGCATTTCAACTACAAGGTGCTTCAGAAATCAGTATTAGTCCAGTGAAAAATCAACAGAAAATTCCTCCAGCTTTGTTATCAGCTCTGGTCCTCAAAGGACAAGCAACAGAAACCCAAACCACACAATACAGCTAAAAGGACCGTCAGCATCACTGAGCAGTAATGCAAAACTCACAGCCCCAGTGGATGAAATATTAGCCTCTCAGCCACTTCTTGCTAACCAAAATCCATTGAAAGCAAAATGATTAAAGTCCACCTGGTGGATTTACAGGGCTTTGTGCTGATATGAGACTATTTAGTCATGAGAGGCGACCTTTTGACATGATTCAGTTGACTGCCCATGGCATTTGACACACACCTAAGGAGTCTAAGTGGTTACTGCTATTAGCAAAGACTTGAAAAAAGACACTTGTCACATTAGGTCAGCTATCTCTTAACTTCATCCTGTGAAATGTCACCAGTACCCCCAGGCTTCTCGTCTCTTATCAGTCTTTCAGATATATGTACTTATTGTTTTAAAGCAGAAAGAGAGAAAGAGAAACAAAGAGAAAAAAGTGCAAGGTGTTTTCTGTGTCTTCCATAAATCACAAATCATTTAATGAACCTTTAAGAGTAGAACAGACTGTATTGCATTGGTGCACTGCACTTTTATAGGAAACTTTTAACTGAGAGAGTTTCTCTGCTGCAGCAAAGCGCCTCTTTGCAAACAGGCAGCTGAAGACTCCTGCTGTGGTGGGGCTGGCACTGAGACCATGGGGCCAAGGTCCACAGGCCTAAACCAATGCATCATCACTGACATAATTTAGAGCAGTCTGGAGGATGCTCTAGTGTAGAGCAATGTCCAGACTGCCCAACCCCGCGTACAGGGAAGAAGAGGGAGCACAGGGAGAACAGGGAGCACCTTTGCTGTTCTTCCCCTTGGTGGCATAAAGGGCATTTGTCAGGCAAGGGGTGAGCAGGCGTAGGCAGCATGGGCAGATGGTGCTGTGCTTCACACTGATATGAGTGAGTTCCCTGGGAAACAGCAGACTTGTCCCAATTGCGTTCTCGCTACTTATTCTGACCAAATTCAAAGGAAACTCTCTATAGGCTCAAAACATTTATCTACACAGGTTATATACATTTTAAACAAGTAAGAACGCGCTTTGCTAATTCAGAGACAAGATGTTCAGCCCCTTGCAGAACCAAACTCTGATAAAGAATTACATCCCATATGCTGAATCCTCACCCATTGCCACTCCTTACTAGAACAATCACTACAGGAAAGGCTTATCCAACAGTTCATTGTTAAGATACTGATATCCTGCTCACAGATGGAGATACCCTCAGAGGACATTTTGGGAATCCCATATTATTTTAAGATGTAGCAGAATCTAGCTTTTCTGCCTCATTTAAGGCCTAGGAAATCTAAAGCCTTGAATTCCTGTCTTGCCACAGGCTGAACCTCTAAATTGCAACGGAAAAAGGATTGAAATGTGCAGAAGAGGAAAGAAATACAGAGAAGGGAGACATAGATGAAAGTCTTTTATAATACCTTGGGTGGACAAGTTAGTGTTTGACAGCTTGAATTTATGTGAACATTAACAGGATTGATAAGTCAGGGTCTTGCTGACCTTGGTAATATTCCAGAAGTAATATTTTCACTAAGGTGAACTATTTCTGGACATTTCTCCAATGTACTGAACACAAACATTTTTTTTCTGACATTGGAGTGAGCACAGCTCCTTGTTTCTGTTCTCTATTGAATGGGAACAACATATTCTTATTGCAGCCAAGGCCATCTGAATTCTTGCCCTTTGGCAGAGATTCACATTTTTCCTGATAAATGCTAGAATAAATGGATTTTGCTTTCCTCTCCTAAACAGGTTGCATCTACCCCACAGACCTCAACCAGTAAAGCCAGGTTTCTCAAAGGTATGATCTTACCAGCAGGAACCTTGACTTCCCAATAAAACTCCTCTTTCTCCATTTTACCTTGTTGTGTCCATACATTGTTCTCCTCAAGAAGCATGGCTTTGCTGTGACTATTTATCAACACTCCTGACCAACTAAAGCACTCCAAACACAAATAATTTTCCTTGGGCTGTGAATGAGTTCCTCAAAAAAAGGGCAATAAAAGGGATGAAGCTGAAACCAAGATTTCTTGAGATGCAGACCATCTATTTTGCTTTTGTATGTTTTAAATGAGTAAATGGATGTTATTCTTCATCAGTATGATTGACACTTGGAAAGCACATAGTACTGAGACCTCAAGGGAAGTAAGTGCCTTTTCCTTTCCATTCTCAAGTGCCGAGGGGCACAGTCTCTTGGCCTGACCACACTCCGCTGACTGACAATAAAAGATCACAACATCCAGAAAACCCCCTTGAATGCAGCTTTTCCTAGTGTGAATCAACACAGCTCCCTGGCCTGGAGTGACAATGATTTATAGCAATTGAGAATATAGGCAGTTAAATTAATTTAATAAGCAACCACAAAAAGCACTGTATGTAATCATCTCAAGTAATCTATAACAACAAAACCTGTATGCTCAAGAAAATTGCTCGATGATACCACAGATATATACATTTATACAAGCTAATTAAAAGAGAGCAACTGAAGCAGTAGAGAACATGTCTTTAATTGCTGGCAATACTCTGAATGGCCCATAGCCCACAAATGTATCTCTATCATAATCATATTCAACCTTCATCTCTTCAAAGCATATCATAATTGTTTACTAATTAATCTTTAAGCTTTTGTACCACGCAGCATGTTTAGTTTTCTATAAACACTGACTACACAGTTCTGGAGAAGAAAAGGAAGAGAGGATGATGTGTTTAAGAAATTACTGTGTTTGATGAAAGACTCACTACGTCACATTTATTTTTATTAACATCTGTAGCATCCTGACAGTCAACAGGGATCTATCTTAGTTCTAACTCATGCAGCTAAAAATCCTGATTTACAGTCGAGTTCTAGGTAGCACTTTAGCACAATACCTGCAGTCACAGTCACTGTCTACCTTACTAGATTGCACTCAGGCAAAAAACTTCAGGCTCATGCATCACTGCATCTGCCTCTATTCAAAATAACATGTACTTAAGGTTTTTCTCTTGAACAGTCGTAAAATTCTACTTGTTCTCAGTACAAGCAGTGACATCTTTTCTGCTAACACTAATAGAAAATGGACTAAGCCTTTAATTTTAGAGAGAATAAGGTTACCTGGCACATCCTGGTTTAGAACAAGGTATGACTGAAACAGCTGCAGCTGTTAAGACTGATCATTTCTAAGTTTTATATTGATCTCAGGCTGAATTTTTTAGAGAGATCATTAAGTCATTTCTGTAATTAAGAAAAGAGAATATGCTGCCAGGTCAAATAATTCTAGCACAGTCACAGTCATAAATTACTTCCTCTCTGCAATTTCAAGTTATGTTCTTTCTGGGGAAATTTTAATACGGCCAAATTACAAAACAAGACAATTATTAGCCTGAAACTAAATTTTAGGATTTCTGTGTCACACACAACATATACCCCATCTTAATTCAACATTCAACATCAACCAATTGAAGTTAGGAAATGCTGGAATTTCAGGCTATTTAGGCAAGTTCTGTTTAGTTGCACTTCAGTTTTCACCAGGATGAATTTTTTGAGATCACACATTTCTCCCCCACACCATGCTGCTCCACACCAGGTATGGGCAAAAGGAAGTTTCATGTCTTTCTCCCTTGTTCTGAAATTAAATACAAAACAAAGGTTAGGAGAAAGAAGTCACAGTCCTTGTGTCCTTGTCTTCAGCAGAGACTGAAGCAAGGTAAAAGAACTGAAATCACGTACATCATGAATGAGCCAAATGCAGCAGTTAGCCTACATAAATAAAGTCACACTATTATGTAGTGACTAATGGAGTGGGGCTTTACAAAACAAAAAACCTAACCAGTTCTGAAAGGAGGAAGAATTTTACTTCTATGCATAGGACTTTTGAAGGGCATACAGCTGCTTGGGCAGGTACGTGTCTTCACGCATGCATGTATGCGAGAAGAGAGAAGAAAACAATTTCAGTAACCCAACTGCCACTTTTGGACGATATTGTCTTCATGTGCTGCTAAAGCTGATGATGTGCCAGTATGAACCAGCTCATCAGATGGGCACAAGCTCTCTCTGTTCTCCCCTATGAAGGTGGCAGATAAAAGACAAGGCATTCAAGTAGCTGACAGGGTAACCTGTAAGTGCCTGTCCTGAGCAATCTACTTGTCAGCTTTCCTGGCTAAGAGAGGAGACGTGTGCCATAGCTGTCAGCTTTGTGTCATCTTTCCTCTCTGCCTTTCATCGTCCTTCATCCCATGAATGGAGGTTTTATTTGACTTTCTTTTTTTGGCCAAGCTAACAGGAGGAGCTCTTTTGTCCCACTGCCCTAATGCATCTTGCAAGTGTGCAAATCTGGCCAGTTCCAGGAATGGCTAAATGAGGAACAGGACAGAAGACATAAGGAAGCCATCATCTTCAACAGGGACAGTGAGACCTGGAGGGGTAAGTTTACATGTTACTCTGTAGGTGAGCTAATGCAGAACCCTCCCTTTGGGGTACTACAATACACTGACCACCACACACAAAGCAGTGTAAAAAAGACAGGGCTCTCCTTTTCTCCTTTGTGTGATTCCAGCAAGCACCACTTCATTACAGCGAGTATAAATGCCTGCAAAAACAGGGAATGTCAAACCTGCTTTTATTTAACAGTGTCATCAATAACATCACAGATGAAATCCCCCCCCAAGTCTGATGTGGGAAATCCCTGCATCTGGTCTGTTTCTGTACTTGTCCCTGTCAGAAGCTGTCTAACAGGGGTATTCCCTGCTGTTAGATATACTTGTGGGTACAATGAGCAATTAAATAGCCATCTTTTCATGTAAGACAAAGGGCTAGCTCCTCAACAATCTTTCCACCCACTGTAGTTATCTAACAGAGGATGGCAGAACAGCTGATGAAAGTCACAGGCTTTGGGAAGAGAAGTCCACTTAAAACAATAATGATGTCTTTAGGCAAAGGACAACTCCTTGACTGTCCAGAAATGCCAATACACACACTTGCACACAGCAAGGAGACTATGGAACTCCTGTGCTGTGAAGAGCCCTGAGAGATCAAAGATTAAAGTAGCACTAGAGACTGGTAAGAGCACACCTTTAATTTTGGAAAAATAGTATAGCTGTGGTTGGAAGAAGACACAAGGAGAAGGAGGAACATTGTCAGAAGTGTAATTCAGGAAGCATGGCACACCAGGAAAAACAAAGCATCAGCAGCTGGAACTACCACTCTGATAAGAGGCCATGGTATCACAAGCAGATGCAGTTTATTGTCAAACAGATTCTAATGAAGTGTCTCAATTCAGAAATGTCAACAGAATTCTACTTTGATATCAAGAATATTTCATCATTCCCAGATCAAAGGGTTTTTTCTGAATTTTTTATTCCCTTCCTTTTATATCTATATAATATCAGATTGAAAGGTATATAAACTTTGACTCCTTGCTCTGACTCGAAATGGAAAAGATCTAACTGTGAAAGTAGCCCTCCTCTGAGCGCAGTGGTCAACCCAATGACATGCAGAGGCTGCTTCCAACCTGCATTAGTCCTCAGTTCTCTGAAGGTAAATATCAAAGTAAATACTGAAGTGTAGCTCTGAATGGAAATCCCAATTTCTGCTCATCTCTCCTGCTGGTTTCTGAGAGGCAGCAGGTAGAAGCACATCAAGCTCTCCTCTCCTTTTCAGATATCCAGTAGCTAGCTGACATTTGCTCCAGTGTTTGAGAACTAAGCAAGGAAGTCTGAGCCCATTCTGCTTTCAAACGTAGACAAACTACAAGAAGAGAAAAAGGAAATTGAATGAGAGAAAGTATTTACAAGATCCTCTGGAGAGGCAAGTGTTCAGGTGACAAACAGCTCTCAGTTTTCAAGAGTTAGTTGTCAAAGATGCAAGTTCCTGCATGCTGGGCTTTGGGCTTTTTTGAACTATCCATTAGAGAGATAAATTTTTAGATAACTAACATGACATTTGCTAGGTTCATCCTGGTCATTCTGCTTGGGTGTTCCACCCCTCCTCTCCTCCTGCATCAGCCCAGCTGCCTCTGCCCACACGTGCTGCCGTTCTCTCCAGGGGAACTCTACTGGTGTATTTCACAGTGATTTGCACAACAGAGCATCACTCTTCTAAATACCTTCTAAATACCACTGTAGCCATCATTGCCATGTCAAAAGTTCAGAAACAACAAGGAAGTGAAGTAAATTTTACCTCTCTTAGATATCATTATGATTCCCACCTGCAAAACTTACACTACCTCAACACCTCGTAAGCTTTCCCAGTCAGGGGAGTTAGGCAGAGTCTGACCAGCAGATCTGCAAGGTATTTATAGTCCCTGGAATGCCCTTTGGAGCTGACTTTCACAGAATCATCCCAAATCCTAGAGGAAGTCTGGGACTACAGAAATTTGGAAGTCTAACATTTTCTGAACTTCCTAAATTTCTAAAGGAAAAATGTTTGTGGAGGGAAAAACATCTGGTTCTGAAAATAACTCTACATCACTCCTGCAGCAAGATTTCTAATGGAGTGAAAAGCATATTAAGATTGATGGCTTTTTTATGTATCAGGTAATGCTTTATATAAAGTATAAATTATTGGCTTTATTTAGCAGAGTAAGATAACTCATAATCAAGAGAAACTAAAGTCGTACAACATAACTGATTTTTACAGATACCTGCTCACTGTTTTAAACAATAAAAGCCATAGTTGGACCACAGCTGATAAATGCAAAACATTCTTAAAAGATAATATAATCCTACTTAATACATCATTATTACTTGGCAAGAAAACAAACAAATGGAGTGGGTTTTATCACAGCACTTGCATTTGATCAAGAGCACAATAATCTCATTCAAATCAACACCATAATTAGAAAGTAATTGCTGTATAATCAGACATCAAACAGACAAAATCACCCTGGGTGTTTCTAACAAAATGACTTGGTATCAGTTTAATTCTACGCCCTTTGGAGGCTTTACTCAAAAGGTGACAGTACTTAGACTTCCTGAACCCCCTTTCCTAATTTTTTTTTTTCCTTACAGCAAGAGGGAAGATGCAGAAATCCAGTGTCAGTCAGCTTCCGACCCTCAAACTGGCATCAGTGTGTGGCACGGGGGACCACAGCACATCGCTGCTCTCTGCTGTGGTACCAGAAACCCACACGTGCCCAGTTTAGCACCGTTCCCCATCTTCACACCTTAACTCCACACAGCAGATGTAGAGACTGGCAGGCTGCAGCACCATACAGAGAAGCAGTAAAGAGGGGCTAATGCAGGAAAAGTATCTAAGCCTCTTCTCCACTAGATGAGGGATATTTCATACCCTGCAGACATGGTATGGAAGCTCAGGCTTCCTAGCACCTTATCCGACACTGTGTGCTCTCAGCACAGGACCCAGTACAAGTTTTTCACGACACACTGTATGCAAAAGCTTTCCAGCACTCCAACTGTTCCTTCCCTCGCTCTTTAAATAAAGCACTAGTGGGCAGCAAAATGCTTGCGTAGAGCCAGCTTTTATCCGTGGTCTCTTATTCTTGAAATCAACACAAACTCCACCTGGAAGCCCTTTCCTCGGTTTCCATCAGGCTGAGCAGCAAAGCAGAAACCACGGTAGGTGCCAGTGTGAACTCCAGTCAATTGTTACACACAAAGGGACAGTTCTACATGAAAAACCTTTTGTACCGTGCATCAAATAGCCTTGTAATAATCATATCTTTTTCTCTGAAGAGCCTCAAAGCAAACTATTTCAAAGGCAGGAAGAAGCGAATACCTGACGCTCTCTAATTACAGAGTCTGAGATATGCAGGGCAAAGTATTAAAATAAATGATATAGGTGAATTATCAGAGAAGAGAGTGGGGTAGATAAACCATATTTAGTATACTAATCCTGAATGTTTGTTTTGCATTCTTTGAGCCTTTTAAGATGACAGGTTCTGATCAACTGCTTCCCTTAGAGGTTGGCAGCTTTCCTGCTCTAGCATTTAATTTCTGTTTGATGTTCTCAACTTTGTGTCAATGTACAAACTACTGTTAAGATATATAGCAGTGATTAAAATAATTCATCCATCTGGTTATAATTAAAGACCTAGTTAAACGTAATGACAACTAGATCTAGCAAAGCCAGCTCTCATCTTTTAAAAGGGCTGTGTACATTCAAAAAATAATGCTGTAAATGGGTGACAGACTATTGCAACGTGGCCATTAAATTCAAGTGAATTAATTAAACTTGTTTCATAAAAAAGTCTTAATGACATTTACTGGCAAGACAAGCAAGGCAGAAATTGCAAGTATCCGCAATTGCTCCCTATGGTATCTCCCTGCCTCCGGAAGGCCCCAGCAGACCTCTCCAAGCACCATGGCAGATACGTGAATGGAGGCAAAAGGGTTTTATGAATTTGCTCTCCCATAAGGGTGGTGACTGCTTGAATAACAATCAAACAGTATTCTCTGTAAGACAGCAGGACGGCCAAAGCTGGATGCAAACCAGTACTTACTCTGCTGACCTCAATGGCAAACTGCAATTTTATGTCCATGCTGGCTGGTATCCAACTAAGGAAGATAAACATACGGAATCTACAAATATACACACACAACTACTTTGTGTAGTGTAGTGAGTCTTCTTGACTCATCTTCTTGAATGAGAAATATTTGTATCAGAAAACCCATCAGAACCACAGAGCTAGGTAAAGATTAATTAGTCTAATGAAACAAAGAAAGGTCATCCCAAATAAGTTGGAAAAGCTGGCATCCCACTTTGTGGGTCTTCTTTCTGGCAACAGGAAAGATGTCCTACTTATGCAAAATATTGTCTGTGGCAGAAAAAGCACAGGGTTTTCCTTCACCTTAAGAAGGGCGGGATCATATTCAGAAGTTGAACTATGCAAATAACTGATGTTGATTTTGCAGCAGTCTCTAAACATTGGAGAGCATTGTTTTGAATCTATTCAATCCAAATGTCTTTCAGAAATTCCAGCGAAGGAGAAAATTGGAATTACTTAGTTTGGGTCTGAACTAAACATTAACTTCATCTGAAGTGATTGCTTTATTTCAACTTTGAAGTGCTTTAAAGTGGCAATTTTGAAATGCAAACCCCATTGAATTGTTAGATTTCAAGACCTACTTGGTTTGGGTGATCTTTTTTATTTGTTGCCAAATTGTTCTTCCATTAAAAAAGTTACATAGGTATGTGAAACTGTCAACCATAGCTAAATCTGCATTTTTTTCTGAAAACCTTGTTGTCATTGAAAACTTTCACCCAAGTGAGGATTTGGGAATATTTTTCAGGTTTTGACAGTCACAAAGAGATTCTTGCCTGATTCAATTATACCCTTTTCAACGAAATATATAAAAGTGTGTGAGCTTCACAGAAAACCAAGGCAGCAAAAGAACCTAATCAAAATCTTACCCACTTATCTTTGTGAAGCTATTCTAAGATGTGGGCAGTGAAGTCTCCCCCTAATCCCCACCTTCAATTCTCATTCCAGGTGTAAAACAAGCTTTAAGCACCATCAATGTCTTTTTCCTCTTTTGTCCTGCTTGCAATTTAAAAAAAAAATAAAATATCCAAAATTTCCATACATAAAGCTCTATTTTCAGCCTGTGTCTTGTCTTTCTGCTCCTAAAATCAATACATTGCTGATTGATTAGTCCACAGTACCTAACTGATAAAGCTACCAATTCATAGTACAAATAGTGATCTTTTTACATTGTCACAATAAGCTCCTGATTCTACTGTTAATTTGCTTTAAAAGGTCCTTGCAAACCGATTTTATTTTAGGACAAGACTCTCAAGTGGGTCTGAGTTTGGGGTTTTTTCTTTGCTTTATGCACATATTTTAATTCTTTTTGTTTGATCTAGAAGACTGTGAACAACCTGTGTCACATTTCCTTCCTCAATAGATCCTGAAGTTTTCTCGCTTCCACACGCCTTCTTTGGTTGCAATTTTTAGTGAAGTGCCCAATATTATGAGATAAATTTGGCAAACTACAGCCCTTTTCTGACTCAAATTCACTCTATGGATCACACAGTAAAATTGCAGTCTTTTGCAGCACACACGCCTCTGTTTCTATGTCTGGTCTAGGTCCAGAAGCAGTGAAACAAAGGCAGCTGTTAACATTTTCAACTGGCCAAGTGAAAATCTGAAGACTAAGAAATCTCCTGAGAAGACCCAGAGTCATGAGATTTCCAGTTAGATAGCCAGACCAACTCTCAGTGACCTTTCCGAGAGAACTGAAAACGTCTGGCCACTTGTCAAAACTGAACATCCAACCCTATTGCTGAAGGAAACCCATAGTAAGAGATAGCCAAAGCAATATCAAAGGCATGAAATCCATGAGATATAAGTAACATAGTTGTTTTGGGAATAGCCTTTTCTGCACTGCACGCTCCATACTGCTTCATAATCATATGCAGACACACTAGTTCCTGTTCTGCCCTAATCATGATATCACAATACTTACTGCCTTGAATGTACAACCTTAATGTCCCCTTACAGACATCTCTTAATGGGCTAAAAACTGATCCAAAATGTCAAAATATTACAGGAAAGACCAAGGGAGAATTGCCAATACCAAGACAGAGCAATTCTTCCATCAATCCTGCTCTTGCCTCTCTCTACATTGTAGCCATGACCTCCAGCCCCCAAAATTATTTCATACTACTGAACACGAGCAAGGATTTCAAAATCTAGCTCCTAACCTTTCCAGACCAGAGGTTCATAGCCCATGCTAAGTATAACCACTCTTAGCAGCATAAACCTATTTTCTAAGTTGTAAGCCAACATATCCAGCCCCTGGTGATCACAGGGCACCTGGATTTGGGATAGAGAAGGTCCTGGAGGAACATCCAGAGACGGGAGAGACTAAGGAAGGTAGGTAACGTGGTATGTTCATTAGAAGAGTAGCGCTAGGGGACAAAAGCAGGGTTTGTGGGCACATTAGTCTAAATTTCTATACCTTTGTGATATCATCCCAGTAGAATTGATGCTTTAAGTGCAGAGACAAATTATCTGCTGTAGGAACTAGATTCAGGGCCTGCTGCTATCAATACTCCAAAAGTAGACACTCTCATTGCCTGTGTTGCCTGTCCGAAGCAGCTGCTGGGCTCACTGGTAAGCGTTCCATTCTGCAAAGCCCCGAAGTTCAGGGCTCCATGCTTCACCCAGGGTAAATATGTCCCCAGAGACGGATGCCAACATGAATCAGATATCATTAGGAAATGACATCAGGTGAGCATGGTTGCATATAATTCTGGGGTATCATACTTCTCAAGGTGAATTCATGTTTAGCCCGGACTTTTGGAGAAAATGTGCTTTCCTGCAATCACACCATCTGACTCAAAACTCTTGGGGTAAGGTTCATGTCTCCTGACGTTGACGTGCCAGCTATGGTACTCCAGTCCAATCTGCTCTGTGATTCTTATTATTTATGACAAAGCAACAAACAGAGGACAGATAATCAGAAGTAAGTGATACAACTGAACAATGGTACTGCCTCAGCAGGGAACAGGCAACTGCTACAAAGCACTGGCTGTTACTCTGGACACCCTAACTTCTGCAATGCAACAGACCTGCATTTAGGGGACTTCCCACAAATCTACCTTCAGCCATGAATACAAATGCTCTAGGAACCCGACTCTTTTCAACCATTCCAGGACCAGATGTTTTTAATTTATCTCACTATTCAAAAATGAACCACTTGAATCTGTAATTTTTAGTCCAAACAAAAGGCTCTATATTTTGGGGCCGAGGGAGGAGGGGAAATCTGGCTCACCCTCAGCTACTGCAGAATTGACCAGCACAGAAATCAGGGTTAACGTGTAGAAGAAACTGCTGCTCTATATCCTCCTCCTCGGATGAGAAGGGCCACCATAGCCTTCCATTGCAAACCCTTCTTCACAGTTATTTCTCCTGTCTCTCCAAGCCCAGCACTATTCTGCTTCACATGAGATGCCATCTAAGTTACCTTACTTAGATTACTTCTGGGACAACAAAAGATATCTCATCTGCTAATTTTTATTACAGCAAATTGGAACCAATCATTAGGATTTATCAAATCTAAAGGGAACAGGTATTTTCAGGAAGCTTTTTTAATCGGCAGTTTTGATGTAATTAAAAATTAATTACATTCAGGAAGTAGGACAACATAGAAATGTATGCCATTCTACTAAAATTTACAGAAGATGGAGACAGTGCCTGCATTTTATTTGCCCAACCATGTCTGCAGTAAGGCTGACTCTTCAGCAAAGCCTGACAGATCTGTGGCACCTCTCAGAGCTCCCCAACACACAGCTCACACCATTAAGCCACCCCAAGACACACACACTGGGGAGACAGGGCTACAGCATTCAGTAGTTTTGACCACCATCCTTCCTCAGTATGACACCAAGGAACTGCCATCTGAAGTAATTCACCAACACCTCCACCAGGCCCTGTTACTGATGGAAATTCAGCTGGACTTTTATCCTTTACGCAATTCCTATCTCTTTCTTCACAGGACCCCCTCATCAAAATCTCCTTGGCACAACCCAAGTTAGTCTTCTATTGCCACAGGAAGAAAAAGCTGAGCACAGAGGCAATTTGTACTGCGGAGCATACATCATTTGTCTAGTCAACGCATGCATCTGGCCAGGGTTTCTTGGACTGCTTTACAGAGCAGTGGACGCTGTCCAGAGCTCTCTGCTCAGTGTCCCTGACAAGATGGCCATCAAAGACTAGGTTAGGGGTCAGTCACCCAAAGCCATTAGCACTCCAAAGTGATTGATTATCATCATGTGTGGTCTCAATCAAGAGCCGGTAATGAGCTGCATTCATTAATTCCATTTATATGCTTGCATAGTACAGTCTTGAATTTCAGGGAATAAAAAGGCTTCATGGTGTGATTGGCACATTGCACTACCCAGCAAATATAAGGAAGTCACACAATGGATTTGCATATAATTCCATATTTTGAGAATTAGCCCAGGTATTTCCAAATATCAAGCAGACCAACTCCTCAGCATGATCTGCACACCTCCAAGCAGTCCTGAGTTGCAAGCTCTCTGCTATAGTTTCATCTGCACTTACTTATTTTCACATTTTCCTTGTACTTTTAAAATCACTTTTTATGAACAGAGCTATATCCAGTGTTACATCCACTCCAAGTTTCTGTTCCTTTTTAGACCGTTATGGGTTTTCTGTTATTTTTTCATTTGATAGCCCCTTAGTTTTTTCCTATAATCTACATCAAAAAAACATAAGTTCTGAATACGCCAGCACCACCTCCTTGATTGTCTTGTCTTCCTTAAGCCATTCCCCTCTGACAACCTGCTGCACAGAGCCCCATCACCAAGTAGCTTCACTCCATGCCCTACCTCAGACACCATTTTGAATGGGTCAGACCTTCCATCATCTGCTGAGCCCTATATAGGAATCCAGGCTCCTTTCACTAGCATTAAAGCCATACTTTCCTGCTTCCCTTCCCCAAAGATCCCCTTAAGGAATTATTAAAATAAAGGGTGAAATTCTGGCTCCACTGAAGTCAATGGGAATATTGCCACTTACTTTAATAAGGCCAGGACTGACCTCAGCACTCAGAGCTCCAGCACAGGGCTGTGTCTCACACAGGAGCATGAGGGGGTTTTCAGCTTCACCACTTTTTTGAAAATAATCCATGGATTCTCAGGGAGGACACCTTCAATTTATTTAACTCTGTCAGATGACACTCGTATTGCTAAACTCACTGACCAGAAGAAACATACCAGATTTCAATCCCTTGCAAAATAGAGTAAATTTGAATCAGTTAACTCTCAAGCAGAAAACATATTATCTAAGAAGATGACTACGTTGGAAACTGCACCCACATTAGGTGCAGCTCAAGAAATAAGCTAATTGCATAGTTTGCTGTCATGAAGGTGTCACAACTTTTCCCAGAATATATTTAATACACAATGTAAAAAAGTTCTTTTAAGGTGGATAGTTCGAAAAAGTTAAGAGCAGCTTTTTTTTTTTAAGAGGGTATTAGTTGGTTAAAAATAGATCTGAGTAATAAATGCCTTTAAGTGCTCCCAGCCACCCTTTTGTAGAAGTTTTTTTAGCATTTTGTGTGGGGGAAAAAAAGATATGTACTGGTGAAAGGTAATGGTATTTAGCCTCCCAACTGTGAAAGAACAGTAGTATGCTAAAGGTGACCAGCAAATAATCATTTAAGCAATTAAATAACTTTACAATTATGCACTGAAATCTAAATCAAAGGTAAAGGCAATATTGACTGCACAGTAAATTTAAATACACCTTTACTTTTCTTTTGCAAATCCTTTTTCTTTTGCTTAAAGACCAGCATCAATTTCTCTTTCCATGTGATGGCACAATATATGTTGTGCCAATTCTGTAATGGCACAATTACTGGAAGCAATCTGTTGGGGTAGGCAAACGCCATGCCCAACATTTAATATCCTTATTTCACACCCACAACACAGAATAAGTTATTCTTAATTTCTTCAAAGGAAATACCACCTCTGCTAAACACTCTGGCTAAAAGCAGAAAGCTAGGAGATGCCTGAGTAATGCCCAATGAATGTTAAGATGAGAAAGCACCCTATAATGGCCCTGCAAAGAACTGTTCTGTTAGCAGAAGGAGCAAGAGGAACCAAGATCTTGGAAATGCTACCTCTAACGATCTCTAGGAAAGGCAGGATTAGGCAGAGGCATGAGCCCCAGAGTTTTTCACAGGGCAGGAAAAGAATTGGAAAGATGTAGATTTGTAAAATAAAAATACTAATTAAAAAAAAAAGAGAGAGAAACAGAAAGGAAGACTTTGTGGTTTTTCCATAGAGAGACAGTACCAATATTCTGAGGAATTTTTTCCACTAGGATTCAGTGATTCAAGAAATCATCCAATACAAGCTTTACTAGACTGAGTTACCTGCTTCTCTGGACACACAGGGATAACTGGTCATTCTTCAGAAAGAGCCAGGAGATGAGTTATCAACACCAACACCCAGCTGTTGCCTTCAGACCCACAGATCAATGCAAAGAGGTGAACTTAGCCCAGGCATTCAAGAAAGGTCAAACAAGGCAAAGCGATCACAGCAGTCGCAGGTGTACCCCCGGCCACAGCCTGGCTATATGGCCTCAGGCAAACTGTTTTTTCTTCCTTCTTGCTTCTCCAAGTTTAAACTAGCAGCAGGACTAGCTTTCCTCTCACCACAGCCTTCTAAACTCAGTTTTAGAGCAGTTGCTGGGAAAGCAGTCACTGGGGCTATGCTGGTATTGCTGAAAGAAGGCTTTTGCCTGTGGCTTTCCTGACCCACTCTGTTCCATGAATGAGTTTAACAGTTAAACGTGAGTACAAATAAACAAGTATTTCTAAACATACATCCTTATTTCATTAACTGAGAGACTACAGGAACTGTACCCTCCTAATCTTCCTAAGTCCACACAGCAGATGCTGATGAAAACAAATACGTAGCAGAAGCCATGAGTTGAGAGCTATACCCCCTCCCTTTGGCTGGGCCATCTACCAGGCATCTCCCTTTTTGGGAACAGACTTCAAGGCCCCAGGTTACAGCTATTCCATTACACATTCGTATGAAATTACCTCTGACATGTAACATTTGAGAGCTGTGATGATTTAGTGCTCCATTTATTGGCAAGTGAGCAAATAAGGACCCGGACAAAAAATTCCTACACAACCCTTTCTCAAAAATGAGAGAAGAAAACCCTTCTAAAAAGCATAATGACAAAAGGTCTTAACTGCAACACGATAGCAGTTTAATGGATGAATCTGTGTAAGAATTCACCACTCAGTGGCTCATGTCCAAAAGAATATCTATCACACTCCCCTAAGTACAATTCAGTTGACTCTTTAAAACTCCTACGGTGAGGCCACATGCCTACCACGGACTGTGCAAGACACTTTGGAGAGCACTTGTATGCACTCACATCAGTGAGTTTGGAGTTCACACAGGGTGTTTTAACTTCTTTAAAAAATAAAATATCACAAATGACACTTGGAAAGCCATTTCAATACCTGCAGTATTTTTGTGTTTTCTCAAACTCAGTTCACAGCACCCCCAAGGAGACAGCTGCCTGCAAGCTTTACCTTCAGCAGCAGCCAAACACCCTGGCCTGTGTCACTGCTACACAGTTACTCCCTATCAGCTGAAGAAAAAGCTTGGAAGAAGCGGGCTCCAGCTTGACTTTAATAGAGAAAATAGAGATTTGCTGCTTCAAGTGTATGTGAGAACCAGACAAGTTGCTCAGAATCACCTCCCCTCACATCAGCCAGAGAACCAGGAGGAAAAATTAAAGGGCTAGTAGGGAGTATGTGGTAATAAAACTTTGACAGCAATATAGAACCTCGTCCATACAGCAGCTCAGATAGGCTTCTGCAAAGGAACAAGTTCAGCAGAGGCGAGTTCAGAACTCACATCTGGTTGTTTGCCATTTCTTTCATCTTACTCTGCTCAACTTGCTCCTCAATGATCAGTCAACAGCTCTGGCAGTGGAAAGACGGACTATCACCTTCTAAATTCAAGAAAGCCCAGCAGAGAACATCAGAGAGAAAGAAAGCAAAAAAACTCAATTCTTAACCTAAGTAGTTTTAATTTTACCCTAAAACCACCAGTTTGCAGTTGAAAGGAACATGGTTACTTGTAGAGACAACTGAAAGGAAGTGTCTTTGCCGTTTCCAACCAGTTTGGGTGGGTCTAACCCACCCAAATTAGATTTTAATGCTAATCAGCAAGTATCATCCTGAAACAAGTCATTCAGTCATCTTCATTTGCTGTCCTTTGGTTCCTGTCACAAAGCAGACTCGGGGCACAAGAACTGAATTCTCTCTCATGCACCTAAAGCAGAAAATGTGCTATTAAAGGATATTAAGTCTATGGGTCCATACTACATCCACAGTGAAACACTTGAACCACGTACACCATAGAACATCTGTTCTGCAGCATTGATTTGTCTACAGATGCCCTCCCTCCCAAATGCAGACATAGCTGTCAAGGCTAAGAGACAAATGTTAATTTAAACACCAAATAATAGCACAGGTCAAGACCCTCTTCCTGATGTAAATTTACACTAGTTTTGTAAGCACAAGTTCTACGATTCTATTTAATTTGGGTTTTTCTTCTTTAAACAGTCTTGTAACTGGCTCTACTGGTGTCCAACTAAGACAGTCTGCACAAACTTGAACTCTGTAAAGCTGAAAAGATGAAAGTTTGTAAATATGATTATTTTGATACACATTACTCTAACTCACCTTTTGAAAAAAATCATGAATCTTCTATTTCTCAAAGCTCAAAGATACAAGGAAATGAAACACAAATACAGAAAGTTCCTGAGTTCTGGACCTTATAAAGCAGTTCCTACAAGTTATATCATTGTTCAACAGAGTTCAAAGAAGTCCAGCAGGACATGGGGTGGAATTAAGTCTTGTTTGGTTCCAAGAATTCACAGAGCCTACAAAATTTAATGCTGTAATTAAGAATAATTTTTAAAGAAGTTAACAAATAAAAAGACAAAAGGGTAAGATGCTCTCCCTAGTTAAACACTGGTCTTTCCACGCCTATCTAGAAGATGTTGGAAATCTATAGGATACAGAATTTCTAGACAGAAGCAGGAGTTTATGAAGCAATTTTTGTTCCATAGTGGAATCAATTAATATTTAAAAGATTTACAAAACAACATTTCTTATAAAAATGTAGCAACAATATAAAATGTTTGCAATTTCTGAAAAACTTTTACTATTTTGTCCTATCTTATTGTTTCAAATTACATCTAATATCACTGTTGCTGACTATTTTTTCTGGTTTACTTTTTCAGCTTTCTCATTTTTTTTTAAAGTTTCCTAGACTTTCTTTTGTTTTCTGAAATGTTTTAATGCTCTTGTTCAATTGCATCTAGTATCAATAAAGGAAAAAAAAAACACACAAACTTCCACAAGATTAACATTAATTTTAATGAAAAAGGACAAAGTGTTGTTTCTAATCTCATAAGAAGGCTGTCTTTCATCAAAAATTTTTTGAACAAGAAATATAAAAAAAGATATAGTGACAAAATTTAATTGTCTTATCTAGTTTTAGTTAACATAATGCTTAACATATTAGAACAGAACAGTTTGTAGAAGAATTATTAGTGTCTGTGAAATTAAACTAGTCCTAACCATTTCGGGAATAATAAAAATAACACTAAATAAAAAAAAGATGCCTTTTTTTATATATAAGGTGTTTCTACAAACTTACAGTTAAGTATTTCACAGGCCTAAAAAGGGAATTATTAAATTAAGCTTGTTCTACTCTTTGATAACACATATAATTGAAGAACCATCTAAAATGAACTACTAAGAATTTGGAGAAGAAAGCTATGGCAGGGCATTGACCTCTTATGAAAACGCAGAAGTAAAACATAAGGATCATGTTTACTCTGCCTGAGTTTCCTGTCGACACTGTTTATTATCGAGCAATAAACACACTTGGATTGTAGAGATATATCTTTAGAAGAGGTATTAAGAATCAAACAGTTTCTGTAAATCTTCTGAGTGGTATTAACATTCAGATTTAAACAAGGTTCCACACATAACACGCATTTGATCATTTAACAGGTCCATTTCCAAAATATTTCTGGCTGCAAATGTACAGTCAGTATCTGATTCTTCCACTTAGCTTAGCCAAAATGCTGAGATTTAGTCTTATTTTAACTAAACATATCCTAAGTTATTTTTATATGTGTCTCTTGGGTCTCATTTTCACTAAGGCAAATTTCTGCTGTGGTGATGGGCTGTGTTTCTTTCTTCCATGTCCCCTCATTTATCCTGCTTCATGGCATTATCTGATAAAAAACACCGTGGACACACTCACTCCCTCATGCAAAACATAAACAAAGGGGACATCCAGAAAACGTACCACTACCACTGTTCCAGCACTGCCATTACAACTGGTTGGAGTCCTGAGGGCAATTTACTGCACCAAGCAGTGACATTGAGAGAGTCAGGACTAGATAACATTGTTTCCTCAGCACAAAACCCCCACAAAACTTCATCCATTAGCATCAGTGCACACGCGTGATCCACCAGAGCCTGGATCAAGGTATCATCTAGGGAATAATTCTCCAGGTTATTCATTCTAATTGTTAAGGGTCATTCTAAGAATCAAGATGTCTATGTCCCACTGTCAAAAGACCAACTTGGGAGAAAACACATTTCAGACTAAAATAAATGTTTCATTACATTCAGAACTGGCAATTTTTTTGTTCTAGTTGAGAGCGCTTCTTTTCTTTGAGAGTTGTATTTATTAAGTTTAATTGAATCTGATCTTGGAACTCCATTTCAAAACAAAGCCTAAGCATTTCATGTAGAAAATGCTGAAGTGACAGCTTTCACTTCACTCTTTTTCCAGAGTGGGAAAGTTTGGCTGAAATTGCTTGCCAAGTTTGACAAGGTTGACTGCAAACAGTTTCAGTCAAACTGAGTCTGATTTTTCAGCAAATAAACCAGAGGAGTGACTATTTGTTTTGCCGATCTGTAAAAATAATATTGGCAATTTCAACAAATATTTTGTCAATAGCTGATAAAATATGACATATGTGGAGACATGATGGACACAGCCTTGCTTTCACAAGGGCCTTGGCCGTATGGGAGTGTATGTGGACTGGTGCTAATGAGAGAGCTAAATACTTATTAACCCCTCCATGGTGGTACATTTGTGCTTGTCCACTACGGTGTGTGCCACAGCTCGAGGTGCCCATCAGCCTCCCTTTACCCAACTCCCTGCTGATTTACATCAGCAGTGACCCTGGCTCCAGGACCTCACTACCTGTTATGACTATTAGTTACAGTGCCTAGATACCACAGAAGTGGACACTTCAAACCAGTTACACATGTAAGAATAGTATCTAGCAAGTGTGTGTATACAGCTAACCTTCTCCTGCTCCTCAGAAAGTCAATGTTCAGAGCAAACCCCTCCTCTAACTTGTCAACACACACTGCCTCTCCGCTTGCCCTTTTGAGATTCCAGGCCTGACAGAAGGTGATGGGAATTGAACTTCAGCTCTCAAGAGCACCTGGCTTTGTTATCTCTAAGGGCCCAGGAAGATTTCAGGCACTATCGCTCCCTGCCATGTCCTGACACTTGACTCACAAAGTGGCACTGGTGTTGGCTTACCTCCAGGCTGTAGATAGCGACTGTCAGCAGTGAGGTGAAAATGAATGGGAGTGGAACAGAAGCTGAGACCCTACTGCTTCTTTTGGGAAAACACTGCATCTGAGATTGCTGAGGAGTCCTCTCTCTTCTGATTCTCTCTGAAAACATCAAGATATTTGCTACATAGAGTCCACGATGTTGAGTTCACAGATGCTTTTTTAGTTCATTATCTCCGTTGGTGGCCACAATAAAATAAAAAAAAGTCAATACTAAATAAAAGCTGATGAATTTCATAGCAAGACTCTAGGGAGATCCCAGAAACAGAGCACGTGTTGGAGCTATGGTACATGTTCCAGGTATCAGTGAAAGCAGGGAAGTTCCCCATTTTCACCATGCTATTTGTCTCTTCCAGAAGATAAGTGTACTTATTATGTACTGATATATTCTGTATTTACTATTCAGAATGAAGAGAATGAAAGTCCGTAACACCCTAGACAGTGTAACAAATCACAACTGATTTGATTTGTTTTGAATACACTTGAGCAGCAGCCATAGCCTAATGATAATACCATGACATCTCTCTGGAAACAGATACCAGACTACTAAACTGATCTTCTCCCCATTGTTGATACTTGCCTGTGTTACATGCATAAGACAGATGTAGGAATGCCCTAGGAAAGAGGGAGATACCACTTTGAATGAGAAACCAGATAACAGCGAAGAAAGCAGCTGCTTTAGAGAAACTTCATTGCTTCTAAAGCATTCAGAACTGTAGAGGCATTTAGTGTTTGCTCTTTTATCAGTGCAGCTGCAAGTGATAATTCAACCTCCAAGTGGTCTGTGCTTTTGTTCCATTTGAATTGAAAAATGCCCTAACAAAAATCCTTGCTTTGTATCAGGATTATATGCTTGAAAAGAACTGAACAAATTGCATTTAAAATGATCAAAATGATCCATTTTCCTTACCATGTTGCTAGCAGACAAAGGTTGATATTTGCGCATCAAATTCTACCACTATCAATATTACTGCCTGATTTAAGTGTAGTGATACAGCTTTATCGGTCAAATTCCAAGACAGAAACACCCAAAAGACATCTATCTTTATTATCCTCAGCTCAAACTGCAGTTGCCAGTGTCACACACTGACAACACTTCACTAGACATCCTAAGCATCTTTATCATCTCAATATCCCAAAATAGAATGTCTTTTGTGTCCCAATGTCTCCACAAGACAACTTGCAAATTCTGTTTTTCCTTTACCAAAGAAAAAAAATCAAAACCCCAAAACTCCACACTCTTCCATATTACAGCACCATGAACATTACTTCTGTCACAGTCTCACTCCTTGTAACATCCCAGTGTCCTACAGAGCAGCCACTGAGGGACTAAGGACCTCCATGTTGGAGACAGAGACTAAGGTCCAGCTTCTTGTATAATTAAGAACAGCATTCCCACTGGAAAAAAAAAAAAAAATCAAGCCTTTACCCTAGTTTGAATTAAATTTCACTTTTCGTGAAAGTGGTACCACTGCATATGCAGACAAGAGCTCTCCTGCTGAAGAAATCTACACATACAACATAAAGCTGGTACTGTATCTTGTGTTGTAGTGATCTGAACTCACTGCCCACCCCAAGGAAACAACACAGCTAGTGTTAGGGAGCTGTATTTAGACAGGTATTTGAGTCCATGGAGAGACCCAGCAGGAAAAACATATGGACAGACACGCCTACTGGATGCTCCCCATTTCCCAAACAACAATTTTCCCCAACAGAAATGTTGATTTAAACTATTCATGCTAACGTGAGTGCAGGATAAGGTTATGTGATTCTTGGAGCCACTACCTCAGGTCATGAATGATGTAGTAATGAAAAGAAAATTCCTTGCTCATTGCACAGCAAATAAAGACAGGATTGTGAAACCACTCACTGCCATGCTGAGCTCTGCCCCAGTGTATGCACAGAGTAAGGTTTGCAGGAGAGTCCAGCACAGAGATGAAGGAGACTTTTGAACATCATCTCACAGTCATTCCTCTAAAAACTGCTGAGTGCTAAGCACTATGAAAATCTGATTATGAACATGAATTCTGATAGTTATACCCCTGCTTCAAAATCCAGGTACCTTACTTGTTCACAGAAACTGATGTCCCCTTAAATTCTGCTGTGCCATGCATCTGTGTCCTGGGCCAGAAACCACCAAACCCTCCTGGGAATTACCCTGGGGCATGATGAAATACCTTCCCCATAGGCTGGCAAGCTTTAACTTTCCTAACCTCAAACAGAGATGAATCCAAAGAGGTTAAGAGATAACCTCATCATAACCCCCGGGTTTCCCTGCTGAGCTACTGTACTTAAATCTCTCCTGTGGAAGACATAGAGACCACAAGGGAACAAACAAAACTTTTTGAGTCTAAATTTCAGGAGTACTGAATATCCACAATTTCCACTGACTTTGCTTAGAACTAAAGGCACTTAACAGCTCTAAAAATCATAGTAAAAGGTCACCTCCTACATAGAGTTAAGATTATTTAGATTCTGCAATTCATCATATTATCATGTCAAGAGGGGTTTGTTTAAGGACATCATTATCTCCAATTTCCTAGGCTTTCACTGCTTTTTTTTTTTCCTAGGGATAATCCCCTACAATGTAGGGGGTTTTGATACACACACTGAACAAAATCTCAATTAGGTAGTTTTTATATATGGACTATAGATTGCTTTTTCATACAAACTTCCTAAAAAAACCCCCAAAAGTCTTCAGTTTCAGCTTGGCCTTTAGAGATGTACAAAAACTTTGGTGAAAGGAGGGTATATTTTTAAAAGGGGAGCATTAGAAAGGATTAATTGTCTTTTCCTGGCTTTACTGACCCCAGACTGTAACCTCAGCCAAGCTGATAATTGAGAAAGTAAACTAATTACCACCTATGTCCAGAGCCTGCCCTGTCACAACTTCACTGACCCAACGTTATCACACTGCACCTTCTTTTCCACACTTTCTCAAAATTCAGTTCAATAAACCAAAGACATTCCCAGGCTGCATCATCTGCTACCCTTGGGCATAGCAGCCACCAGCCCAGCACATCTCTGTGCAGTGTTTTAGAGCATCTGTTGCCTTCGCTAAACAAGCATTTTCATGACAAAACTCAAGAAATAAATAACAATTTCAAAAAGTTCCTGAAACCTCTATTTAAAGTCCCTTAAGTTGTAAGTTCAAGGAAGGCAACGCCTTTGTGACAGCACAGCTGTAGATTAAAAAGATTCCCAGGGCCTCCCAGCTATTCTGACTCCTGGTCTTTAGAATTATATGAATATAGGCTTAAGACCACCCAAATTCTTTTTTTTTTTTCCTTTTTGAGAGGGCCAGAGAAAGAGAGCATGCATACAAGCACATGAAAAAGAAAGAGACCATTACCCTCGTGTTGGACAACTGTAGTTTTACAGTAACAAAGATCTGACAGGCAGTATTGATCTGTGACAGCAGCTGTATTTACATTATAGCCTGAGAGGCAAAGCACACTAGAGGGGATGGTATATACACTGCATGATACAGTGGCCTTCAGAGAGATACTTTAACCCACATGGGCAAAATCTACTTGCAGGAATTTAAGTTCCCTTCCAAAGCACACCCAGGGGGTAACTGACTTTTGCTTAGTAAGTATGTGGCTGCTTTTCTCAATTCTCTACCAGGTAGCATTCACATCATAGAAGGTCACGTTCTGGAAAGCCAGCATTTGTCTGTGAGCAGGCAATCCTCATTAACTCCACACCAAATATAACCAAATGCTTGCTTTTTCAGCAGAAGAAAAAAAAAAATAAAAATCACTAACATTGCTCTATCTTGCATTGTAGCTTTCCTGTGCTGCTTCCATCTCTATTTATTTTCTTTCTTCACACCATGGGACTGCAAAGAAAACAATCCCTGTCTTCAAGAACAAAGGTTGGCAGGGAAATCAAATTTAAAATGGCAATCATATTTGCAGCAGTGTAGTCAGCTAAAATAATCAACATTGTTATTTATACCGTGGCTTCACTTTAGGTATCAAGTAGCTCAGAGCCCTGTTACACCAGCACCCTGCAAATAGAACGGAAATAATTATCACAAGCATATGGAAAGCATACCTGGGCAGTATCTTCAGTTGCTGAAGCTTTAAACATATGCACATGTCCCACTGATTCCTTTATTACCAGCTGCTTTTAATTACCTGCTAAAAGCAGGTGCTTATATAGTTCCCTGAATAAGAGACATAATACAGGGCTTATGAATTAGGGTGCAGGAGTCAATATATGATAGGTAGATGGGACAGGTTGGTGGAAAAGGGAGAGAGCAACAGAGAACAAAGTTCAAAGTCATAGGAAGCTTTAGTAAAACTTGTCACATGGGAGACTCCAGCAGACAGTTCTCAGTAGCGACAAATCCAAACCATGACATGTTTGGACATACGTTTTCAGGAAGGGAACTATTCAAGTCTGCAGGACCTGAACAAACTCATTGGTGTAGTCGGAGCAAGAACATGTGGCAACCATGGTTCAAGTCTGTTCTCTGTCACAAGCTCCTATATCCCCTGGGCGCAATCACTTCATTTCTGACTGCTTCAGCCCCACACTGACAGTACTGACCTCTTGCTCACAGGCTTGCATCAGTAAAGGCAGCATGGACAACCAGGAGGTACTTGAGTCACCTGGCAATCGAGGCTGTACAGCTTTGTAAACAGCTTAGATGTAAACAGCTATACTCACAAGTCTCTGGGAAAGAGGACAATTACTCCAAAATACCAGTAAAGTCTGTTCATTGATTTGTGAGCTTTTTATTGCTTCTGGCTAAGGAACTTTGGGCCAGTCACACAGAGTGAGATAGGCACCAAGCTCTCATATATAGTTTAAAGAATGATATCCAACTTCCTATCCTCCGAGTTATTCACTTTGAAGAACCCATGGGAATTCATTCAACAATATACAGCTCAATCACACTGGCCCCGATTTAAGTACCTGTTGTATAATTTGATCTTGCACCTCCAGTAAAACAAACTGGAAACACAGGTCAAGGTGGCAGTAATGTCATGTGAACTCAAGGGCTCAATTTTGGTTTCACATGCAGTATTAACAAAAGCCAGTGAGATAGTGGATACCGATTCATAACAGCCCTTCCTCCCATCTGTGCTGTCCTCTTATAGGGGAGGTTGGCCATGCAGAAGGGAACAAGACATTTTGAGCTGACACAAGGACCCTTCAGGCAACAAGAGCAGTCTTGCAGCAAGGGTCTACCCATCCCCTTCACCTGGGCAAACAGTGCCCACCATCCATAACCCCAGAGAGGGCTTAGCAAAGGGAGCAGGGAAACTGCTGCAGCTCGGTCACTGACGTAGGTAAACCCACCACCCCTGCTGCCAAAAAGAACCATTTCAGGGACTCCTTTCATGATATTGGGAATTCCTGCAAAACTCCCATTTCTGACGTGCTGCTCTTATGTGAAATATCCGGAGTGTTTGCAAAGAGTGATTATGAATGACTAACCAGCCGTGCATATATTTCAAGAAAACTTGGAAACAACCTTGTTATTTTTGGAAACACATACACTTGTTCAGGGCAAGTTGGAAAGGAAGAATTATTGTGGAAAGTTACCTAAAGAACAGAGAGTCTGTAGTGCCACCTACTGCTTTACTCCAGATTTTAGCTTCTGATCTCAAAAAAAAACCACACACACACCAAAAGCCAGAGACAAAAAATGCCACCCTGGAGTAGACCCAAGCTCAGTCACACAGACTCCTAAACACCCACACCAGATTCCTTACCATAAGGTGCAAGACAATGTGAGAGCTAATCCCACCTGTGAGCTTTGCAGTCTGAATGGCAACCCTTCAAAATGCACTGTTAATTTTTGTTATTATCATGATGATTATTCTTGTTATACACACAAATACTAAAGCTGATTTGGACTCTTAATACCTCAACTTCTCCACGGATCAGCAGCAATAAGTTCCAAAGATACTCTGCAAGATATTCCAAAGGTACTTTGTATGAAAGTGTTGTCCATTTCTTTTTTAAAATATTTGAACAATATTTTTTGCATAATTTAACTTTTTAATGTAATTATAAGCCTCCCTGCTACACAAGACAGTGAACAATTTCCTGCCTTACAGACTGCTGGTCAGTCATTACAGTATAAGCTTTCACTAGGTTCACAGCTTCTCAGCCATTTGCACAGAATTAAAAAAAATAAAGAAATCCAAAAGTAAAGTCCCTTTGTGTTTATTTGTAACTGCCCAGTCAAATATATGACCATTCCTTGAACACATTTCAATTTTCCTAACCAGAAATTCACAAAACATAGATGATTTCACAAAGAAAACAGATACTCCTTTCAGATTATGAATTAGAAAGCAGAGAACAAGACATGCAAAAACGCAAGAGGAAGGCTGCTTTTCTCCTCTAACTAACAGAGTATCAAAGAACTGTAATTAGAATTTGCTACTCAGTACAACATATTATCAAAATCACCAAAGAGAACATATCCATTTATTCATAAATGTGGTCTGGATTATACAGGCTTGTAGATGCTTGGTTGCACGGTGTCTGGTCTGTTTTGTGTTTGGTTTGGAATCCATTCATTTAGTCCTTAATTTGCCACTAAGGAACTGATACAGCAAGTGTGCACATTAAACATTTAAATACAGGTGCCCAGAGGCATACATAGTTAAACAACTGCAAGTGGTTATCGTTGGAAGTTTAAACAAGTGATTTTCCTTCCTCTACAAAGATGAGGTTAAAGGTTGAACTAGATGACCTCCAGAGATCCCTTCCAAACTAAACTGTTCTATGATTCAAGCACATGTAAGTGCAGGAATAGAAAATTGGCGAGTAGGCACAATGTAGAGTATAATGCTGTGGAACCTCACTTCCCATTGGTACCAGACCTGGACAGAGTTCATACTGCTTAATACATACAGATCTTTGAGACTTCAGTCCACATCTTCAAGAGTATTTAGGTGAGGAACTATCACTGACATCAGTAGGACTGGAGCTCCTATGTACCCAGGCTCTTGTACAAGCTTCTGACTACAGACCTATTGACAAAGCTCAGACACCAATCTTACCACAGTCTCATTGGTGTCATGAATTTAAAGAGTTCTCAGTCACATGGAGCGTAAAACTCCATGTTTTACTCATGTTTTACTCCATGAGCATAAAACAGTTTTGAGATATCAGAAAAACCTACAACTGCCACTGTGAACTATTCACTGAAGAAGGGTTAAATCCATTGGAGGGGAGATTTTCATAGCTAATTCAAAGAAACTCACTAGTTATGTTTGATTATTTTGTACCTGTACCTTGTAAAAAGGGACCCGAATCCCTCTTGAGCCAAATGCAAAAGTCCTTCTACACAGATTTCAGAGATTTCATTCCAGGGCCAATAAGTTTTCTCCATTTATCTTAGCTAAAAGAAACTCTACATGGATCTTAACAAATGTTGGATACTGTCACACTAAGAGCAACATTTTGGTGGAATACAGCAGTAGGAAAATGTATCACCTTTCATAGTCTGCCCTTCCAAACGCTCCTACAATTTGGCCTCTGTTTAAAGAAAGAAAAAAAAAGGGGGGGGGGGAACCTACTTCAATGCCAAGCTTTTAATGGCATCCCAAAGCAATGCAGCTTAGAACAGAAAGTGAAAAATATCAGAACCATATAAGGACAGACTTCAGACAAAAAACACCTTAATTGTAAGAGAAGAAAGACAGCATAAAAGAATCACCAAGAATATTTCCCTTCTATTCAGCAGTGGTGAGGCCACATCTGGAATATGTACTCAGCTCTGGGCTCCCCAGTACGCAAAAAACAAGGGTTTACTGCTGCAAGTCCAATGACGTGCCACAAAGATGGTTAAGGGACTGAAGCATCTTTCACATGAAGGGAGACAGAGACAACTGGGACCATTCAGTCTAGAAAAGAAAACATTAAAGGTGATCTTATCATTCAGTATAAATACCTGATGACAGAGAATGAAGAAGAGGGACCCAGACAATTCTCACTGGTGCCCAGTGACAGGACAAGAGGCAACTGAAACACAGGAACCTTCATCCAACAATAAGAAAAATACTTTTTCTGCTGTGAGAGTGGTCAAACACTGGAATAGGCTGCACAGAGAGGTTGTGCAGTATCCATTCTCAAAACCAGAATTCCTCAAACTCCCTCAGCTTTCCTTGCTTATTTTAAAAAGTGCTGATAGAGATCAAATTCTACTCGATTAGGTCACATCAGGATCGTTAAACTGTAATAGAGAAGAATAATGCAAAACCCCAGACCGGCTGCAAGATATGCTGAAGTACCATGACTGTTTCTCTGTCTTCTTATGACGTTCTCTACCTGATCCCCTAGTACATACAGGGGAAACTTTAAGAGGACGGGGATTCAGACTGAATAATCCCCAACTGAAATGTTACTGTAAAAACTGGACTTATTCAACTACTTCAATGGCAGGTATACATACAAACAGGTATCATGGACTAAAAAGACTTGCTTTTACCTCTGTGTCTGAATCAATGAGACAACTGTTTTTTAGTTCTGAGTAGTACTGAATTTAAGTGTTAGAAATGGGTCTGATCAAATACAGATTCAAAGGATCTCCAGTTAAAATAAATATCAAATTCTGACATGAAATACTCAGTAATTCCATTTATATCATTCTTTTGTGCAAAATGCCTAAATTTAATAGCAAAGCTTCCAGAATAGAACATATAATACATGTAAAAGTGTCTTGCTCCTACACAGAAACTAGATCTGATCCTGCATCTTTTTAAGAAATTGGCAGGATATATTAATTATGTCCCCAAGAACACGGTTTGGCCCAACCATCTTTAGTGCCTCTGTATAACTAAGCTTTAAATAAGTCTGCAGTATGTAGGCAGTGTGCAGAAGTCAGCAAGTGGCACTTAAAAAGCACAGCATCAATTCGCAGTACTTAGCAAACAGCCATAGTTTCCGTGGTGGTTACAAGGAATTTGCCTTTGAATCTGCATTAAATAGCTAAATTTTCTACATCCTGTTTGATGCATTTAGAAAACATCTGTTTTGATTAACTTGAAATCAGTGCAGCACATTAACATCTCAGAGGAAATTAGGTTCATTTAATATGGATTTTAAGGCTGCGTTCCCCTTGCTCTAGTGATATCAGAAAGGGCTTTATGTTTAGAAGTTGTGCTTCTGCAATGCCTAGCTATGGTGAAAACAGAGTACTCTGAGCATAGAGTAAGATACACTGAGCCGAGAGATGCCTTGATTTATTTCCCTGGGTGGTGGGTAATAACTCAAGGGAGAAATTGGCCAAATAAGAGTTAAAACCTGTGGGATCTGGATTGTAAGTGGTGTTGTTTCTCCTCTCCTGGCTTCCCTCACAAAGACAGAAAACAGCAAGAACCTCCACAAGCTGATCTTGTTTTCACCACTGAAGGGAAGGGGTGACACCAGATAATTCTGAGAAGAAAAGGAAACAAACCGAAGCAAGCTGCCACCACCTTGTGGTGTGGAATCACTTGTGGAATCACTCAGAGCGAAAGAGCAGAACACAAATGTGTTCTGTTGTGGTGCAGCAAGCTGAAAGATGGGTTTTCTCCACAAAAAAGGTAATTTTCTTCAGGAGAAAACAAAAAAATAAGCCAAAACCAGCAGTAAACCCATTTGAAAATTCCACTCTAATATTATAGGTGTTGTAATTCAGTTGCCTCACATTCCAATACTCCTCTATGGTCAGCTATCTCTGGTTTGATCATAGCTCTCAATAGGTACCACTGCCTCTTCTCAAGGAAAAGAATGGCACAGGCATCTGGGGAATCTTCAAGTGCTGTTCCCTATGGATATCTGGTTAGGCAAGCCTGCTCAATAGGACCACGTGGGCACTGAAACAGCCATTTGAGGTACTTACGTAGCTTAGTAAAAATCAAAATAATAGAGAAGTACCAGTATTAGCATCTATGGAAAGCCTTCAGAAGGCTATGACTAAAATAGAACAAAAATACAATGTTAAGAGTCCTGCAGGCACAGCTTG
This sequence comes from Scolopax mira, assembly GCA_004320125.1. NCBI lineage: Eukaryota > Metazoa > Chordata > Aves > Charadriiformes > Scolopacidae > Scolopax > Scolopax mira. The sequence continues at coordinate 339,408 of BJBW01002026.1, forward strand.
GAAGGTAAGGTCTAAAGCAAATGTCAAAGGATGTACATTTGTAGCTAAAGCACATTTTTTCCCCCATTTTCTTTGACAACATCCAACAGGTAAGAGTGAGAGAGAGCAATCAGACTCCTGCAGCTAGGATTTTCAAAGCAGCTTAAAATTACAAATGAGTTTCAGAGTTTGGATAACCAAGCTCACTCAAGCTGACCTGAAAAACTCTCTTGTGCCTGTTAGCCTTCTGAAATGAGGACTAACCTATCATGTATTTCTTCACACAAAGTCCAGCTCAGCAGACAGGGCTTCAACTGGGAGGTTGTACCTATTACTGCAGTCATGATGGCTTTTATGAGTTCTCTGATGAAGCTTAGAAGTTGGTGAAGTTTCCAGGGTTTAAACTTCTTACTGTGGCAATCATAGTAAGGCAAATTTGCAGACCTTAGTTTCATATTTCCCCTCTCATTTCAAAAAACCATCTAGTTTTCAACACAGCTCTAATGATAACTTCACAAAACTCTGTGGTTTTGCTTTGTAGATCATTTAAAGTATTTTGTCTCAAGTTGCTCCACAGCTCTACCATGTCAATTCCAAATGAATCAAAGAAATCTCAGAGAAAAAGCTGTTTGAAACTGGTAATATTCTTCTGGATTCTCACTGGAACCACCAATTTTGCCTGATGAGGTTCACTCAAAAGACTTCATTGATTCAAGCAAATCTTTCAACATGTATGGCAAGAGTTTAAAGTTTCTAATGAACCATGAAACCAGGCAAGTTTCTTAGGAGCTTTTTGAGAATGCTTTTGTGAATTCTAGCTCCACATCACCTAACAATTTTGCCACCAATTTCATGATGCACAAGCCCCATGGGAGAGTTGTGCAAGCTGTTAAGGAAAGCTATGACAACCATATTAGAATATACAGCAATCCCAGGGAGATCAGAAGTTATTCACCACCTTGTAAGCCAGAGCTCCAAGGGCTAGTCAGAGAGCAAGACAAGTACTGTTCAGAGTAATATTGATCTCCTGTAACAAGTAAGAACTGGATTTTTTTTTTAAAAAAGAGTTTTGTGGTAGAATGATGATTCATTATTACTAACAAAAGATCCAGGATACTAACTTGGATCCAGGATATGAATTCTGGATGGAGAGAAGGACTCCAAGTTGCCACGTATTCTCTGGCATGCTCCTGAAGTGGCTTTTAATTTTACACTTTTAGGAAGACTAAAAGCTACAGTAAAACAATTCAGCTGCTGAAATCCAGGAACAGTGTTTTGCTCTGTTACAGTGTTCCTACACAAACTACTTTCTCCATGCTCCATTTCTTCATTTTCCAAGCAACTGAGTCTTCCTACCTCATGGAAGTCATGTAAAAATAGAATCTTTAACAACTTCCCAGTGTTTAGCTGTAACAAGGACTGGGAACATAAATACTTCATGTACCTTACTGAGAGGCTATAAAGTTCACAAGGAGTCTCACCAATGCTATCAAGACATACCACTGACCACTCATCAACACAGGAATTTTGAGTGAAGTTGGAGGCTTGACTAAAATTCAAGCCAGGTTTTAGTTCAGGCCAGTGCTCCATCCTAGAAGGATGCTAAGCGTAAGCAGAGTGATAATAGTTCTATGTCCATTTTGAAATCCTGAATATGCATCAGCATATAGCAGTTACCTCCAAGCAATGAAAGAATAATCAGTTTTATTTCTAATTGAACTGAAGAATTCACATGCAGACTCTTCTACAACAGAGCTTGGAGATGTCAGTTTAGCAGCAGACCTCCTAAAGATCTGTTACTCCATCACAACTGCCAAGTGTGCAAATACAAGTTTGCTGCAGCTCCGAACAGCAACTGCATTTATCCTTTTGGTTACAGAAGCAGAAGCTCCACTAAACTCTAGTTCCTCTTCAGTAGCATAGCGTGGATGAATCTTACATTCCCTTTTACTTAAGTTAAATATTGTAATCTATATTTTCTTTACTTGTTTCTCAAAATTCTTCTGTACCTATGTAAGAAAAGATACATGAAAGAAAAGCCTTACTTCTTTCTTAACATATTAACTTAGAGGACAAAGATTAGAAACCTCTTGATGACACAGACTGGAGTCAATTAAGACAAAATATTCCACGTGCATACACTCCTCCAGGCAATATCTGCAGCTAATACGTAATGCAAACCATGTTAAGGAGCTACGTCTAGCCTGATTTCTGTCCAGCTACCAAGGATTCTGACTGAATTTCACCAGACAGAAATGTGCAATTTTTTTGTCATTAGAGAGCACCCAGGGAAGTAGCACAACAAAATGCTTCCTGCTGCTGTTAAAGGCAGGAGGCTGTGATTTCAGCTCAGTCATCTGCTCTCACATTGAGTAATCCACAAATATTTAAGCTTTCTGGCAGCAGAATCCCCACACACACAGTAGTGGAGTCTTTTTCTCTAAATGGTCCAAGACATTTCCATGTTTGCCTTCTCAGGCTATAGATGGTAAACTGCTTAATAGGAGAGGGCATCTGTGATGCTTTTCCTGATTATTGATAACATCTAGAAGGCTTAAACATGGCCTTTCCTGCTTCAGATTTTAAAGGAGGTTAATTGAGATCAGATACTTAAAGCTGAACTTAATAGCAACAGAATAAGTACACAGTGCAGACTATGGGGGAAAAAAAAATGTTAAAAATTATTTGGAATAGTTAAACATATCCAGATCAGCCACACAGGATAACTTCTGAACATTTAAGCAGCTAAATAAAGGACCCAGAACCATTCTTGGTTATGTGTAGAGTGCTCACTGAAGATACGAATGCAACTCCAGGAGACCAGAAAGCATAATTTTAGTGATTTTTAAGAGACAGATAAGAGTTTGGGAACATTTAGTGCAGTCTATATATCTGAGTATAATGCCTACTATATAAATTAGATAGTAAGAAAAACCTTGTGTACATGCAACAGTACAAATGAAAATTGTACCCTTTACACAATAATTAGCCCACAGGATATAAAATGATTATTCAGGGCAAACAAGGCTTTGAGTACAGCCCTTACAACAGAGCTCCTCTAAGAAAACAAGAAAAAAAACAGTCTTTGTAAAATGAGTACAAAGTAGCAAAGCAAGTGGTTGAAAAGTTGCATTAACTAGTCATCGTTAACCACTCACCAGGAGACAGAGATTGTATTCACCAGGGTCTCCATCCTACATATTTATCATGATACAACAGTATTGAGAAATCATTAAAGTGCTTTTGAAAGAAACTTCTTTAATTAAAAAAAAACACACACAAAACACACAGACACAAAACACCCCACCCAAAAAACCAACTGGACAACACCAAGCCAGGTGAGAGTCCAAGTACTTTGGAGGACAAAATCAGAATGTAAAGTTACATTGATGAGCTGAAGAAACCAACAGAAAGAAGCTCAGACACCTGTTAGACACCTTTGGAAAGCAGTAAATCAACAGGAATAAGTGCAAATTTTAGCAAATCAGAAGATTTAGAGAGTATGGAGGGGTAAAAGAAGGAGACATCTTACACCAAATTTGGTGGGGGAATCAATTACTTGTTCTCTTCCTTCTCCATAGACAGGACAAGAGTAAATGACTAAATTTTGAAAACAAGAGAAATTCAGTTGAGAGGATAAAAAGATTTTAAGAACTTAAGTAATAGTTACTTGGAGGATTGTGAAATCACCTGTCACAGATTTCTAGAACATGCCAGGTGGTTTAGGTTAATTATTTACTTTATTACAGGCATACCTTCCAGCCCCCATTATCTCCCATCTGTCCCAGCACCTTCTCTTACCCCTCCTTGTCCTGATGTCCCATTTCGTTTTTCCTTTCCTTACAATCTCTTCCTTGCACCACTTCTTCCCCCAGGAATAGGAAGGGGTAAATGAGATTTTAAAGAATTCTGCCTGACTAATGAATTAAGTTAGAATTAGTGTCACTAATGAGAACATTTTTCAGCATTTATTAGACCAGTGGCTACAGTGACCTCTTATGCTAGGGTTATCCACTTGCTTCTATTCCAGCATCCTATATTTCAAGAGTCAGACTTAAAAATGCATACATTTTGGCCCAAACTTTCTAGGCATGAGGTAGAATTCATTGGGACATCAATGGCTCCTGCATTGTGCAGCTTCCAAGTTTTTTCCAGCTTGGAAAAAATGCTGCATCACTGGAGAAATAGCCTGTGATCATATAGTTAAAGTCTATAGGATAACAGTGCACGAGGCAGCAGAATTACAACTGTATGTCTGACTCCGGCATTTCTTACCTCTGAGAGCTTAACTGTACAACTTTAAAGTTGTATTACCATCAGCTCTTTCTACAGGATCTATTCTACAATGAACCTACAAATGACATGTGTAACAAATGATATCTATTGCATTTTATTATTCATCTTTTTCCACATATTGACATTTGAGATGTAACCAGGGACTTTGCACAGAATACATCTGGCAGAAGTGGTGTGTACTGATTAATGTCCTTTCGGTGCTGATACGAAACACATGGGTTATATTAGCAAAGCCATGTATGAAATGATACATTGGAAATTACTTACCTATTCCACGAACATGACTTACCAAAGTCAGGAATGTTCTAGCGATTAACTCTTATGAATGCATGTGAATTAAACTACTTCTTTCTGGGAAAAGGGCAGCATTATCAACTACCCATAGGCTGCAAAGGGTCAACCTTAAAATCTTCTGAAGTAAATGGTTTGACAGTACAGTAGCAAAATTATAAATTCAGACAAGAAGTAAACCGAAACAAAGAGCTATTGTTATCCTTGTTAACTTTGACAATTTGAAGTTGTTTCTTCTTCAAGTTCAGGCCACGACTGAAGAATGAATCCCTATAGAAGTCCTTAGGCATATGCTTAACTCCTATTAAAGTCAACATCCCACTGAAATTGTTAAAGTTAAGCACATGCTTAAATATTTTCCTGAATAAGGCCAGTGGGTACTTGCTTGCCAAAGTTTTATTTTCTTTATTGATGCAATATTAACTCCAAAATGCTGTGGACACAAATATTAGTCAAAGTTATTAACTTTTTCTGGATTTCTTAGCCTTTTAAAAAATCTGGCCTGGCCAGAAGACTGCCTTATCATTAAAGCGATATATTAAATTTCTCTGACAGTAAAATCTATCTATAGACATACAGTAACAACAAATTAACCTCAATCTGACATGAATGAAAACAGTTCCTAAGTGGTTATAGTTCCTAAAACAGAATCTATATGCAATAAATATAATTATTTCACTAAAATTGTTAGCACATGTTTTTTCTTTGCAACAGACATGTTCGCTGTACCATCTTTGTTGTATTGATATGTTCTTTAGTAGCCCATTCTGTGCCTTCATCCTTGATTTAAATTTATCGTGACACATTTTTAAACAATAGCAGGAAACCTCACTTATGACTTTAATTATAAAATGGTGTTATAAAATTATATCCACATTTTACTTTTGGCAGTTGGCAATCCTCATTTAACATAAATAACCCTTCTTGGCCTCAGCAGTTCTCTTTGGTTGATTTCAATGCTTACTGTATGTAATTGATATAAAAACACAAGGTTTAGGAAGCAGTTATTGGAACTTGTTAAAAGAAGTAGTCAAGTTCATAAACGCAGTCATTTTGCTATGTTACATGCCAAGAGAATTAATAATGTACGTTTGGGAATAAGGGAGAAATTCTGGCTTTTTAAAGAAAGACTGATGTAACTACAGTATTCCACTCCTATGTTAATTGTTTGGCTCACAAGCCCATGGCTTTGTTTCTCTTCCACCCACAGCTGCTTCCAATAATCTAAAAACTGACACATACATACACACATATCCACATTATATGCAGACATCCATTTTTAACTACACATATTCAATAATACCAAAATAATTCTGTTGTTCTGTATTAAAGAACAAGAGCAAATATGTTAATTTGCTGTATAAATAAAAGGAAAAAACAATCACATCAGAAGAGGCTGTTCTCTCAGGACACTGAGGTTTAGCAACACTAGAGATGAAGCTATTTCAAGTCACTTCCCAAAGCAAATTCACAAGCAGTTCACACAAAGGAGCTGATCTTCAACTGAACACCCCTGAATCTGCACAAAGTCATCTTTGTCTGTTACACACTGACAACACTAGTACATGAACATGCAAGCAAGTTACTCATCTGTATGAGCTATTAGGTAACTTTCTGATGCACAAATGGCACAAGCCTGTGGAAAGTCACTTGTAACTAATGCAGAGATAGACAATCTGAAGAACTGAAACTTAGTATTAAAATCCAGTATTTTCTTAACTTTTACTTGCTCATCACATAGCATTACTCACAGGTTTAAATATGTGTGTACTTAAAAGACCCTTAACAGCACTGGGCCCTCCATAACTGTCATTGAGCTGAATGGGAGCTACTAATTGTCCTTCACTTTTGAAAAAAAAGGTTTTCCATTTGTCATTTTAAGGACTCAGCTTCAAAAACTCTTACTTGCTACATAAGTACATACATACTTACTACATAATTGAATGTTATTTTTAACCTTCCATTTGACTGGTTTATTTCATATCTCAAAAATCAGTTTAAGACTCAGAAGGTGCTTTTTGCATCAGGATCCACCACCTCAGATCATGAGAGGGACAAGTCCTAGCAGCCAACAGGACACAGCCATAGCACAGGACTGCATCTGTGGACAGCTGGGGATCTGTGATGCCATAGATTGTCACTAACAAATGCCAGATGTGGATGGTTGGAAGCAGAGGCAGCTGGGGAATTCAGAGGAAAGCTGAGATGTTTAAAATGTACATGCTGTCAGTAGTACGATGGGAGAACAGGACAGAGGGGCCAGATGTGTGAGTCTCACACAGAAAGAGAGAGACTCGACAGATCTGCAAGACAAAACTAAATAAAACAATGAAATTAATGTTTCAATTATGGCCTATTGCCTTGGAGCAAAGGCACAGCTTTAGGAGTACGGAAGGGATAAGTGTTTGTCAGCGTGCCTCTCTGACATACCCACACAAGCAGCCATTTTTATACATCCAAAATGTAACGTAGTTGGTATTTGCTTAGTCAAGGGCATAAGTATCTATTGGACATATATAAACCAGTCTCTTAAGCTTGATCAGGTACCAACGTGCCTCCTATCCCTTTCCAGTGAACAAGGAGAACATACCAATACCATCAATCCTTACAAGATACATTTCTGATCTGTAACTTGACACTTTCAACTGGTGCTGGAAGCAAGAGCCAGCCTTTACCTTCAGATGCCCATTAAACCACTCTGACAGAAAAGCTCAAGGATATTGGGATTTCAAAACCTTCTTACATCCTCCCTTTTTAACCCTGCAAGGATAGACACAACCCACTCTGTAACAAAATAAGGTTCACCAAGTAAATCAATCTCTTAACTCAAAGAGTTAATTCTTCAGCATCACTGAATTATAAATATCCATTCAGCCTCTTAAAATTCATCCCTAATCAGCTGAGACCTAGTGACTTTAAGAGACCCAAGAGAGAGGGTGCCAGATCAGCTCTGCTACCTATAGAACACAAGAGGTGCCAAAGCCAGTGGCTCCCACCCTAAGAACAGCCGCCAACTCTTTGGTTTAAGTAGCCTGGACTGTCCTGTTTCTTCCTTGGGCATTGCCACATTTGTGCAAATGTTAAAAGCAAACCCCAAAAAAATGTAATCCTAGGTAACGCATTGCTTTTCCCCCCAACTGCCAGGCTCTGAGGTTCAGCTGAGGAGGCCACACATACTAGCATGTCTTTCCCTCTCCCACAGATGTTACAGTGTTTCTGAATAAATAGGAACCTGACTACCTAGCAGTGGAAGAAATTTCTTCATAGGACACTGAGACTCATGGGACTTTCACATTTCCTAATACAAACTTTGGCTTTGCTATTTTTATTGAAAACGGGGTGTTCAAGCAAAGGAGGTAGTGCTTCCTCCTCACACTTCCTATTGCTATATACAATACTAATACTTTAGCCTTATAATTAGTGATGGTCGTATTTTGTGGAGCCTGAGGTTTTGCAGACCTCTTGAACTTTGGGAGGGGCGAGGGGGTGTAGAAAAGGGAAGCTGCAAAGAATGAAGGTTACCACATCTTTCCTTATAAGCCTTTGATTTTCTTTTCCCCTGTGAGATTCAGGTTTTTCCATTTTAGGTTTTTAAGCAGAAAAATATGATGGTTTGATGGCTATCTCCAACACTTGGTGTAGATACACTTTTGAGGCTAAGCCCTAAATTGCTGCAAACCATCAGTGTCCCTGATGCCAGTGTTACAGTCCATATTGATGATCAGCCCTGGTGTGCCTGCCTCCCTGCTTGGCCAGGGAAGATCAGTCTGCACTGAGGAATTCACTCATTCTGCAGACATCAACTACTACTTCTTAAAAAACAAACAAACGCACAATTGGCTTTGGCAGCATTCAGGAGGTATCTGGCCACAAAATGCCAAAAGAGAACTAATCCATCATAAAATCAACATTCAGTCAGTTATACTTCTTATTTAAAAGCAGATTCCAAGAAAATAAAAAAAAAGGCATCACAGCTGAGAAACTTTGGTTTCCTGACTTAACCAACAACTGAAATCAAAACCCAAAGCCACATCCTCAGCTAATATAAATATGGTGCAACTGAAGCTGGTAGCCCAAAGCCTGTCAAACACATCCCAGTCCTGCTGTAATCCTTTCTAGCAGTGTTGAGGCAGAGTAACTTTCCTGAAGCACAAAGGAAGGGAACCGGATTGCTCTGCACACTTGAATCAGGAGGCTGCAGTTTGGGGGTTGCAGTGGCATCAAGGCATTTTCATTCAAGTACTCATTAGAAACAAAGTAATAGATGATGGTAGGCATTAGAAGTGCTGAAGGAGAAGCAGGACAAAAGTATGTTCCTTGGCTCACCAACAGAGAGTTGAATCTTCCCTGTCAGCCCAACAGTCTCAGAAGTCAAAAAAACATTTCAGCTGAAGTCAGCTTAAAACTTTCCCTCCCATCTTAACTTTAAAAAGTAAAGGTGAATTAAAGGATTGTTCTACTATAGTGAACATTAAGGGATGAATTATTTAGCTTTCACATTACTTTTATTTAGCAAACAATTTCACAACATTGAGGTCAATTCTAAAAAAAAAAATTTAAATCTCTATTTTTTGCCTCAGAGGGAGGTGGGATTTTTGGGGTTGGTTTGTTTGCTTTTGTCAAACAAAATATTTATGCCCTTCAAGAATCACTTAAGAGTCTACCTCCTACAGAAGACATGACTGGACATAAACGCTCAGTTCAGGGTACGGCTAATTACACATTAACAAAGACTGCTTTCCCCTTCAATACCTCAGAGCACCTACACTGTTGTGTACATGACTTAGGGCTGCTCTGTGTCTGCAGGGACTCCCATTTCTCTTGTTGGCCCAATAAAGATTCCTTTATATTAATAGGTTGATTCCCCATCTCCCACCTCCACACCTGATATCATGGAACAACAGAACAAACACCATTTTTCCCCTCCTTGAACTTTCCGTGTCAGCATTAGTCCACTGCTGCCATCAAGAGGCATCCCTCACACAAGGCATGTACAAATTTGGTTTTAAATCCCTCCTTAATTTTAGTTTCTGCCATGACACCTGCTTATCCTTCATGCACAGGTGATAGTTTCACTAATAATAGATACACAATGTTTCCCTAGATTTCAATTCCTCCTGCTGATTGCTTATCCAACACACAGTCTGTGCTGTACTGGTGCCAATCAGCAGCACTTCTATAAACAGTGCTTTACTGGCTGAAAACTGACAAGACAAAAAGCACTCTCCTTCCAGGACCTGAGAAACAGTTCAGCTGCAATTTGTCTTCTAAATCCTCCGAAGTTTTCACTTTTCAACTAAAGCAGGCTCTTTTTTAAGTCTAACAAATTCTCCAAAACTCTACAAACCATCAGACTAAAGATCCACAGCAAATGCCAAAAGACAGCATCTTGGAGAAATTTATTGAACAACAATGTCCTCTGCTGGCAGGAACTAGACTCAACTTGTAACGTTGAATTGCAGTACCTTCCCCATGATTCTGGGGACATCATTAAAACCTTATTAAATGGCCTGAACTGGAAGACCAAGAATAGAATAAAATGAACACTATGATAAAGTGGTATTTGGATAGTCTTGTCTGGTTTACCTCAGATGAGGGCAGAGGTCAGAGTATATTCAATGCATAAACCTCTGACGACAGGAAATAAATTTTAATATGATTCAAGATTAGCCTATGTATCTTTGTGCCCCAGCAAACAGGCCAACAACATGGCAATGGAACGCAAGTTCTGCTTTCATCCCACTGCTTCAGACAAATCTGGTCTCTCTTCCATCTATTTAGATTTTGCAAGCATCAGAACAGAGAAGACATTATTTGCCCAACTAGACCTTACCACAAAAAGGACACGAGGTGCTTTCAAGAGCACACAAAGGACACAGGAGTCTGGGATTTATTTACAAGCATTACACATGTACTGAAGACTAGATTTTCAGAGTTTTCAAGTTCCAAGAGAGGCATACAGGCCCTTACCTGACCTGGGTGCTCCCAGGAGCTCTGCTAACAACCTAACTCCTGCTAATCCTCTTTAAACATAGTGGAGTTGACAGCTTGTTCGTGGAGTTCCGCCATGTCCTTAACTGCTGATTCTGAAGAGCTTATGTTTTGGTAACACTTTCCTAAATACCTGCTCCAATTTTCAAAATAAAAACTAGTGTAGCTGGAATCCAATTTTAGATCTACCACACCAGATTGCTTCTGGAAACAGAGGAAAAAAAGCACCCAAGGGGAAATTCTCCATTCTAATTCTTGGCAGGCAGATTTCTGGTGTTCCTCATGCTGGAAAGCAGCTCTGCAGAGGGGAACCTGGGAGTCCTGGTGACCATGAGCCAGCAGTGTGCCCTTGTGGCCAAGGCAGCCAAAGGTATCCTGGGATGCATTAAAAAGAGCATGGCCAACAAGTCAAGGGAAGTTATCCACTCCCTCTACTCTACCCTACTCTACCCTAGTGAGCCCACATCTGGAGTACTGTGTCCAGTTCTGGGTCCCCCAGTTCAAGAAAGATAAGGAACTACTGGAGAGAAGGCTATAGTGGAAGGCTACAAAAATGATGAAGGGAATGAAGCATCTGTCTTATGGAGAAAGGCTGAGAGACCTGGCTCTGTTTAACCTTGAGAAGACTGAGAGGAGATCTTATCAATGCTTATCAATATCTGAAGGGCTGGTGTCGAGACAATGGGGCCAGATTCTCAGACACAAGCCAGAATACAGGAAAATTCCACCTCAACATAAGGAAAAGCTTCTTTACTTTGAGGATGACAATACTGGAACAGGCTGCCCAGAGAGGTTGTGGAGTCTTTTTCTCTGGAGATATTCAAAAGCCACCTGAATGTGATCCTGTCCAGACTGCTCTGGGTGACCCTGCTTTGGCAGGCAGGTTGGACTAGGTGATCTCCAAACTTCCCTTCCAACCCCTGTGATAACCCTTCTATGCATGAGGGGGCAATTGCACAATCATACATGAAGAAAGCTCATGGATCCAAATTATCACCAAAATTAAGCATTGTTATAGTTCTATTTAGTTCTAGGATCTAACCATAATCCTAAAAGCACATAATGATGTGCTTTTCCCATTGACAGAGTTGGACAATTCTGTTGAAATTCAGGAAGGTAAACATGAATTATCCAACATATTTAGAAAGACCAAACAAACTTACAGGCTCAGATTCACTCTGTCAGATCCCTCGAGGTTCTGAGTTTGTTTGGTCTTTCCAGCTACAAAAGCTGGTTGAAGAAAAGCCATTACCTCCTCCAATAAACTTTGTTTCCTTAATATCCTTAGAGTACTGCAGCTACACCACTCCTACAAGGGTTTTTCCAACTTTCTTTAGCAGCCAATAGGAGAAGTCAGTGGAAGAAACCTCCAACACCTACAAAATGACTACACTAGTGCTTAAGAAAGCAGAAGCCGGGCTCCGGATAAGAGAATTGTGAATCAGTGCAATGGCTCAGAATTGGCAGATCTTAAGTGTCTCAATGACTGTACTTTGGCAAGGAACAGTGAAAGCCACACTGTAAGGTTGTATGAGACAAGGTGATCAAAATAAAGCAAGCAAATTTAGCCACGGAATAAAGCTGAACTATTTCTAATGATCCTTTAGCTTAGTCACCAATTCTATTTATATGTTTTAAGGGACCATAAATATTTTTATCTATATTCAAGACACAGAGCTTTCCAGTTTCTATATAAAGAAGTAATTTTGGACAGATCAAAACAATAAAGGCACAGGACTCCTGGATGACAGATGCCAGGATGTTAGTAACCATAAATGGTTTTCAAATATGGCCCCATCACCATCCCCCACGGTAGCCCTTTCAAGTGGGAATTACAAATTACTTACTTGGAGAGGAAATTTCAAACAGGCCACTTATCAAAAAGTGCCAAATAAACCTGTCATTGGGACAGAAGTTACAAACCATTCCTAAACTCTGCAGACATTTCCTGAGCCTGTGAACTCTGATCTTGGCTTCTAATAAACATGACATCAGCTCCCCAGTACTGCAGACACAAGACACATGACCCACCACTATGTTATCGCTTCCTCTGTAGTTTCTTCTAGGATCTGTTCTAAAGCACAACATCAATGGAAGACTTTCCGCTCATTTCAAAATTGGTTTTGGATCAGGTCCTTAAAGGGAGGTCAGAACAAGCACAGCATGGTATCAGTATGTAAGCTACAAATATTATTGCAAGTATCCCCTTAAAAGCAATACTGAATCTGAGACCTTTGAGGAGTTTTCCAGGTATTGAATTAGTAAGTGGGTTAAGACAAGACTCCTGTTGCTGTCAAAGACTTATTAACTGCTAGCCTCTCATTCTAGAAATGTAACTGAGCCTTTAAATACTCTGATTAAACAGGTATATCCTGGATGGCTACCGAATAACATCTCAAAACACATTAAGAACAATTTTAGTATGCTAGAAGATTTCAAACACTGAAATGACAGTCATCTCGATTACCAGAGAAATTCTAGGGAAGGATTAAGATAGCTACAGCTCTACAGTTTACTTTTTCCATGTAGGCACTTCCTTTGCAGCTAAGTTTTTAGGTTTGAAACTAAAGATGGAAAAGTAGTTTTAAAAGAAAAGTTCCCATTTATCTCCGAGCTGGAAACTTGACCAAGAACCCTACCTCATACACCAGAAAAGTGGGCCATCAACTCAATAAACCAAGATGTCAATGAACACAGAATTAGGGGTCTTGGAAAAGTAACTTAAAATATATCATCAAAATAAGATATTAGTAAAGACAATGTAATTGTTCTAGGGGAGAACTTTGTAGAGTAGGGTAGATGGTTGGACTCAATGATCCCAAGAGTCTTTTCCAACTGAAGTGATTCTGTGATCTAGAAATGGAGCCTCTACTTCTGCCTAAAGGACAGACATTCACACTTGGATATTCCTACCACAATTCCTAACACAATGGGTCAGAACTGGCAGGTTATAACACACACAATAAGTAAGAAACTTTGTTTAAAAGCTTCATGATTAACACATGAATGTTGCTGGAAAGGACATCTCCAAAAGCCACCATGAATCCTCAAAGATGGTAAGTTAGATCTAGAAAGCTGTCTAGAGTCCTGGGAGCATGACTGCCCATTTTTCATTTGTGTTTTCCTCTTCCATCCTCATCAGTTCAGAATCTACAATTTCTAAAACTAGGAAAGCCCCATCGGCCTGTGTAGGTCAGAAAGGAGAGCTAGTTGCTTTATAGCATAAATTCACTGCCAACGTGCCTAGTCAAGCTCAAAGCAGTTCGGCATAAATAGCATTCTAGCACAAAGCTACTAAAACATCCTCAAGTCATGGCAAACTTGGCACATGGCTAGCCTGCCAGCTATAATGCTGTCATTCACTGGAACACAAAGAGTAGGTCACTCTGTGGAACAGACACACAAGGAGACAAATGTATTTGCCACTCTCACAAGACTAAGCTGGTCCTCAGGAATCTGCAAAGCTCAAAGCCCCTCTGTGCCCTGTGGTGGGGAAGGGGAAACTCCTCCTGGCTCCTGAAACACACAAGAAATGGTTGGGTTTCAGGCTGGTGGATTTCACTCCAAGGACTTTTCTTAAGGGAAAAAAAAATCCCAGAATGCACAAGATCCCTGGCCTATGTACGCTGACAATCACAAGAAATTACCCAGTTTACATCATCTGATGATTTAGCCTTCCAGTTTCAGAGCTGTAAAAATACATGGATTTCCCCAGTACCAAAAGGAACAGGTCTCCTATACCAACATCACGGATGTGCAGCGCTTCAGCTGGAAGGCAAAGATCAAATGAGGGAACCAGACTGGCAGGGAGGGGATGCACACAGAGGGAGACTACTGGAGTCAGGGGTTAGTCAGAACAGCCAGGCAAAGCTGCGCTCTTACTAAGGAAGCCAAGGGATCCTTAATGACCAGGAAAAAGTCAGTGCTTTGGATTTAATGACTCATGGAACAGTGCAGTACGTCCTACCAACGTGCTGTGGCATTCATACCCAGGAGGAAGTGTGTCAGCTCCTGAGTCATGCACCTCCAAAGGATTGGCTGTCGCCAATCTAAATACAAACAATGCCCAGCCCTGTTCAGTCCTGACATTACCGTAGCCCAAGGTTAAGCTCATCTCCCAGGAGCTTTCTAAAATAAAAACCTTTCTGGTTATAAACAAAATATGATTTCCAAACTGAGGCTACTGGGACTGTATTTGAAAGCCCAGCAATTTCACTGCGTACACATTGAGCCTTCTAACATCAAAGAGCCTGCAACACAACCTGCCAAAGGGGCTGGAAGCAAAACTGATTGGACACTTAGGAGCAAACTTTAATATAGGAGTGGGACTTGTGTTTTTACACTACTGACCTACATTTGCAAATCCCTGGAGGTAATTTTGTCCAGCCTATAAAAAGGAAGAGCTATAAAGCCAGCTATATTAAGTTGTTATGCAATAGAAAGCACAGCTGCACTGAACAAAAACAGCCTAGGACAAGAGGAGCAAACAAAAGCAATGGAGTTCTCTGTAGGAAAAACTAGTATGTTTCAGCTAACAAAGGAAAAGACTTTTAATTAACTGGTTCTCATTGAGTGCAGAGATAATTAAATTACAGGAACAACCACATTAGTGTAATCAGTTTAGAAAAACCCACATACAGAGACAAAGGATTTTTCAAGATCCAGCTATATAAAAAAAAAATAAAGAATCTCCACTTAAACTGCTTTCACTCTTCCTTTGTTAAATGCATTCGTGTGCTTTCTTTTAGAGGAAAAAAGATCCTTACTCCAGATTAATCAAATCCTTGAAAGACTACCACAAGTAGTCTGATTCTGATCCAATTCTTCAGATATTTTGTTTTTTTAAGATTGTTTCTTCTATTCATGCAATTGCTCGGGAATCTCACCTTTCACTTCATCAAGGCATATCTCCCATCCTTTCAGCTGCACAGCGGACTGACAACATGACTTGCATACATCATAGGGGCTCAAAAAGGCAAAAAAACACCAAACAAAACAAAGTGCCAAACAAAATAATGAAACTGGGCAGACCTAGGTTGATAAAGCCAAAATATTGGGGTGGGATTTAATTTTGGGGAATGTGCAGCTCACAAGGCTTCAAGGCTTGATAACTGGGGCTTGCTTAATTGCTACAAAATGGAGCATAGTTGTTATGATGAGCGTATCTGTAGCAAATCATGAGGCATCTGCACTGCTTAAACTATGTTCTTTAGCCAAAACAATGGCTCACCTTTCCAGTGTCAGCCATAGGAAAAGTTACTCATGGTTTGATCCATGAAGGTCCAGCAATGAGCTCATACCAAGCTAAAGCACAAAGGAACACATTCAACAGGACTACTTGTATCCTTAAGTATCTGTTGAAGTGCTTTGCAGAACTGATCCAAAATACATAGGGAAAAGAGTTCATGTTAAGAGGAACTCAGGCTAGAAAAAGAGAATCCATTTATGGTGTCCTCCTTGAGGTCTACCCAAACATGTGACAGGTGCTCAGAGCGAAGTTCCTCCAAGATCAGCCACAGAACTCCTCACAACATCTACCTGGTAGAGATAAGATGCAACAGGAAGGAGGCATTTTCCATCTGATGCAAATTGGCTGGAATAGCATCTGCAAGCTTGTAACACCCCAAATAGAGATCGGTACAACAGCCAACTCCTTTTGCCCTTAATAAATTCCACAGTAAAGTATGAATGACATAGACTTGACACCACCACATCCTCAAGTTCTCCTGCCATCTGTACAGTACAGCTGCACTGGTTCTAATCACAGATATCCTCACCAAAGAGTCTTCTCCCAGCAATTCATGGCCTCTTACCAAGACATGTTTTGAATAAGCAGCAAGTTCTACACTTTGGCTTAAGAACTACTTCTTCAATAGATAATGCTCCAGACAGACTTTATATATTTTTAAACCTACCTGACTATATTTATATATACATTAAAATAACTACAGAAGAAGCTGTATAGCTTCCACTATTTTTCTTTTAAAAATTAAATACATAAATATTATTATAATCTTTTTTATTAAATAAAATTTCAGTGGAATATTTTTTCTCCAAAATATTATCTTTATACTTTTTTTTTAAAAAAAAGCCAAATACAGCTGGCTCACACTATTTCATGAACATGCAATAGTTCATGTTTATCAAATCCTGAATGCGATGCCAAGCACACCTACGATGGCAGAAATCTTCAGTGCTTGCTGGCCCCAAAGCAATAGTAACTTGGAAAGAAATAAATATTACGCTCCTTCATGCAGGGACAGAGATACCACCACGGATCTCACTTCGATCACAAGGCAAGAACAAGCAGGAAAAGTCAGACAGGAAAAGGAAGCTTTCCAGAGTTCTCGGTAGGAAGCATATCATTTGCCCTAAGAATTAATCATACAGATGTGGATGTAATGTGGTTTTGCCCGTGTCTATCCTGTACGCCCCTAGCATCAGGTGGTGTGGCACATGCTAACATGACTGAAAAGACCACCAGATGTCCCCTTCCTATGCTCCAGCCACAGTTACATCCGTGTTGCGGTGGCCTCTGTTAATAAGGCTGCAGTGGCATCTACTGGTCACAGCCCAGCAAGGCAGGCAGTATTTTTGTCTGCTTTAGAAGTTTCCCACGTGACAGAAAAGCTTTTCAGGCTTGTTGCACAATATTATTCTTCCACTGCTATTATTTATTGTTGTCATTTATTATTGGTAAATTGCTTTGGAGATGTTACAGCAACGGGTATTACACTTGACTGTCATCAATGACGAAAGAAAAACCTCAGGATGTGAATGTATCACTCCAGCCAACCCACAGTTGGTCTGTATCCTACCAGCAGCACAACAAAAATCAGCGCCAGTTTATGCCTGGATTAGCTGGGCTTCTGGGCAGGCTTATGAGGCCAATTATTTCCATTGACTGAGCTGGGACATTTAGGCCTCCCTTGGTATTTGTGTTTACCACATCATGCAATATTTGCATTTCTTCAGGTACTCAGAAGGATCTGCATGGGTGACAGACAGGATGTGATTCAATTACAGACAGACAGAGCTGAACTCAGGCTGGCATGAACGATTAAATGAGCCTTGCGGACACATGTGTCAGCGCCAGGCAGCAGTTTGCCATTTGATTTGCCATCTTTTACCAGAGCTCAGCTTTAATTGAAAAGCAACACTATGTGAGGGGCCAAGTTTGACAAACGCAGTTAAGCATCACAGTACAGCTCTCCGTTTGTGGAAACTCAAGTATCCAACACTCACTTGATATTTCAAAGAAATCAGAGTTTTGTCCTGTCAGAGGGAATAAAATAATAACTGGCCCACCCGCAAATGCAAGCACAGGCAAGAAGCCCAACGTTGGGTCAGGGCCAGAAAAGAGATGCAAGTATTGCCACTACTATGACAACTGCTGTTTTAGTCATCTTCAAAGATCACTCCCTTTTTAAAGAACTATATAAAGCAGTACCTCAAGGCTTAAAAACTCTGCCAATTTTTAAAGAGCCATGCCCTGATGAGATTATTTTTTTCTTAAACTAGCTTTTAAATAAGCACACAATATTTGCTATTCAATTTGGAGCACTATTGAATCATCTTTTCAAATTTTCTTCACTGTTCTCAGTCTAGCCTTGCTCTCAGAAGTGAGCCTCTGAGAAACAGGAATTAACGTAAGGATAACAATAAAATCATAAGAATTGGTAATCCAGTGAGACACTGGGGTGGGGAAGACAACTCCCCTTAGGCCATCTGCAACATGAGTTTTCAGAGCATTAACTGTGCTACAGCTTTCACTGTGCAGTCACAAGCCCTGCGGGGAACTGCAGGTACTGCTCAGCCCATTCGAAAAGCTGACAGCAATTTACGTGCCTAAATAGAAACAGGAAAGTCTTACTTAGAGCTTCCATTTTTAAAAGGCTGGGTCTAGCATTACAAAAAAAAAAAAAAAAAAGAAAAAGAAAACCAAGTTTAGCAGCACAGCATTTCACTGCTTTTATCAGAAATTATGCATTTAGGAGAGTTGCACAACCTACTTTTGCAGAAGCATTACTTCATAGATAAATGACTTCTATTCCACACCAAGTGGTGAAGTGGCATGGACTAGGAAAAATACCTTCACTTGAGATCTTCCAATTTCAGTCCACAAGCCTAATGCAGCTGACAGGGCACAGTTATGCAGACCCCTCAGAGGTTTGTTGCAACTCCACTCTCTCCAGGGCTGTGGCCCAAAGACCAGGAAATGGGCAGAAGCTCCTTGGAAGCCAGCACAGATACCACCACCATCAGTCCTCTGGGAGTTCCAGGGCTGTATGCCCAAACCCTGCCCTGAAGGAGCAGCACTTGGCTCCTACCAGCCTGACCCAAAGCTGGGGGCTCTGCAAGACCTCCCAAACTGGAGCAGAGGAACACCTATACAGCTCTGCTTCTACCACCTCTGCCCCAGAATACAGGATTCACAACTGAACCACTTCACAACCTCCAGTCATCGTTCTTTTTGTGCAAATGGAATAAGACCAATTGTACTCTGAGGTCCCCCTATTGCAGCCCCAGTCTCCTGGAGGCAAAAGGTTGTCTTTAGCCAAGCTGCACAGACATACAACATTCAGTTTCATTTAGATCTTGTAAGTAGAGCCATAATATTTAAAGTGACTGAAAAAAATGAAGAATGACTTACGGTAATATCAATAAGAACAATTTTAAACTGAAAGGTCAAACAAAGGTGAGTCTATTTATCTTAAAATCTTCCATTCAAATAGCTCCAATCCAGCTTCAGATAGTATTTCAAAATGTCACTCCAACTAAGAAATAGTATCCTCAGGAAAACAGTTATAAGCAGAGGTAATCAAAGAATTATTTTGAACGCAGTCTTTCACATTCCAGTTTTGGAAGGAATAATAACAAATCCTGTGTTTGCCTTTGAGACTTTTTCTTCACCTGTTCCTACAGCTGAGTACAAGTACAAAGACATCTTCACCAGATATGATACAGTACTCTAATAATAGATACAGTCCAGCATACCACAAGACAATATTGTACACATTTGCTCACCCTGAGATCTCAGAATAAGTTGTTAAACATAAAGTAACACTATTATCAAAATTTGCAGGAGGGAAAACAGAAGCTTAGTTATTTGTTTGGTAAGCAGCAGACTTCTCCTCACTCAGCATGTGTAAACCAAACCCACGCACAGCTCTGTACCATACAGCCACATTTTGCTGCAAGTAACTCATCCTATTACCAAAATGCAGTTACAAACAAAAGACATTCAAGTATTCATTTTTATGTACAAGAAGTATTATGTACACAATCTTCCAGGTAAAGCTCCAGACTTGACACTGGGATGTTAGCCTTGGTTCCATCCTCTGAGAGGCATGTAACTCTGCACAGACCTGCAGCCGCTACAGCCCTTGTATTTCCCACACGCAGAGTGAGAGTTGCTACTTCTCTCACATCTGCAGCAAAGCCATCACAAAAGCCTAACTTGAGACCTCCAAGAAGCACAACACAATAGGAGTCCAGAATAAATCCACTGGCCAACATGTTATTTAAAGTCATATCTTGCAGCCTGTAACTTGTATGTACACAGTCAGGCATAATAATGTTTAACTCATAACTTTTACAAGTCCACAGCAGGTGTTTGGACTCTAAGGGTAGAAAAGGAAAAACTATTTCTTTTTAAAAACCATGCAGAGATAAATGTATTTTAGGGTAGAATTTTCAAAACTGGCCAACATTCGCTTGGTACCACCTCCTTGTAGCCCTGACTCGATGTGAGCACAGAAAAGTAACACCAAGAATTTCTGAAAGTCTCATGCCACCTAGCACGTTTAACAACCAAGCCACTGATTTTTTTAATTTTTTTTTTTTTTTTTAAAGTCTGAAAGACAGTCCAAACCACCATTTTTTTCCTGTGTGTTGCAATCACTGAAGGAAGGTAAAAGCCTCTGTCATAAAAAAGCAACTAAAGCTTTGTAGAGCTTTCTTGCTTCAGTGGAAAGCACGTGACAGAGGTCTGAGCCATTAAATCAGCTGTCTGGGGAACATGCACATTGCCTATTTCAAGCACTATTGTCCTTTATATGCTGGTGTAACACGGTCCCTCCCACTCACCTTTCTTGTTCCTCATATTGTTTCTGATAACCCTGTTAAGCAACTCTGACTGTGCTAGACATGTCCATGCTTTCAAAATTCTTCAGAAGCACCCACACCCAGAAGGTAGATAAACTCTGCAAACTCGACTCATTATGGATCATTGCTGTCTGCCCTGCAGCAAGGGAAACCCAGTCACACTGACCTTAGATCCCAGTTCAGATCTACAATCAACACTTGAACTCTCCTAAACCAAGAGTAAGATTGGGAGGATTTATTTATTTTTTCGCCTCTTGAGTGCTGCTTACAGGACGGAGATTCAGAGCTGAATTTTTACAAAGTTTCAGATGTTTAGATCATGGCTACTGGCTTCATCAACTGTTAGTATAGCCAAGGGATACCAAAAGATAAAGTATTACCACCTCTCATCTTAGTCATTTATTACAGAGGAGATTCTAAACTTGAAGGCCTACAGATCCACTACAGGAAAGATCAGCTTTTCCAATAGCTTTGGCGGTATTACTTGGTCATCATTCCACGGTTTGCACCAATTTTTTTTTTTTTTTGGCCAGTAAGGGGGGGGGGGGGAAGGGGGAAATACCAAACATACATATGTTACTTCTTCCCCTAGAGCAAATGAAAAAATATTTTATTTAGCATAACAAAAGCCATCTGCCCATGTGGTGTGTCTCAAATGCAGACTTAAGAAATCACATTACAAAATAACACAAGTTCTCCACAGGGAAAGAGTACATCACTATTTTACATCTCTGCCCTTTGGTTTTGATGCTGTTACATGAAGAACAGGTTTCCAATGACCAGCTTCAGGACAAGGGGACATGACACTGACATTATCTTCTCAGCTTTATCAGAGTCTTCACCTGAGATCTGACCCGAGATACTCAGCACAGTGACAAAAGCTTCTTACCTTCAAGGCTTTAGAACTTCTAAGATGCCAGACAGATGCAAGAATATATGCAAGTATTTAACATGTCTTTATGAAACTTCTGCCTCAAAGGCAACAGCCAGAGCTCACCTACTGCCCTCCAAAATCAGGGCACTCTCATGAGTAGTTACTTGCCAAAGCTGAAGTGAGTAAGCGTCTGAAGATACTTTGGGGGAAGTACAACATATGCAACAGGCTGATGCTGTCCCCCACCCCTCCCACAGTTCTGTTTTGGATCCGCTTTTGACACAGTCTGACGCAGCCCAAGTGGGAAAGTCTGCTTATGGAAAAGGAAGAAGTGTTACATCTATTACATGGAGGATGTAAAGAGACTGTAAGTCAGGTTGGACAGGAATAGAAATTTGGAGAACAGATGCATCCATGAACTGAATTGACCCCAACAGTACTTGAAGTTTAATGCTGCACAAATTTTTTTCCCCCATAGTTAATGTACAGAGGCTCCCCAAGAAAACATAAGATACTAGTGCTTGCTAATAGGACTGTAAACACAAGAAACAGTAGAACAAGTCGTACATGCTCACTTGGCAATAATTTAAAACATTGGTCCAAAAAAATACAGAGGAGCTATAAAAAGTGAAGAAACACATCGTTTACAAAAATTGGAACTATTTTTGTGAAGTTACATTCCCATGCTCTCAAAATACACATCTACTAAAAGTCTCTTCACTATAGGCATTTAGTAGACCCTATAGGAAAAGGGATCAAACTTTAAACAGATCATGTTGAGTCTTGGCTGACTAAGCACACTAACCCCAAGCACACTAACTGACTAACCCCAAGCACAAAGTAACACCCCTTACCCACATCCAGTAAGTTTCATTCTTGACTAGAGGAAGGTGCTAGCATACAAACTGATTAAGAAGGTGTAAATGGAAGTTTCATGTCCTTTTGCATAGGAACTCTGGCACAGAAAAGTAATTTCTTAATTACAGTTTTCCCCACTCACCATCTCAAAGAATGAGAGAATAAAAGGTTTCCAAACCAGATTTCCTCAGCCCCCCGTGAGATAGCTGAAAATGAGCACACTGCCTCCAAAAAACACCTTAACTTTGCAACCCTTTAGAAGGAAACTGTGACTGCCTATAATACTGCAGGTATGGTCAATACTGACTGAAAATACACCCATTTCCCGACATCTACACCTCGTAACATTTTATGGTAGATTCCAAGGGAACTTACCCACACTTCTTCATCATCTAGCTCTTTTCCAGATCTTTTCCTCTTCATGCGAAGAGAGTGCATTGTCCTCTCAGAGGGATCTGGTAACAGTTTTCTCCAGCAGTCCCAGAGCAGTTCAGAAGGAACATATGCCATAGCCCTCTTGGTACAGCAGAGCAAGACTGAAATCAAGCCCCCCAGTCTCTTCTCTCAAGTTAGTTATTCACAGGCATCTGAGGGGAAGAAAAAAAAAAAATAAAATACACCTGGTCTTAGAAGAGGTCAAGACTTGGACCACCCTGGAGATGAGAGCCAATGTTTATTAATACTCCTGGCCTAGCAATCAGCTTTTTTTAATGTTTATTATCTCTTGAGAATCTTCTTTATCCAATTTAATCAAGGGCTGGCAGTTTTGCCTACAGGAGGGATGCTTTATTTGTTTAAACAACAAAACAAAGGATTGCTTGTAAGCTCAGCAGCAGCAGACTCAGCTGTTTACAAGTTTCCCTGAACCTCTGTATCATCATATCTGCTTAGGCTGAATGTAACAGCAGGAAAGGCTTCTTAGCTTTGTGCCCTAGCCACATAGATAAAGCTCAAACAAGCTCATGTATCCAGGAAGAGCACACATCATAAAATTTTGGCCCAGAATAACCTTCTAAGTTTTTCAAATTGCTTTCCAACTATTGAAAGTAACTCAGACCTGAATTTCATATTACCTAATGAAAAGTTATTTACTCATCTGCATATATACATTTATTTTAAATAATAATAATAAAAAGGTAGCTTACTAACCTCCCTATGGAGATCTAAAAGCCATTGAGTCAAGACGCTGCCAAAGAACAGCAAAAGCAGAGCTGTTCCACATGAGGCATAAGCCAGGACTGGAGACTGACGCCTTCAGAGCTCCCACCAACCAGCGCACCCACATCATCATTCAAACAAGGACTGAGCACCTAACGTGAGCTTAAATAGAGCTCCTGGAATTGGTCTCAGGTGAGGCTGTTTGGGTCAATTAAAGGTGCACCTGTGCCCTTAAGTGATTGACAACTCTGGAAGTAATGAGCTCTGCAGTCCCTGCCTGAAAGGACGTTTGATACTTACACAATTTTGGTGCATGCACAGGAATCCAAAAAGATAACTGTGGCCAGAGCAGCTCAGTGACTGATTCTAGGATAGCAGTAAGGGGAGCAAATATTCTGTGATTTTATCTGTGGTTTAACAACTTCATGTTTACTTTATTCTAATGAAAGTAACTATTTGTTGCCCATGGAGTGTCAAAGATGCATCCTTTATACCTCTACAGACTCTGGGGTCTCTTTTTCCAGAATATGAGTTTCATCTGAAAGAACTTTTTTTTCAATTTTCACTATTTCTCTTTCCTGGTTCCTTTGTTTGTTTGTGATTCCCACCCCACCCCCCGTGTTTTATCTAGTCACTATACCACAAAGCAATCCAAAAGTTTAAAACAAAAAAGACTTTCTGTGAAAATCTACCCCTCGGAGAAGCACGTGCCCAGTTTCAGTCAATTCAACTCACTTTTATTCTGCGCATGGTAACACGCCCCTACATCACAAATACACTTTTCTGTTCTTTGGCATTGCACCTTCAGAACGGAACTTAGTTTCTCCAACTCCTCTCAAACCTCCCAACAACCACAGCATAATCAATGCAACAACCCCTTGTACGTGCAACGTGGCTCGAAGGGTGCTGCAGTTCACCACAAATGAGGAGGAGCCCCCCAGCAAGCCTTCCTTGGGCCAGCCTTACCGTGGCTGCAGCGGGCGTTTCACTATTTATTTCATTTCTATTTCACTTCTGTTGGTTTCACACTCAACAGCCAACCTCAAACAGGAAGCCTTTCAGTACAGAAGGAGGAAGCCTTTTAGCTGTGGTCACTACAGAGCGGCGTGTATCTACCTAGCTACATTTTCAAATACTAATGGGTCTTAAAGTAGACTTGTAGACGTTTCTCACCCTGCGGTTAATAGTTAATATGTAATTCCAGTATCATTGACTAGTTTTCACTTCCTGAAAGGGAGATACGGAGTGTTTCAGAAAGGGCTTTGCCGCCCTTTGTTCCGGAGGGAGCTGTCAGCTTCCCCCGGCAGCCTTCGCTGCGGGCCCACCTCCACCCGAAAGAGCTTTTTTCACGCCGCTGCTTTTCACGCCGGTCTGCGGTGGCCGCTATCGCCAGCAAACCACCCGTGGCGAGTCACCGAACTCTGCCACTTCTGCGGCGGAGAAACGACGAAGAACGGGGCGGAGGGAAGAGCCGGGAAGGGAAGGGGGCCCCTCCTCTCCCGCCCCTTCTCTCAGATCCCCCGGTGGAGGCGCAGGGAGCGGGAGCCGGGCGGGGAGGCGAGGCGAGGCGAGGCGAGGGACGGCGCTGCCACCGGAGAGACCGCAAGTGAGTGAGGAAGGGAGGGAAGGAGGGACCCCCCGGAGGAAGAACGCCGGGCAAACCAGATTATTTTAATTTCTTTATTATTATTTCTGAGCGCTTGTAATGGATGCGGTGTGACCGGGTCGCGGGTCCCGCCGCCGCAGCCCAAGGCTGCGGCGGCGGGACCCGCGACCCGCTCACACCGCAGCCATTAGCGGGGGGCGACCGGCACCTCGCCCCCTGTAGCCACCGCCCGAAAGGTGGTTGCCAGGACGCTGCCTCTCTTAGAAATACCCAGGGAAACATCACACTCTGGTGTAGTGTCCCCCGTTCCCCTCTCACTTTACCTTAAAGTGGATCTTTACCTCCTCTAGTACGACTGGCATCCTCCTGCATTTCCACGCCAAAGTTTGAGTTAGGGGCTAAAATTTGCAGAGGGCTCGAGCCGTAGGGTAATTGCAGCTTTTTTTTTTTTTTTTTTTTTTTTTTTATATAGCTGTGTTGGCTCAAATGCTGTGCAGAAACACTGAGGAAAGTCAGCAGTAGCCTGGAGACATGTTTCTGGCCCTTTTGATCTCCCTGTGCCGGGCTACGCAGCTGCAACCCCCGTGGAGCCCAGGAATCAGGACAGGTTCCCGCAGCAGATCCAGGCTTGACCCCAGGGTTTGAAGACGTGGAGCTCAGCCTGCCCTGGCAGTTTGGGTTTGTTTGGGTTCTGACACACAGCAGTTAGTTGGCCTTGTTGCTCAGCTTGCCTCTTTTTGGAGCCTGGGCTTTGTTTGCACGGCGTTCTCCGATAGATTTGCTAGTGTTCGTATTTTCTTATCCTCAGACTGAAACCTCCTGATTCAAAGAGGAAGCGGGGAAGAGAGCAGCTTTAGGGAATGATGGAGTGCCAGCATTAGCTGCACTGAGGCCATGGTTTTCCAAGCCAGTGTGAATGAGAGAAGGAGTTTCGCCCACCCCTTGGGCTGTTCGTTTTCACCCATGTCAGCACAAGCATTTGAATGCAGAATTACACTGGGAAGCTAAACCAAATTTAAATAGGGAAAAAAAAAAAATTCCAGATCAGCTCCCAAATGTTTTCACTGGCACAAAAGGGCAGGTGAGACAACTGCTCTTCTGTAACGATACTGGGTTATAGTGGACTAAATGTAGGCAATAGTATCGTTCTACCGGATTTCACGCCTGTGCTCCTGAAACGAAATCACATTGTTCTTGTGCTCCTTGTAGATTATTTTTTTATTATTATAAAAAATAAATCTCATTCTAGATTTATTTATTTTTAAAGCTGTTATTGGTGCTTAGAAGCATGACTAATATTTTTGCCACGAATTCAGTACAACAATAACAGTTCTCTACACCTGGTACTGCAAGCCTCATCTGCCTGGGACACCATCTCCGGAGCTGTCTGTTGGCCATTGTGCCTTAGGAAAGGCACAGCCCTTCCCCTCCATTGGTACCCCTGGTCTAAGGCAAACCTAAGCCCATCCAGCCACGTGGCACACAGCAGCACAAACTCAACATCCCAGAGGCAGGAGAGCCATGGTGGTTTCCAGCATCCAGCACAATGCCTTTATTTACCCAGGCAAATCAAACAAACTTCTTGGATAAGTATCAACTCTTGCTGGTTTAGTAACTGCTGAAAAGGTGTGGGCTGGCACATTCAAGAACCTAATTTAAAATGGCATTTGTTTTTCACTGTAAATTAGCCTCTTCGAGTCATATGATTATAAAGCTGCAGTATTCAGTAAATAGGTGAACTTAAATTTTCACCCTGTTTCCAGACATGCTTTATGTAACCTTTAGCTTAATTTTACGTTAGTGTAACCTAAGCTAGTCTGGTCTTGTCCAGCAGTCCATCCTAGAAAAGGTCATTCCTTCTCTCACTCCTCACCTGTGATAATGGTTCTTGATTTTTCTGGTTTTGACCTAACTTTTAGGCTAAAGGTTTTAACTTACTAAATACTTCTTTTTAAAAATATCTACAGAAATCTTTTAATATTGTTACATCCCCCTCTAGCCTTCTCTGTAAACAAATTCGAGTTACTTTTTATGTTAGAAGCAGTCTGTTCATGGCACCTTAAAGAGGCTCTGTCTGTGACTCGGTTCCCAGGTATTGATGAGAAGTCATCCACTTCACTGCCTAAGCTTCAGCTGCAAAGGCTTGTTTCTTAGGGTTCAGTTTGACAGGACACTGTGTGCTGATATGGCATCTTCTCTCACTGGTTAAAGATCCCAAATCCTTCCTGCAGCATCAGCCACCTTAGACCTACAAGCTCTTTCTTCAGTAATTAGCAGAACTCTACTGGTGATAACCACAGCTTCTACTTGGAGCATCTTCTCTAGTTTGGCTTGGCACACTTACTCGTTAACCTGCCCTGGCAGGAGCCTGGTGGGATCGCAGACGATTCACCCTGCAGAGGCAGGATACATGCCTGCACCTCTGTGCAAGCAATCAGCAGGAAGGCAGTTATGTGCCTGGATACTGCTGGCTGAGAGCCATTAAAGTTACTTGCCTCCCCTTGCATCTACTCAAATAAGTAAAACTACTTTCTGGTTTTGGTCCCATGGGACCAAGTTGGCAGAACTGAGAGTGTAAACTTTCATTTGCAGTGAAAATTACACCTGTTAAGTGTACAAGTCAATGAAATTCCTTTGTTGACTGGACAGATTGCCAAAACAGATCCCACCCACAACTGCAGGCTTTACGGTGTCCAGACTGTCAGATTAGCATTGTATAGTGGGGAAACCTGGGCAAAACTGGGCTATCTCTACCCTTCTGGAGACAGTTGGGTTGAGGGAGGGGTATGGAAATGAGAATAAAACCAAAAAATCCCATATGCCTGTCTTGCAAGAGTAATCAGAGGAGCAGAGTCTAGTTCAGAGGTAACAACACATCTGAAGTTCCAGCCAAGGCCACTGTGAAGTCTTGGCAGCTTGGAGGTATTTTGAGACCATGGAGAGATGTATTGGTTTCACAGTGTGGAGGAAAAAAATCTTTTTTGCTTGTTTGTTTTGTTTTTGCAGGGCTTACAAAGACCTTTCCAAAATGATTTCCTCAAGTGAATATGGGTCTCACTCCTGGGGGCTCTCGGTGACAGTTGATCATCATGATGAAGAGGTACAAAAGGAATTTTTACTACAGGTCACAGGGGACCTTCATATTGGAGGAGTGATGCTGAAATTAGTAGAAAAAATCAGTGAGTAAAGACCTGTTTAATTTACACAGTGTTATTAAAATAATACATGCAGCTTTCCTTCTAAAAAAGAGACTCAAGCGCATTTTGAAATAGCACTCCCAAAATAATGCTTCTTACTAACGGGACACTGAGCATGTATGTGCTGCAGACTCAGGGTTTTCATGTGGCCAGAACCTCTCCCTGTCTGTGACTAAAGCTCCTGCAGTACCACAGTGCAAGCAAAACTTTCCTTTGGTTTTGTCTTCTGGCTAGACAAATACAGTTGGACCAGGCTAACTATTCAACTCCTTTTCCAGATAGAGTTTATAGGTGTCAATAAAGGTAGCTGATTCCCTGTTTATCCACCTGCAGCACTCAAAGAGACAGCATTAATGGTTACAAAGGCACTTGTAACCATTGTAAGTTGCTGTTTCCTGTGCTATACTGGTGTTCTAGCCAAAATCTGAGCCATGTTATCCATAGTGTATATCCAGTAGGAAACAGCAGTGAAGAGCAGAGTCTGGCCAAGTCAAAGTTAGTAGATGAAACGTGTAAATACCCTATGTACAGTCACAGCCACTCAGCACTACAGGCAACAAGAGAATCCAGGTTTCTCTAACTTAAAGTCATCAAATGGAGCTGCCTCCCAAAATAATCACCTGCACTCTGAGGCTGCAGAACGACAGATACAGACAAGACAGTATGGTATTTAATTATTATATCAATGCCCCAGGGTTTTCATATGCAATTCATTCTTCAAGTATTGTGTTTTCTCCCAAGACTCTTAAATTGAGAAGCCTTTGGTCACAGAAAAGAATCTGTCTGCTAGATCAGGCTCACCAAGAGGGAATACTGTGAGCTTTGCATTTCCATGCATTGCTTTTGAAATACAAGGTTTGTGGCAACAAAAAAAAAAGTCAAAAAAACTTCTTTGAAACTTTAGTCCTTTTTGTATAGTTCAACTTCAGACAAACAGGAAGAGAAAAACTAAACTATAACAAAACCCTTCATCAAAATAGCTTCAAGAAATTTAGAATCATCAACTTAATAATTTCAGAGTTCTTATTGGCAAGTGAAAAGTTTTGTTTTCAAACATGTGTTTTGAAGGAAACAAAAGGGAGATGCACAAAATGTTATTTCCAAAAGGCTGCCATTCAATGGAAAGGCATTTTTACACCAAATTCCTTTGTGATGGAAAAGTTCTACTTGGAGACAGTAATTTTATCAAGGAATCCTTTTTTCCAGCATTAAAGCAAGTAGCAAATCTGTGATATGTTTTTACCAGCTTCTCTGCATACTAACACACACAATTCAGCCAACAAACTAATGGTAGCTGGAGTTCTCACTGGGTCAGAAGACTAATTTTTAACAGTATTTTTATAAATAGTATTCAACTAGTTCAAAAAACTTTCTATATTAAATATTATTTTAAGCAAATCTGTAACTAAGTGATTTGTGTCAGTCGCTGTCTTGAGACACAATTTTTTACAAAGAAACTCCAAAATAGGACAGGGCTCTACTGTAGAATCACTAAGGAAAATAGCCTCTACCTGGTGGAGCTGGTGAGGAGAAACGAGAAATGACTCAGGAGACTGAAACAACTTGCTGAGATCACACAGAAACTTTACCTGCTACTATACACTATTGGCATCTGGGAGGCTGTCTAAGCTTGGAATTCCCCGTGGAA
Source organism: Scolopax mira (assembly GCA_004320125.1). Lineage (NCBI taxonomy): Eukaryota > Metazoa > Chordata > Aves > Charadriiformes > Scolopacidae > Scolopax > Scolopax mira. The sequence goes on from BJBW01002026.1 coordinate 369,413, forward strand.
CTGAGAGCAGCAATGCTTTATCTCTTTCCTGTGTGCTTCTCATGCTGATCTAGTCAAGGTTTTGACACCCTTCAGGTCAGGATAGCTTACTGCTCAAGAATAACTAGACAGAGGGTTTACCCTTGGTATTGGTCCCTATCCCAGCACAACCCAAGCAGCACTGGACCACATATAGCACCAGATTTCCCCATGGGTATCTGCAAGATGAAGGCAGTGCCACAGCCAGGTTAACGCTTAAGGGAAAAGAAAGTGAGTTCCCAGTGACTGCCACAAGTATTCAGCAAATGGGGTCTAGGTCTCACCAACTGTAGTTGCTACTTTCATGTAAATAAATTCTCTGCTTGCAGAGCACTGTTTCCAAACCAAGACTATTTGCTCCATATAATATGAATAACCATTTTGTATTTTCCTAGAAACAGCACAAGATTGGTCAGACTATGCTCTTTGGTGGGAGCAAAAAAAATGTTGGCTTCTGAAAACCCACTGGACACTGGATAAATGCGGGGTGCAGGCAGACGCTAAGCTGTTCTTTACTACTCAGCACAAAATGCTGCGGCTTCGCTTGCCAAACATGAAGACTGTGAGACTGAAAGTCAGCTTCTCTTCTGTGGTATTCAAAGCTGTCAGTGACATCTGCAAAATTCTCAGTAAGTGAAGCTAAATCCCCTCTGGCGACTAAGTTGAAGTGTTTTATTAGTTGTCTTTCTTTTGATGTAAAGTCCTTACTCACAAAACTGGTTATCTCAAGGAGAAACTTGACTGAGTTGACCCAAGACCAAAAGACAGATAGTCAATAGTTCTCAGTCTTTGTGATAACTGATGCAGTGTCGGAAATGTGTCCTGTGAGTTGCAGGAGTACTGGGTAGTCAAAGTCCTGGTGGTGGCTTTGAAGGGATCCTTGCCTTCTCTGAGCAGGACCGAGTCCTGCTTATTCTATGTCATTGACTAAAAGCTTGAGCTTATCAGTCTCCTACATCGGCTTTCACCAATTTAGGTGAAATTTAACTGGCCTCAAGTGATTTATCGCCTACTTTCACTAGCATTGGTGATTAGGTATACGGATTTACTTCAGAAGGAGCATGTTTTTAATGTTCAAAACTTCTACATGCCCTATTAGGTATATGGATTTACTTCAGAAGGAGCATGTTTTTAATGTTCAAAACTTCTACATGCCCAAACCTTTTCAGGTCAGGGCACACCCATCTACACCATCCAAGCCCATGAATGTGTTGCAGCACTGAGTCCCCGTGTCTCTGCTCTTTCCCCTAATGGAGCACCACCATGAGGAGATGAGGTTTCGGAGCACACCAGACCTGTGTTCCTGTGATCCACAGGGATAAGCTAAGTCTGCAAACAGCCTTCAGAATCCCTTAGTTTTAGGGATTCTTTAATATACAACTTCAAAACTTAGGCCAAAACCACATTAATTTTCAGAAGGAATTTATCACCTCATGTTGACCACAATGCAGCTTTCAATTTCATCTTCTAGCACTGGATTGTGAAAGGGATAGTATGTCTCTATTACATTAAATAGCTCTGATAAAATGATGCCATAATTGTTCGACTGACATTTGGTCAAATCAAATATTTCTACCCACTTTTTTCTTCCAGATTGTATCAGTACAAGAACCTTTTAACTTTTCTCATGATTGAATATTGTTAAAAGTGTCTTTGCTTACCCCAGGATAAAAGTGTTTTTCAGAAACAAAGTGCCAGGTTTGCAACCAACAGCATGTGTCTGAATTGGTAGTGCATTAGGGAATAGTGTGTAGCCAAGACACAGTCTTGCATGTGAAGTATAAAACTCTTAAGTGAATAACAAGAAGAGGTGAACTTCAAATACAGTGGTTCCACTTCTGTTCTTGCTTGTTCGTAAATCAGACATGTCACTGAGGTTATCATGCAAATAGCATGAGGTTATTATGCTATTAGAGCCGTTAGGGAGATAGGGAGAAGTGTTGTAAATGCAGATATGCTTGCTACAAAAGCAGGCTTTAATCCTGTCAAAACTCACAGCCCAAAGTCTTTGGCCTTGTTATTGAATTATCGGATTTTCCACAGCTACTGCTTTCAACCTGCTAAAAATAAAATTCAGATTGCAACATGGAGTTCCCCAAATGCTATTACCAACCATGGGCTTTTTTGAGATGTAAGTTTTTTGAGATTTGCTCATTTTCAAATGTTTCATTTTGCTTCACTTCCCAAATTGCCATTGTAGATATTAGACGGTCAGAAGAACTCTCTTTGTTGAAGCAATCAGAAGATGCACTCAAAAAGAAAAAGAAAAAAGATAAGAACATCAAAGAACACGTTACAGAAGATATTTTAAACCTGTGTGACTCTCCAGTGAGTTCTGGATTATCAGGTAATGAAAAACCAACATGATTTTGTTCTGACTGAAACGCAAAAAGAGGAAGAAATCCTTTGCTGCACAATTAAAGCAGGGAGACTAATTTAATGTAGGATGGTGGTCAGACAGACACAGTCGGGCTGACATTAATGGCTTCAAGAAGTTACAGAAATCTCCATTATATTGATATTTTTCTGTTGTTTTGCAAATGTTTTCCTTTCCATTGATATGAGAAAGGCTATAACAGAAAACAAGTCATCAGCTGTGGCCCTGTACACAGGATGTGCTGCTGCTGCTGCTCTTTGAAAATGTGAGACCACTCAAAATATTCAACCATTTTGGCAACCTCCAAGGCAAATGAAAAATAAAGGCTTGAAAGTATCTCCAACACAACTGAGATATCTCACAGAACAAGGAAGAGCACTTCTGTCCCTGAGGTCACTTCACCTGTGAAGGGACAAGGCCAGCTGTAAACAGCAGGTATAGGAGATTGTCTTGAAAGAAAAGGGATTGTCTTTTATGATGGAAAGTGGTAGACTGCCTAAGTCTGAAGGCAGTTTTCCCTGGAATAATACATTACTCTCTCAACTTGCAGGAAGTCCAGGCTTATACAGTAAAACCATGACACCCACTTACGATCCCGTCAGTGGGACACCAGCCTCTTCTACAATCACATGGTTCAGTGACAGTCCCTTGACTGAGCAGACCTGCAGCATCCTCGCTTTAAGTCATCCCAGCTGCTCTCCAGAAATGCTAGCAGAGATGTACCAGCCTCGGACTTTAGCTGACAAAGCCAAACTCAATGCAGGGTAAGATGCCTCCTTTTGAGATCTTTGTTAGCTGGCTTAACAGGGTGGCATTAATCCAGCTTTTTTAGTGTAAAGCAGAATTTGAAAACAACCCCCTGATATATGGCTATATTGATACATAATAACATGCTTTGATCTAGGTTTTGTTTCAGAAATACTCTTTTTGATTTTTTTTTTTTCCTTATTCAACATTCTTGGTTAGACAATTTTGTTTTAAAACAATGAATGACGTAATTGTGCAGGCTCTGGACCAAATTCTGTTGTTAGATGAAGGCAAATCCAGTTTAGCACTGTGGGGACAGCTAAAGGACAGTTTGGATAGCAAACTCTAAAGGCTTTAAACTGGCAGCAGATACAGGTGGATAAATTCAGTAAAGCCCTAATGCATTACAAATAGGTGAATTCTTGAATTATGCACTAACAAACATTGTTTATTGTACACCACAGAGGAACACAGAGGACTAGAGGGTTTAGTGGTGCAAGTGTTGGAGATAATGGTCTCTCTAGAACTAAAATATAGATTTTCATTTTTAGATCTGTGGAGCATTTAACAGTGACTTAGATATTTTCATTGGATTTCACTGGAGAACAGAAGTAGCTAGAATTATAAAGCAGTAAATACTGAAATGAAAAGTGAGAGTTCTAAATATACAGGTACATTTTTGTCCTGGCTTAAGTGAGCCTCCCATTTCTGGAGATCAAGAATAGAGAATCTTATTGTCATAGGTCACCCCACAACTAGTTACTGATGAGTTTCTGGCATCTACTCCTGATGTTTTGAATAGCATTGGAGTAACAATTGGAAGATTTTAGGTACCGTGTGTAGACAATGAAAGTTGGAAATGCATATGAATGTTCTGCCTCCTCAAGCTATGGGAATTTTCCCCAGACTTGCAGGAATTTGAGCTGTTTATCCCCACTTTTGTTTCACAATTACATTGGAGCTCTGCAGGTGTGATAATTTTTCCTCTACAGATGAATCTGTGGGTTGTTTTCTTCCACAGCTGGCTAGATTCATCTCGATCACTTATGGAACAAGGCATTCTGGAGGACGATCAACTTCTTTTACGCTTTAAATATTACACTTTCTTTGATTTGAATCCAAAAGTAAGAGCTTTGTTTTTATTGCTATTCATTGTTTACCTGCTTTCATGTCAAGGAGCTGTAGTAAAAGGACACCAAATTTTAGCTAGGATTTGTGACGAGCCCTTCAGAGATCAAATTCTACTTTTCCCCCTCAGCTAAGGCTGCACTTTTCCCCTTTGGACACTGAATCATCGTTTCTCACATGAAATAAGATCTTGAGTACAAGATGAGATCTGAAGAGCACTAGAAACATTATGTAGATTTCCAGAGGTTCTGGTTCACTTTCTTTTAACAAGAAAAATTAAATTTTAACAAGAAAAATTAAACTAACAGTATCCTAAATTATGTAAAGTTATAGTCCTATTTTTGAAAATGGACTTAAAAATTACATTTATGTTCCACCGCCCTTCAATGAATATTTAGCTTTTCTGGGCTGAAGTCCTCAGAAGCATTTAAATCAAATTTGTTTCAATGAACTTTGGAAAGTTCAGCAAAAGTGTTTAAGTCCCATCTGAAAACAAGACATATGTGTTCAAAAATAACTTAAATGTTTTCCTCATGTTGCCTTTCATTTGCCTTTATTTCCAATGTCAGGCACGGTACTTGTGTTAACCCAGTGTTTTTAAAGCTTAGGTGATAAGTTTAGTGAAATTAAAACATGATAATTGACCAGTATAAATCGTCAAGAGTTCAAATGTGAATTTTAGAGGATTTGGCCTTCACATTGTTATTTTCTGTAAGCTCTGTAAAACTCTTTCATTTCAGGCATCTTAGATAAACAGAAGGGCACTTCCTAGTTCAGGTGGCATGGGTTAGGGTGAAATGCTGTCCCCACTAAAATTCAAGTGCATGTCTCAACTTCAGCAGCCCAAACATTTCCCGTCTTTGCCCTAGCCAGCCATGGAGCCATTGGATGAAACAAACCAAAACAGCCTTAGGCAACTTAATAACCTGCCTAGGTCACACTCCCATCACCTATTTTTCACCAGCTCTGGGGCTTGAATATTTCTGTGAGTCACTTCAGCTTATTAACCAAGTAGGTAATAAGAAACAATCGCTACCCCAAAAATGTATAGTGAATTAGAGCAGTTCACAGCAGGATCTTACAAATGTCAAGCCAGTGCAAAGATCACATCAAGCCAGAACTGAAAAAGCCAAGAGCAGAAGAGGGGAAGTGAGGAATAAGAGTTTCTGTCTTTTGGCAGTAGCAAACTGTTGAATGTCACATTCATATCAGCCATGTCATGTTATTTTCACTCTCATAATGAGGTTTCACATTTTGGTTAAGCCTTCTACCACTTCTGCTTCTGCCCAGGACTCCTGATTAATTTTCTGTTGGATCAGCAAGCCCCTGTGACCCTACAGACAACGACACGAGCTAGTACAACACAAGAATGGGAATATACAGTGGGGTAGAGGTGGGGTAGGAATGAAACAACCTTTGTGGCTTCAGCCCAACATTAGATCAGCTGCATTTGACTGTGAATCTCTATCTTAATGGTTATTAATAGCCAGTATTGTTCTTTTTTGCTACAGTACGATGCAGTGCGAATAAACCAGATATACGAACAAGCCCGTTGGGCCATCATGTTAGAAGAAATTGACTGCACAGAAGAAGAAATGCTGATCTTTGCTGCGCTACAGGCACGTACTTGATCCAGGTTGCAAAACCTGTTTCCCCAAGAGGCAGGCACAAGCTAGGACAAGACTGGGAGAGAGCCCTGGACAACTGTTCTACTTGGATTGGGGGCCTACTATTTGAGTGAGAAACAATAAGCAGGATCCATCAACTAAACCAACTAAATTCAGAAGCAGCTCACCATTATTCAACCTGACACATACTGTTATGGAACCATTTACTAACGTTATCTAAAGTAAACCATACCCAGGATGTAACTTTGATACCAGTCTATTCTGAAGGGGATTACTATGACGTGTTGCTACCCGTACCAGCTACCACCCTTTCACATATTCTTCCAGAAAATGTTTCTAATAAATAAACACATACATTCACAACAGACCAGAAAAAAACTATAGCACAATGTGAAGATAGGAGTGTTATGGAGTACATAAAAATTTAACATGACCTATGGGACCTACAGTCCCTGACTGTAGGTAATAAAGCACAACTGTTTACTAACAATAAATTTCTTCCTTTTGAATGCAAGCAGAGCTGCCAAAAAAATTCATGGCCTGCCCCTGCAGAACACCACAGACCCTTGCTGCCAAGTTCCTACTAGTACGGTTGGCACTTAGAGCTGACAGTACGAGGGATGCAAATGTTAGCACTGAGTCAGCCCCGGAGAACAGGGACAATCACAGCAAAGGAATATAAACACTGGCAATTAGCACAGGAAACTGTTACTAGTAATTGCACTGGTGATCATAGTGGATATACCTGTTTCCTTGTGAAAAAAACAATGGTTCCATGATGCAGAACTTTACACAGCTGTCCAAGATGCAGAAGACCAAATGGCCTATTTTCTTATGCTGTGATTGTGTGTTTCTAATTGATGTACTGACTCTTTGATATTGGTGCTTTATTTTAGTATCATATAAGCAAGTTATCATCATCATCAGAAGCACAAGATTTCACCTGTGAATCAGAAGTGGATGAAGTAGAAGCTGCACTTTCTAATCTGGAAGTGACATTGGAAGGTGGAAACACAAGCAATGCTTTGGTATGTCCTTTTGGATCCCAGAATTGGTTTCACTGTGTCAAATGCATTGATTCTAATGAGGCTGCCTGGTTCCTGATTTTATAAGAGTCAACAGATTATTACAAACTGCATTGTACTAAAATTATTCCTAATTATTCCTGATAGGAGGACATCACAGACATCCCGAAACTTGCTGATAATCTCAGGCTAGTTAGGTGAGTTATTAAAACTAATAATAAAACATACAAAACAAAAAGCTTAACCATAAAAGCAATGTCTTGAGTTTTTCATTTTAATCTAACAGTAAATCCTATGGTTATAAATTAACATATACATCAGGTCTAGGTCTAACTAGCCTAATATCATCCTCTTCAAATCTCCTTCTTACTGCTTCTGAGCAAGATTCTCAGCAAATTTTTCAAGCTCTTGGGCTGCTGGGATAACTGTATTTATGCTTATTAAAAGACAGGGCTTTTTAATTTCTAGTGCTCATCAGTCATTATCTCTAAACAAGAGTCTACTATTTTGTTTTCAATTAAATTTTACTGGTTTCTGCCAATGGAAAACTAGAAAAAAAATTACAGCTCTCCATGAGAAGAATTTCTGAAAGCAACCCTGGGCATTATTTTTTTTTAAAGAAAAGAAACAAACAAACTACCCCTTTTTAACCAAACATGGAGCCTGTTTTTTTTTTCATAATGCCAAAATGAGTTTCTGTGATCCCAAACAGATTTATGGGTTATTTAAATGACTGCAGTAACCTCAAGTCTATAATGCCTTTTATCACAAAACAGTCTTTTGTGTTTCAGAAACATAAAGATTTCTATTGCAGAAATACTTATCAGATTCGTTCTGTTGACAAATCATATTTGTAGTCAGTGAACTGAGAACTGCACCTGAAAATTGTTAACTGTTGTTAACTGTTAAGAATTGTTAATTATTAATTTCCAATTAGGAATTTTATTTGACGTTCAAATTACTAAGGTGGCTTGAGATGAAAGGGAATTTAATCCGTTTAAGTTCTGTTAGTTACTCGCCTCTAACAATGGATTGTTTATTTTTCCCCAGCAGTAAAGCAGTTTGCTTTTAAAAGCCTTCAGCAGTTGTTTTTCATCACACAAAATTTCCTTTATACATGATAGATCACTTACTACACCTAAGACACTGTAGAAACTACGTAAGGTGTAGAACATTTCTTTAAAGGAACAAAAACATTTTTTTACTATAATGATTTGTCTCATTGTAGACCTAAATACAAATCTCTGTATGTTACACTGCTGACTCTACTTATGTATGTACTGAATTTTTATTCACATTTATTCACAGTATGTGCTGTATTAGCAGTACTAATTACTACTTTAAATTGGATGACAATATTGTGGAGAATTACAATATTTTTTTCAAAAACAACAACAACAAAAATCTTTCAAAGAAGTTTTTTGATAGAAAAATAATTTTGTTAGTCTAAAAGAATTAGAGAACCTTATTTTGAAAGAATGTCACTGTACTGGAAAATTAAAAGCAAAAATATTTGGCGGTTTTAAAAATCCAAGTTATTTTTTTAATCTAAACATTAAAATCACCATGTTCTAGAAAGGACTCTAAACTAGGATTTCTAGAAAAGGTCTGGAGAAAGCAAATGTGGATATAGTAAGTCACTGTTTTCCAGCTAACTACTTCCAGGAAGTGCTAAGCTGGCAGTGGTTTTTTTCTTTTCTTCATTTTAACTTCATTCTTGACCTTTGCAGCTAGTTGTGGAATATTTCTCTACTAAAATAGTAGAGAGTACTAAAAGAGTACTAAAATAATACTGCTGGTTTTCTCTCCTGAAATATACTGGGAAATATACTGATTTTGTTTTCCCCTCCATCCCTATGGCTTTGCTAGTGTATTCCTAGTGAAGAAAGGTGGGGCTGGCACAATGATTATGTTTGACCATAAGCATCTAACAGTTAAATCTCAATTCCAAAGTAGGTATTTTTAGATTTACTCTGTGAAAGAAATCAGTTTGCATTAGCAAAGTATTGAAATTAAGTAACTAAAATGAGAATTATATCCATCTATACATATGCATGAGGACCTAGAGTAACATCACCCTAGCAGAATATAGTTTAAACACTTATCTTTTCCTGGTGTGCTACAGAACCTCTATGAATTTAGTGAAGGAACAGAATTTTGTTGTGTTAGATACTATACATACAAAGCCAAAAATACGTTCTCTAGTCTTTACAATTTAAACAATACAGGTTAGTTTTATGGAGGCAAACTTTTCAGATAATGAGCTATGGAAAACTGAAGGTAATTCTAGTGCACGTGAACAAGCTAGTGGTTATGTTAGCATTACTGACTGCATGTAAAAAATGGAATTAGTCTTTTAGAAGGGAATGGCTTTGATTAAGTAATGGAAGAAAAAAGAAAAGTAAGAAAAACTACATGTAAGAGAAAGAAGAAAAAAAAAAAAAAACCAAGAGAAATTATATATGGGATTCAGCTGGAATCTGGGGTAAAAAACATATCTATACCTGGCATAACCTGGGTGTGGTGTTGGTTCCAGGCATTTGCCATCCCCCTCATTGACACAAGCACGAGTAGCCCAACTGAAGACACGTGCATGACCTCAATGCAATTTGGGATTCACAGTAATATTTGTGACTTATCGATTTGTAGATTTCAATATAAATGAATGTGATCTCTTTTCTTTTAGGCCCAGGAAGCTGTCACTCAAAGCGATCAAGCCATATTGGTTTGTCTTTAAAGACACTTCAGTATCTTATTTTAAAAACAAGGAATCTGCACAGGGAGAACCTATTGAGAAAATAAACCTAAAAGGTAGGAATTTTCATTTCTTTCTATTGTGTTCGTGAACTGAATAAATCAAGAAATCCCTGCAAGACTCTGGAAGGCAAGCACAGTAGCATTTAGTCTTGGTACTTTTTCAGTTATTGAGGCTCCTAAGCAGGCAGCCCGCATCTGCAGAAGGGGCCTAAACAAAAAGGATTCAATAGCTTAGCCCAAACCAAGATTATCTGGACCCAGCTTGTAAAATACCATGTACTGCTGAATTCACTTAAAGATGAGTCAGGTAGAGATTGTGATCTGTGTGACACTTTTATTTCCAAAGAATTTTACTCTGTGTTAAATGCTAGTACTCTCCTCTACCCTCGGCAAGCGCACACTGGTAGCAGAGGATTCTGGAGGATGCAACAGACAAGAATACTATACTGCTGTATAGTGCTGTGCAGCAACGGCTCCAAGACCTTCTCTGGATGTTGTTTGGGGGACATGGGGATTTCGATAGCTACAACCAGCTTTAGGTACTTCTGGAGGAGAAACCCTGAGCATACACATGGCAAACACCAGCACCATATATAGCCTCCGTCTACATCTACTCCTGCAGGGACATCATTTGTTCAGCATCAGGGAACCAGTGATGCCCAGGATTCATCCTAGAGGAAACCTTTGAAATAGAAGATTGACCTCTGTGAACAAATGGCTCTGCATACCAATCTGCATATCCTCAGTAGGTCACATAAATGCATGGTAAAACCAGCCATGGTGGCTGGAACCTCACCAAGTAGCCCACAGCCTTGGTGTCCCTTGACACAAAGGGGAACTGTCGGCATCCTCAGCTCCAGCTGAATCCAGAAGGCCTGTAGTAGCACCATCAACATGAAATACCAGGTCACCAGAGTTCTCTGGGATCCCTGAACTGGCCAACTCTGTTGTAGATGTCACCCACATCCTATTGTCAGTACTAAGTTGCTTCTGAAAATAGGCGAAAATTTCCAAAAGTGCCTGTATCATCTGCTCTTCTCCACTTTAAATGTTGAGCATTTCCTAAGATCAGGTTGAGGTTTTGAGGACACTTGGATCCTTTCTCTTCCTCATTGACTAACATACTCAGAGCATTTGAGCTCAGAGCATTCATCACCCTGGCAAGCCAGACCAGACAGTGAACTAGAACAGAAACCTTTCACTCAGCCTAAACTTTGGAAGTCTTGGCCCTTGATCTTAAAGAGAAACAACCATTAAGTACTGTTCTTTAGAATTAATCAGGACTTAGTGATGTAGTAATTAAAAAATGTATTTCTTCCTGATTCCCTGTAATCTAGGATGTGAAGTTGTACCAGATGTAAATGTTGCAACAAAGAAGTTTGGAATCAAGTTACTAATTCCTGTCGCTGATGGCATGAATGAAGTATATTTAAGATGCGAAAATGTGAGTAATAAGAAAAGGGAAAGTTTGTTTTCCAGATTTATTGGCAGATTGTCTACAAGACCCATTATCCTGTTCTAGAACTTGTATAGAAAAATAAGGATGCTGCAGAGAGTTTATTATCTGTGAGTTTAGTAAAATTTAAGAATGATGTGGTGTTCTAATAAATACTTTACAGTTGAGCAGACAAAGGACAGTAGTTCTATGTTTATCATCATTTTCCAAGTAAAGCTGCTGGGGAAAAAAAAAAGAACATACTGTCAAAAAAGTAGAAAGAAATTACAATATTTTGCTTCAGTGTTTGCAGAGGGCTGAGGTTTGGATTTTGTTCTTTTTTTTTTTGTTAATTAGAACTCTCCCCATTCAGACAAGGGTAGTGTGATAAGGATCTTAGATTTGGGTTCAACTTAGATTTATTTCATTTGTATTGAAATCTATCAATCCATAATGTGTAAAAGTGTTCATTAAGTGGAAGGTAGTCATGCAATCAAATTTCCAAGAGAATCTATTCCGAAGTACTGTATTTCTCGGAAAATTTAAAACCTAACTATCCTGCAAAGTGTGTGGACTACGTCCACACAAACTAAGCAGAGTAACTCCAGAGTGGTTTTATCACACAGTGAAAGCTGCATAAGCAGTAGCCATCTTCTTAAATGGTTTGTCTAAAAATATCAAACAATTGTCATTGCTGCAGGAGAATCAATATGCTCGGTGGATGGCTGCTTGTGTTTTAGCCTCAAAAGGCAAAACAATGGCTGATAGCTCTTACCATCCTGAGGTCCAGAAGATCCTTTCATTTCTAAAGATGAAGAACTGGACCATGTCTCCCCAGGCTGTCTCTGATCCAGAAAGCATAGATATGAAACCAGAATGCTTCGTCTCACTACGTTATACCAAAAAATACAAGCCCAAGCAGGTATTCTGAGCATGGCTTGATGGTTGGGGATGGGCGGTTCCAGTGATTTCTTGGATGGATTGAAGGCTGTATTGAAGCAGCATTAGGAAACCATACAGTAGAATAATCTTGAAATACTAATTTGTCCTTTTGATATTTAGCAAGAGGCCTTTTCTTTAAACTGAACACAAGAACAGGTCGCTTGGCACTTCCAAGTATTTCTCCTACATTCACACCTCCTCCTAAGTTGCTCATCATGTTCACTTCCTAATAATGCTGTCCCTGAAAGTCTCTTGAGAATAAAAAATGAAGGTTTTTAAGATCAGGAAGTTATTGTCTGCATCTTAAATAAGTGTTTTCCTGCCTTCTTGGCCTAGATGCTTCTCCTTTCTCTCCACCTCTCTCCTTCCACCTCTTTGTCCACTGCTTTTGCTGTGAAAGAGTTCAGCCTAACCATCCTTAGGAGATGATCCAGATCTCCAGAGCAGCATGCTGGAGCTAGACCCAGTGCTGCACAAACCCAGACATAGAGACCTTCCTGCACTGTTCTGCTTTTGTAGCTCAGCATCTGTCCACAAGAGCTCTCCACAATACATCTGCATGAACGCTGACCACTGAGCATCTCAACATGGCATCAGAGCTAATGATGTTTGCTTTAGTGACAGCAAGGGGATTTTTGTTCTCCAGTCAACTGAAATCTTTCTTTTCCTGTGTTTCCTAGTTGGCTGCTCGTATTCTGGAAGCCCACCAAAATGTATCCCAGATGACCCTAGTGGAGGCCAAGCTGCGTTTTATTCAAGCATGGCAGTCCCTCCCCGAGTTTGGCTTATCCTACTACATTGTAAGGTAATCCCACTGTTACAGCCATGTCAAGCTGCCATGACATGTTCACGGGTAGCGATTTGCAGGAAACTTTCTCTCCCTGTTCTGGAAACATTCTCTAATTTTTCTGCCACAGACCTTTTTCAATTCTAGTAACTTCAATACTGCTGGTTTTTCCTTTAGCTCCATTCCTGGAGTGAGACCACTCATTATGTCACACCTCTCAGGTTTGGCCTGTAGTAACATATCACTAGGATTAAACCCTTGCAGACATAAACTCACTAAAATGTAAAAAAATACATGTCTTGTTGGTGTTCTCAGGTTTGCAGTATATTTGTTCACTCCAACTCTTGCTCATTGGAATACGATAAAATGCTGATTTCTTTGGTATTTCATTAAGAAATCAGCAAATGACCCCTTTTTAGGTGAATCTGTAAGAGCAGTCTGGAAGTGCACAAGAAATGTCCTGTTGTGTTGACAGCAGCTTCCCTGGGCGCTTACCTTAAATTTGGCAGGGTTCTGACCTGCATTCTTTCTCTTGACAAAGCACCAAAAACCTGAAAAGTACTGACACAACCCTACTTAGGAGGCACTCTATGTAATCTGTGCCTCTAACATCTCTTCCAGGGCTACTTAGGAATCTTATGGGCTATAAATTGAACCAGCTGGGAACCATTCTCTGGCACACAGGCCAGCTGGCATAGAGCAGCCCACATCTGTACTGTTAAACTCTCCGACTTCCCCAAACCCAATAGCCTCATGTGAACTACCAGATCATCTTGGTCCTCGGATGTTGCAGCTTCTGAGCCATACCTGGGAGTCCTTTGAGAGAGCACTGCTTGATTGCAGCCAGAATTCTGCCTGGGACCCTTCTGGCAATTAACAGAACACGAGCTCAGCACCCAGGAATGTTCCCTGTCACTATTTAATGTACTGCATATAGATATTTTGCCCTATCTGTGAGAACTGATTCAGTTAAACAAACAAAACGACAAAGAAACAGCTAAACTGCATTTTGTAACATGAACAAAACATTTTGTGAATTTCTACAACCTGATAAGCAGTATCTCAATGGGGGTGTTAAGTAGGGCACAAATGGTGGTCCAGGACACATTCTTTCCCTAAGGGCCAGCTTCATCTAAGGAGAGATGGTTAAAAGGCAGGATAAAAAATATTGAAAATATTATCAGCAGTTATTTCTTCCAGCTTTCAGCATAAAGGTGGAGGAAAGTAGTTTCTTTACCAGAGAAATCTTTTCCTAGCTATTCTCAACTCAGAAATTTCTGCCCCCCCAAAAGTTCTGATGCTTTTGTACTTGTTTTTCATCTCTAATCAGAAGAAAGTTGAAATGTTAAAATGTTGTAATGTGATTTATACTCAGAAACATGCATATATTGCTAATTGTTTCAATAAGTTAATGGTGATATACAATATAAAATATTAAATATGTTTTGATATGCTTATATAATTTAGAAGAATATAACTAGAAGGATATGTTTCAACATTAGTGAAATGAAGCAAGGAAAATTACTGTTGACACTTTTACAGTAAAAATATAATTAAATTCATCCATTTGGCAGAACAGTATCTTTTAGCAGAAAACAATGAACTTAGAAGATTTCAACCAAATCTACCTGCCCAGTTATTTTACATCTTATACCATGGTTCACCAGCCTACATTTTTGTTTTATAACAAATACTGTTCTAAAGAAGGGTCCAATCCCTGATGTTTCCTCAATCCCTGATGTGACTTTTCCCACATTTTGCACTTTCAGAAGAGGGCAGGTGAAATTCTCTCTAGAAAGAGTCATTGCAAACCACATCTGCTGAAAGGTCTTGGTTTTTTTTCAGGTTTAAAGGAAGCAAAAAGGATGATGTGCTTGGGGTGTCCTATAACAGGCTGATACGAATAGATATAGCCACAGGAGATCCTATCACAACATGGAGGTTCTCCAACATGAAGCAGTGGAATGTGAACTGGGAAATACGCCAGGTAAAACTGAAACGGCTCTCTGCATTTAGTCATTGCATTTCAGACACTGGAAGATGCTTTCAGAAAATCTTTTCAAACCTCAGAATGAAAAGATTTTGGATGTGTTGTGACATGTTATTAAATAAGCTGTCTGTAATTTTTCTTAATGGAGTCTGTAGTCAAATTTCAGAAACAAAGGATCTCCAGTTTAAAAGGTTCCTACCAAGCTTATTCTTTATAAATTGCCCTCCATTTTGATGAGATGAAATACAGAGAGTCAAAGGCAAATTCCAACCTGTTACATTTACTGCTCTCTCTGTAAAAACCTCATTTTAACTCTCTGTATAGTCTAGCTCATGCATCATCCTCTAAATTGTGTTGATTCAATCTCTGTTACAGACTGAGGATACAGGAACCAGGTTTGTCTTTCAAATCCCAAATGGGGATCCCATTGCAAGGTGATGGTGCGAGCTCCTCTGTGTCAGTGTGCAGTTCTGAGAAAGCAGCTCTGCAGTGTGCTGCATAGAGGGGTGCTCGGGTCCAGACTATGATGAAGGCTGCTCAGTGGGGCAGGATGTTGCCCAGCAGTTCACTGGAGAGTTTGGCTTTGAAAGCTTGAAACCATCTCTGTAAATTAGAGATTTCTGGGGTGGAACTAGTGTGACCTGTAAATTCAAGCAGCCTGGAAACTTGTTCTGCTGATACAGTTTTCCCCATCCATTTGCAGGAGTCAGGAGAGATCAGATACAATCCCTAATTCTCTCCTGCAGCACTCCCTGAGACAGCGCCTGTAATGCAGGGTAAAGCTGCTGGGTTTGCTTTAAATCCCTAGCAAAAAAGGCAGAATCCACAGACAGCAATTAACCTCAGTTTACTGGGTTTCAGGACTGACAGTAGCTGGAAATCAAAACCTGTCTCCCAAAACCAGATTTAATGTCAGCACATAACAATGAACAGTATTAAACGCTATTGGTGAAGCGTGCAATGTGTCAGGAGTGCCATTCCTGCTCTTCTCAGTGCTCACATGAGAAAAAAAAAATCTAGTTAAAAGCATGTCTAAACAAGCAACAAGATTTTGACCACAAGAGGGACCCACCATAGCAGAAAATTAAGAAACGAGCCACCAAACACCCTCCACATCCAGCAAACCCAGAAATCTTGGTTAGCAGAGACAGGTACTGCTTTATCTCAGTATTTGTGATCCAGCTGTGCTCTCATACTTGCTCTTTTTTCCCAGATTCTCTGTTCCTGATTTTGCCATATGTATTTTCTTTAGGTTGCAATCGAGTTTGATCAGAATGTATCTATTGCTTTCACGTGT
Source organism: Scolopax mira (assembly GCA_004320125.1). Taxonomy (NCBI): domain Eukaryota; kingdom Metazoa; phylum Chordata; class Aves; order Charadriiformes; family Scolopacidae; genus Scolopax; species Scolopax mira. The sequence goes on from BJBW01002026.1 coordinate 385,544, forward strand.
CTAAGCGCAGACTGCAAAATCATCCATGAGTGCATTGGGGGCTACATCTTCTTGTCTACCCGCTCCAAAGACCAGAATGAAACGCTGGATGAAGATCTATTCCATAAATTAACTGGAGGTCAGGAATGAGGTGAGAGAATCTCTCTGCCCTCTACCTGCTACTCCTTACACAAAGACCAGAGGTGAAACAAAAACACCTCTGATTGTTACCTGCTGACTAATAAATCTTATACATGTCAATCCATCATGTAATGTGACTGGACTATTTACATTTTCCGTTAAACACTGAAGCCAAGGTCACTGGATGCAGTATGGCAATTCCATAATCAACATTAGGAAAATTAAGTTGTCTTTGTTTTCCTTTTGTACAGCTAGCAGTTTTTAAATAAACAGTGTTTAGCCACTGGGCATTTTTGAGACTAGTATTTTTAATTGCAACATTCTGTTTGAGCATCCAGCATAAGTAACTTCAGGATACTGTGCAGCAAATTTTCTTCTGTTACAACCATGCAACTCCCACTGTTGAAGTGGCCATTGTTAAACAGAAATAAAGCTGAATAAATACATATTTTAAAGCTACATTACTTGACTAACACTTGCACTGTGAACAGAACACATTCCATCCATGTTCCAAAGTCTTGCAGACTGAGCTATCACAACCCAAGTAATGATTACACAGTTGTTCAAAAATGTAGCGTCCGTGTCTACCTTCATCCACTGAAATAGTTCCCTTAAAGCCAGAGGAGCTACCAGATGCCTAAAACAAACCATTAATCTTGGTAAAACTGGATTCAAAACCAGTTGATCTTCTGTGGAGCTTTGTTAATTTCCAGATTGAAAAAAAAGCTTGACGTACTATTTAAAAGTATTTGCTTGTTAAAAAGGCATTTGAGCGTAGGCCTTTGGTTTTCTGTCCCCGTTACTCTGTTTCAACTGTGACACCTAAATCTAAATGAAACTTGTTCATAAGTTGAGTGAGGAGCTTAAATGCCTGCAGAAATGATCTTCCTCGAGTATGTAATGCAGAAGACAAAGAGATAACTCGTTGAAACTGTGCCTAGGAACCAGATCTGTAGCGGCCAGCTCTGCCTGCCGGGGGTAGCCACACACATCCATCGAGTTGTAAGAGATGTGGTTCTACCCTGAAACGCAGAGTGATCAGTAAAGCACTGAGAGACTCAAGCAAGGAGGATTCGTGGGACTGCTGGACAAAGCAAAACTGGTTTCATGTATCTAAAGAAATACAACAGATGGGTGTTGTTACATCACTGGAGAAATCACTGCAGAATTCCTAACCGTCTGGAGACCCCTGATTTTTCTGTCATGTCCTGTGCTTTTTTCTCGTGTCTGTCAGTAGTAGTAGTGGAATCATTCCCAATTTGTGCCAGTTTAAACATATTATAGCTTTAAATTTTGCAAAAGAAAGAGCTAATACAGCCTGCTTCCCAGCCCTCTGTACTTCCTCCTCCTCAGCACTTTTTACAGTTTTCCTTCAGTAGAGGACTTGCCCAATTTTCACTTGCTTGATGCAGGCCAAGTACTTTCCTCAGAATGTGAGAACCACCATAACAGACAGTCCAAGTCCAAACATAAACAACATATAAAACCTGCCCAAGGATGCCGTGGGAGAACTGAATGCACATCCTAGTGCCAGCACTTCTTCCACAGGCAGCCCTTTTCCAGACTCGGCCTCCACTTTGGCTCCTGAGCTGCAGTCAGGGTTGTGACTGTGCCTGTGTCAGAGCCCCTCGTTTGGCAATGACAGGCTCCAGTAAACTGTCGGGAAGTACAGCCCGGTGTTTGCCACTCTTGGAGCGGAGCTTGTCACACGACTGTTGCATGGAAGCCCTGTAGTTGCCACCTGTCACTTAAATGATCTGACCATGTTAAAGCAGAGATAAGAGAACTTTGAATCTAGTTCTCATTAGCAGAGTGTGTAGAGCATTCTGCTGCTAAGTAAACACACCTCTTTGCAGTCCAAGCTGTCTGAGCTGGGATTTCAGAGAAATGATCAAATATTTCCGGTTTATTTCCTGCCCCTCCCTTCATCTCACTCCATGTGTCACAAGTAAAGGCTTCATGCTGCTCCGTGAGGAGGAGTTCTGTCAGCTCATCCCAGCAGGCGGTAAGCCCCATCCTTTGTAATTTTAGCTTTAAGGGAATAATCCCTTGCTGCTGTCCTCTCTCCATGTTTCTTTAGGTCATCAGCTATCTTCCTCCTTGCTCCACTCACCTTGCACAGCTTTTCTATGACAGGTAAGGAAAACTTAGGAAAGAAATCTGGTTTTATCCAAGCGAGTCCCAGCCAGACTCCAGACATCCCCCTTAATGCAGACAGGGTACCACACCCTCCCTTAGTCAGGCAGTAACTTAACTAGACTTGGCTTTTGCTTGTTCGTACCACATGATTTATATATAGGGTTAAAGACCATAGGCTCAGCGGTCTATAGTAACTGAGTTATTAATTACACGCTGCCAGATGTGTGAGATGTTTTACACAGAGAGTGAAAGCAGGACAGGGGCATCTGCCCTGAAATTTCACAACACAAGAGACAAAATCCTGAGCAGGAATGTTGTTTACAGGAAAACAAAACCTTTAGGAAACTAATACCTCAGCTCAGATGCAACCCTATTCTGTCCATTGTGCTTAATTAAGCCAAAGTCAGATCAGGTTAAAATGCTACCCATGTCAGATGGCTGCCGTATGTTCTTACTCTCAACGAATTCCATTGGGGATTTCACCTCTGCCTTCAGCATGTGTTACTGCAGCGGACAACACCCACACCCCCCCCCATCATTTTCTGAAACCTCAGGCTAAATAATCTTGTTCTTACATTCTCCCCCTGCTCTCTGTAGGTAAAAGTCTTGCTTATGCTTGCTCCATGGACTGACCTGCAAAATACTTCTTTTCTTTTGTTGGCCTTAAAAGCCATTCTCCAGATTTTTTCAGGATAGTTTCATTCTTAACCATCACTTGGATCGTGTCCAGCGAGAAACATTCATCTCTTAAACTTTACAGCCTGGTACCATCCTCGCCTTCTCCTGCTCTCCCCGAGCTCTGCTTATCTTGGTGTCTCAGGAATGCAGGGCTCATCCCGAGCATTCCTGCAGGCAAAGGGGTTTTGTCCAGCACTGAATCAGCCCTGGGGGGGGGGGGGGTGGGTGTCTGGTTCAGCTCTTTGTGCATCATCCATGCAAAAAGGCTGACAAAAATTCCTGCCTTTACTAAACATTCCTGCAGGTTGCCACTGAAACTCTTAGAAAAGTAGAAAAAAGGAGAATAGTAGTCTGAAGAAACACAGCGACGTGAGAATAGGCCAAAGTGACTCACAAAGGGGAAATCTCTGCCTGCTGCTACCAGATGATTTCAAAGAAACTGGGGAAAGATGGCTGCTCTCTGCCCTGGGAAACCTTCACCGATACCTGGGAAGCTGTTTGAGATGCAGTGACACAGCAGGAATATTCCAGATGCCTGCCTCAAAAGCTAGGCATCAAAAGAACAGAAACAAAAGTGGAAAATAAAAACAGAAAAAGCTCACTTTCTGAGGGTGCTCTGCTTCTTTGTAAGAGGTTCTCCATAACACTCAGAAATCAAGCGCATCCAGGCAAAGACTCCACCTGGATTTCACCTTCACTGAAATGAGGGGCCCGCTTGCTGGGCCACTTTTCCAGGCTTACAAGGCTGCTTGTCACAGCCTCCAAACCGAAGTCAGTAAGGTTGGACATGTAGGCAAGGCAGCATTTGGCTCACCAGCTTTCATGGCTTAGTTTTTAAAGAGATTAAAAACAATAAAATAACCAATGAAAATGCACTGTCTGTAAATACTGAGCTAACGGCCACAAACACAGCACAGGTACATAACAGCCCAAGGCAAAGTGTTGGGGCTTCTCCCTGTTTCCCACCTTCTAAAAAAATAGGTCTGCTAAGGCAGGGGCAAGACAGAGCCAGCCTGGCAGAGGCTGGACTTCCCTCCTATTATACCAAATTCTTCAGATTTTTTTAACCTGCTTCAATTTGCCCTTTGAACCACAGATGTCTGAAGGAACCTGTAAGTGCACACGTGCCCACCCTACACACACTGCCCTAAACACAGGCCTGCGAGCTGCTCCACAAGGGTTAATCTGTGGGATTAGCCTCTCCTTTAGGAAACTATTTGTCTTGCCTTCAAGCCATTGCACACAGGAACAACCCGTACATCTCGCCCATCCTTCAAGGGAACCGCAATGGCTCCAGAGAGTCCTACTAAAAGACAGTATCTTGTTCTGTGGATGTTCTGGTGTTTTTCAAGGCTCTCTCCCCACGCAGATAATGAACAACATGGTCAATAGATAAGGCTTGTGTACAGGCAGACTCAAGGTTTTTGGGAAGGCAAGACCTTTATCTGTACTTTGGCACCAAAGCATACAGGTCTGTGTTGCCTTCATGGCATGGGTCTGTTTTGTTGTCCTGACAAATGAAAAGCATTGACTACTGTTGTCCCTGGAAATTTTAATCAATTGTCTTATAGTAGCAACCGAACAACCACCCTTTTGCTTTTACTTTGGAGCAATCTCTATCAATTCATCCCTTTTCAGGCCCTGGCTTTGCTTTCAGCCCTTGACCAGCCTAATTTTTATTTGAACGGTGGGAATGCTGAGAAACCCAGCTCAGGGCAGGTCCATCAGTAGGAGATGCTTTACATTGTCAGTCTTACTTATCTAGCAAAGGATGGGAGAAGGAGCAGGAAGGGAATAATTCTCCCAAGCCACACAGTACAACAGATGCCGAACAGAGAACACAACACACACACAGTGGAACTGAGAGAGGCCTCCCAAGTCCATCACTCGCAGTGTGAAATGCCACAGGCCTTCTCCATCAGCCAAGAGAATTCCTCTCTGTGGGAGCGGCAGGTAAGAGTTTTGTTTTGACATTTCCCAAGGAGCCTTAGAAAAGTCATTTGTCCTTTGTGAACATTTTGAGGACTTATTCCCGAGTGCAAGAGTCTTAGAAAGACATATAAACACTTGAAGCCTTTTATTGGCGCCAAGAGAGCAACCAAAGCCCATGTCAGCAGGCAGAGCCTTAGCTTTACATCATCCTGACCTGTCAGCAAAGAAACACAGTAATTCCTCTCCCTTCCCCCTCTGTCAGAGGAAGACGTGAGAATTGGGACTAGAGACACTGATCTTTTCCCTTTACCCCCCATCTGCTTAGACAAAGACAGAGGGAGCAGCCTTGCCTGAGTGTTGGGAAATAAGAGCCCTCCCACCCACCTCCTGCTAGGGCCAAGGGAGCGGGAAAGCTGCCTGGAGCCACCCCCTCTCCAGGCAGGGGAAAGCTGGATGCGGGGGAGCGAGCCTGGAACAAACCTCGCCTGCGTTTGTGGGCAGAGCCACGAGCAGGGAAAGCTGGGAACATAAGAGAGGCATTTCATGCTCTTGGCTGAGTCACCGAAGTGTATAAAATCAAGGCCAGGCGATCAGAGTCACACAGAGGGGAGGCACGAGGCATCAGGACTTCTGGACAGGTACGTGCAAGCGGACACGGTTTAGAGCCAGCAACTAAGATTAAATCTAAGATCAGGATCTAGCAGTCCCATTCCCCCATCCTTTCCCTGCCTTGTGCTGTGAATCCAGCAGCTCCAGTGACCAGGAAGCCCTGAGGCTGTTCAGCTCTTAACTAGTTCCAGATGAGAAAAAAGACCCAGGCAACCAAATAGTATAATTTTGCTGGTTCTTACTTTAAACATGGGATGGCAGCAACAGATGACGGTCTGGGCAAGACCTGTCACTGAATGGTGCCTGGTACCATTCAGGGAACAACAAGTAGGTAGTAAGGTTTGGAATAAGTCTGAGACATGTCATACTACATGGGGCTTCAGTCACCTCCCTACACTGTAATATATTTTTGGATGAGAAATAAACATTATGATGTCTGTCAGCACAAAAGACATCTCAGTAAGAAAAGCACTAGTTTGGGGCTGTGGTTAATTCCTTCCTCTGACACAGATTACCTGTGCAGTCATTTAGGACTTCTTTTTTTTCTTCTTTTTTTTTAATGACAAAGATGGGGTGGGATGAGGTGGGGTGGGATGAGGAGGGAGCACACAAGGGAACAGTAACACGGAGTAACATGCTTCTTTGCACCAAGGCGTTTCCGGCCATGATCCATTTCTCACTCTCCATTTCTGACCACTTTGACTGAAAAGTGGTTCAGAAGCTGCATCTTTACAGCACATCCTTTCCCCAGGAGTCGGAGCATGCAGCATATCTGCAGCACTCACCTGCGGCTGGGCCCCAGCTCCACCACTGCCTGGCAGACAGGCTCCAGGGCACTGTCAGGAGCAGAGGAGTAGGGCGAGTCACAAAGTGCAGCTCTCCTGCAGCCTGACCAGTATAGTACCAACTGGTATTTGTACCCTGGAGTAGCACTGGGCCTCCCTTGCACCTCGTTTGCAGAGGCAGCCGAGCAGAGAGACTGGGGAGCCCACCTGCTGCCGTTCTGGGTGCTGGACTGGTACCAGGGTACCAGCCTGGGAATCGGACATGATACAACTTGGTTGCTTTCAGTATGAAAAGCTGTAGGTATGCTTAGACTGAGATCACATGATGCTTCTGCCCCCCAGGGTTCATGTTTATTTAGGCTTCATTACAGAAGAGACATTTATTATCACTTCCGCTGTCTGGATGCAATAGGAAAGGACTTTAAAAGTTTCACCTTTAAATAACTTGCAGCTGCCTGGAGAGATTTAATTTAGCCCTTAATACTGATGTTTTGTTTTCCCCTCCCTGAAACAAAAATCAAGCAGATCTTGCAAGTTAATTACAAGCCACTTCGGAGAAGGATGCTTTCACCTTTGCTCCTCCTCACTCTTCTGCTGGGGAGCACAGCGTCAGGCCCAGTGAGCAAAGCAGAGTCTGCAGCATCCAGGGATGTCACCACCTTTTTCCAGCTGGCTCAGGAAGACTCTTGGGAGAACGTTAATCTCACAAGCATGTCCTGTGAGGATCAGAAGAACAGGACCTGGATCACCCTGCAGCTGACTAACAGCAGCCTGACGGCCTTCCCTGTCTGCCTTCCAGAAACCCTGGAGACCTTGGATCTCAGCAACAACCTCTTAGAAGAGGTGAACAGCACAGAGATAGCAAACCTCCCACGGCTGCGCATCCTCTCACTGAGGCAGAATCATCTCCAGGCAGTCAGGTGGGGATCTGAAGCCCTCAGCAGCCTCATCTCTCTGGACTTAAGTTTTAATAAACTGTCGTCTGTGCCATCATGCCACAGCTCTGCCCTGCCTAACTTGAGGTGGCTGTCCCTGGCTGGAAATCCACTGATTGAAATCCAGTCACTGGCTTTTTCCTGTTACCCTCAGCTACAGTTCCTGAACATCTCTGCAACACTGCTCGGGCAGGATGACAGCAGAGGAATTAGCAAGTCTGCTTTTGCCATCAGTGCATCTCCCAGTGAGGCCACAAACAGGCCTGGAAACACTATCAAAATACTTGATCTGAGCGGCACTTTTCTTGAGAAAAGTAAGTTTCTGGATTTCCCACTGCAAACATGGGGCTTGGTCGGGCCAGGAGGAGCAGAAGCCTTGGTGGGATGATGGCTTCTATCCGAGTGGAGCCCAGGGTGGAAGGGGAACACCCCATGCTGAAAGCTGCAAACAGATGGTCCAAGTATGCATGGTACTCTCCAGCTGTGATGCAACTGTTGGGGGGGAAACCCTCACACAGACCAGCCTCCCCAAAGAAGGGCAGAGAGCAGTCACCACCAAGCAGGACTGTTTATCCCACTGTCATCCCCCACCTCTATCCTGATTCCACTGTCAGCCCTGAGATTAGTTTTGGGACATGCAGAAGGAAGTTTGTTTCTCTTTCCAGACCCACTGCTGAAATCTTTCTTTGTCTGCTGCTAGAGTTACACTCTGCTTTATACCACTGCATTGAAGTTGCACAGAGAGAGGCTTTTTGTGTCAACCACAACCAGACAAATACTTCCGCACAGGCAGACAATCCCTGCCCTGAGCAATTTACAGCATGACTTTCTTCTTTTGTGTGCCTCTCCTGCCGGCCTCAGTTTAGAACTGAGGTGCTCAGGTGGACAGATGTTAGATGCCTTGCCCAGCTGCTCTCACTCTGGGGCAGGGCCAGGACCTCAGGGACTCCTCAAGCTAGAGGTTTCATCTCAACTCACATTTAACAGATAACACCACCAAGTTCCTCCATGAATTTGCCTAATCCCTCTTGTGGTAGAGAGTTACATTATTCAGTTGTGGCATGGAAAGGCACCTATTTATAAGACCTATTCTTTCAGATTTATGCCTCTCAGTTCTTCTTCCTGTGCTAGGAGAAAGAAGTAACTTGCCTTTCTCACACCAATTAGGACTTTGTAGACCTCTCTAATCTCCACCACCACCACCACCACTCCTCTGAGCAAAGAAATCCTTGTTCTCACTGAATAGGAAAGCTATTCCATATCTCTTATCAGCTTTACTGTCCTTCTATCTTTCCTTCTTTTCCTCTGTCCTACGACAGCATGACTTGCAGGTAATATTATAAAAATGTGATTGCATGGGCGCTTATACACTGGTGTATTGATGCTTGTTCTATTCCTTTCCCAAAGAGAATAGCTGCAGATAACCATAGAGATATTTTTATATCTCTACGAATTTAAAACTTTTTTCTTGGCAGAAATCCACATGAATGTTCTATCTAGGCAACAGGTATAAACCCTTTTTCTGCTTCAGTTCAACCAGAGTGGAGCAGAGACTTGCCCAATCTCAGATCACTTTACCTAACAAAGATGTCACGATTAAGAAGCCTCGACACTGACTTCTTCAAGTCCATGCCTGGCCTCCGAGAGCTGAACTGTCAAGACTCCCGCTCACTGGGTTTCGTAAGGACAGAGATGTTTGACAGTGCTCCTCATCTGAGTCATCTCTCATTTGAGAAGTGAGTTGTCTTCTTTTTTGTCCTTTCTCACATAAGGCTGCCTTTGTCTCACAGCACCATGGTGCCGATTTTTATGCCAAGTTTGCTTGATATCAAGTATTTAGGGAGGAGGTATGGGGTTGCGTGCCATGGAGAAACATGCTGTCTTATACTTGGGTATGCCATGTAAAGTCTGTGATGTAGACTGATGGAGCAGAAGAGTTGATACAGCCCAAAGAGGTGGCATGAGGCTCATAGCACAGTTAGTGGTTGCTTGAGATGGCATCTGTTGTGCTCCCATTGGATTAGCATAGATCCACTGAAGCCCACTTGTCATACAGACCATGCTTCCAACACCTACAATGGCAACCTTTCACCAGAGGAGAAGCAGGTCACTGAATATTCATTGCTCTATAAAGGATAAATGCTGACAGTTTCCTAAAATCTGCAGTCAAAAATCCTGTCTCTCTCACTTCTAGCATGAGGGATTACTATAGTTCCTTGTTCAGTATTAGTAAAAGCAATGGTTTAGTCCTTATTCTAGGGGTAACACCTCAGTGTGATTTTCTTGGTATGTCATGCATCCGTTGAAACACTAAGGGAAAGAAAAGTCTGAAAGTTATTTATCAAAGTAAGAGTAGATGAGCTGCACACAGAACAGTCTGCATAAAGACATAAAGGAAAAGATTTCTATAATATAGGCCTAGATTATAAACTGATCAGAAAACAAACACTAGAACACTGGCTGTGCTCTAGGAACCAGTTTCAGGAAAATAAACCTATTTCAGCAAAAAAACACCAATGGATTCCATCTCCCACTAGATTGCTATACTGAATTTATACAGCACTTTACCGTACCTGCAGGAATATCAGTTCAAAGTGCTAAAAATTGTGACCCAAACTTTAAAAAACAAAGGAATAGCCATTAAAGGCATAGACAGAAGAGAGCATCTGAGCACTCAGGCTACAGGGAGGTCACGTTATCACACTCTTTGTGCAGCTAGGACAGCTTAACAGCAAAGGCAAGTCATTTGCTCTATTAGTGATTTTACACAGACTAGGGTACTAGACACACTCCAGTCCTTGGAAGGTAGCTCAGTGTTTGCTGATTATTACATTTGTCATCTTGTAGCTGTAACCTGAGTTCCTTTAATCCCTGGAATATCAATTCATCGGATAGAATCATCATCAACTTGTACGGAAATCCTCTGTTATGTGACTGCCAGCTCTCCTGGCTGCTCTCCAAGCCCAAGAAAGTTGTGCTGCAGAAGTAAGTGAGTTTGAGATAAACTAATGCTCTTCAGACACAACTTCAATGTGCAAGTTATTTGGGGAACAAACATTCACTACCATCTCAGTTATACAAATCCTTTGTGTTTTCTTCATTCTTCCCTTCCACAAGAGGCAGAAATGCAAAATAAAGTCCCTTAAGGGACAAAGCATGGCTGAATTATACTTGACTGTGGATAAATGCTATGGGCACGTGTAGAACAGTATAAAGTGTTGATAGCTGTGTATTGTACTTTAAGGTGAGAATAGCTTATTTTCTCTCTGTTTCAGTTCATCTTTCTCTATTAGCTGGAGATAAAAACTGGGGTAACTTGGTGGACTGGCACTGGGAGAAGGAACTGGAAGACTTTGCAAGAACTTTAGCAAATTGTTTCCCCCTTGCCCTTACATTCCCAAAGCCTACATCAGCACAGTCAACAAAACCCCTTGCAAATAGCACCATTTGTCACCTATTGTTTTCATGCCCTCCTACAGTTTTACAGACTAATTACAATAGGCTGTAGTTAAAAGAAGTATTTTGCATATGTATGATCTCTCCTCCTTTTGAAAGGCCACCAAGAAGATTTGTCATCGGAGAGCAGGGAAGTAGATTGAAATAAAGTTGTTTCTCATCAGAGTTGGCTTAGCAGTTGCATTCTTTACAAAAACATGCAATGTCTGAGTAAAGAACTCAAGTCAATTAAAAGCACATCCTGTGTCAGCACAACTCCAGCTGCCTAAACCAGCTGGCTTAAGGGTCTTGGGCACCTTGTTACATCTCTCTGCAGGTGTTCCCCTCCTAGTGTGGCGTTAAAGTCTGACCCTTTGCGACAAGTTGCCTTGAACCCTGACACTCTTGCTAAAGTGCACGGTCCTTGTATCAAAGTGTGCCTCCTCTCAGGCAAAAGATGTTCCTGCACCTTACAAAAACAAAAAGCCAGTCAGCTAAGCTCCCAGTGCTGTGGAAAGCCATCTGCCAATTACAGGACTATTGCTAAGACCTTTGGTCTAGGTTTCATGTCTTTAATATCAAGACAGGGTTTGCACAGCAGGTTGTCAATTCCAATCCACGCAGACTTACAGGAACCTGTAATGTTCTTGAGGATCTTTTCTATTCTAACTTGTCTTCTCTGCAGGGCTTGGGCGACTTTTTGCAATACATCCCAGGAAGATTGGGGCAATTCCTCAACTTCTTTTTCACTGCTGGAGCTCTATGATAAATGCCAGTCTGAGAGAAACGTTACTCTGCCTGATTCAAACACAGCCTCTCCTGAACACGATGCTTTCAGCCCTACCAGTTACAATGCCACAACTGCAGTAACAGCAACAGCCTCTGCTCCGCTAACCAAAGACACTTATACCAGCTCCCTGATTCAGCAGAATGTAATGAGCACAATGGCAGCCAACCCCACCGATCTGATGCTGACAAAGGCCAACAGTTCCTCTCACAAGGAGGAGGCAGTTTCTGAATCCACAAGCAATCCCCCTTCCTTCACATCTGTAACCACCTCCCCCATCCTGGATTTTCTCCAAGAGCTCTATAGTCAGTCCTCAGATTATGGCTCCACAACTCAAACTGACACAGATCAGCTAAAGGGAGAGCTCAGAACAACCGATGCGACGTTTCCCCAGGAAGGCCCATTGAACCAGCCCACTGGAGGTTATTCTACTAGAGCCACAGGGAACTCCACTGCCACTCACCATTTTATCCGCTTCTTGGCCACTCGCGTGGGGGAAAGTACACCACAAACCAGACTACCACAGCTGAACTCCACAAGGACCAATGCTTGGTCAGAGCCTGCATCTGCCAGACCACCAATACAATATGTAGATGACTATGATTATGATCAACAGCCAACGGAAACCCCAGTGCAACTGGCATACACCCCCTGTGACTACAACCCTTGCAGGCACCTACAGAAGCCATGCAGGGAACTGCAGAGTGCATCCCAATGTTTATGTCCTGGCATGTCAAGGGAAGATGAGGTTCCAGATCCACCGAGGCTCAGAGAGGTGTCTGAAGTTACAGACAGCTCTGCCCAGATACGCTGGTGCGCCCCAAATTCAGTTGTTCGCACCTATGAGCTGGTGCTTCATGCCCAAGGCAATGAGGACGGGCAGTTTGTTTTGGACAATATTTACTCCACAGCAAGGCAGCACACTCTGTACAATCTGTTACCATACACCACTTACCACATTTGTGTGACTGCTTCCAACAAAGCAGGGTCAAGCCAGTCAGCAAGACAGGGAATTCCAGGTAATTCATGTACCAGATTTAAAACAAAGCCCAGCTACAAGTCTGTCTTTGCTGTTCTGTCTGCAGCAAGTGGACTCTTTCTCATTTCCACTATCATTTTGTCTGTATGTCTGTGTAAGGCATGTAAAAAGCCTCAGAGTGAGCAATACGGTACACACTTAGTCTCTTATAAGAACCCAGCTTTTGATTATCCGATAAAACTACAAACCACTAACTAGGTCTAAGTGATCATTCTACACATTCAAAGCTCACTGTCTCTATCACCTTGATATGTTTTCATGAGACCCTTAAAATGTCCTTCAGCAAAATTATGAAACATCAGGCTTCATAGCCCTTATGTTTCTAAGGGAAAGAAAAACACAAGAAAAACTAATAATGAAGGTAGTCAAACAGAAAAAAAAGCCTTTGGACTCTTGTTCATGTGCTAAGCAGCAGCAAACCTGGATGCTAACCTTGAAAAGTTCTTTTTATAATCACCTACAAATACACCAGCACCTATTTCACACAGCGAGGGGCTGCCTGGCCAGCTGTCTGCCTCCAGCACCTCTCACAGATGCAGTCTGCTGAGAGCCAAGATGCATGTAGCTAAGCAAGATTGACTCTGCTTTTATTCACATAGGTGAACCTGGGTTTCCAGTTTCTTCTAATGTCCACATAAAGGTATTATCCAAAAAGAGAGTACTACTGGAAGGTGTGAGAGAAAGGCCTCCTCAGGCTCAGCGGCAAGGTGCTGTGCAGATCTAGCTCCATTAAATAACTCCAGTCACTGCAACTCCTCAACCCAATTTCAGTTCAGGAAAACGAAACATGAATATTAATTGCAAAAATGGACAGTGCAGGCCCTCCCTTAGGGCAGGGATAATTGTTTTGTTCTGACTTTGTATGGTGTTTTCCACAACTGAGGCTCCTGAGTGCCCCCAAAATACTGATTTACAGGCAGCGAGGCGTTTGCAGTACAGTAGTAACACACAGAAGAGGAGACAGCATTAGCATTTACTTCACAACTGGTTTTAAGCAGAGATGATTGCTCAGTCCCACCTACAGATTTAGCAGGTTGATTATTTCCCTCATGCAGAAGCAAAGAGCCAAATAATTAAACATTTTAATGAGTACATAGCTCATTAACTACATGATTTGAACAACTAAAATCCTATCCCCTAGCAGCAGAGTTATGCCAACATCTTTCAAATGTACTTTTGGGTGCTAATTTCTGCTACAAAAATAGTAAGAGATGCTAAGAATACCAGTTCTTCAGCAGGTTTTAGCTTGCTATTACAATTCATAGAGATGTTTTTGTAAGGGGAGGCATTTGTCCCAATCAAATACTACCTATTCGGAGATCCATAGGTTTGTGTTCCGGTAGCTGCGTGTTTCTGCTGCTGTATACTGCTGTAGCTGTATAGATACAATACGTAAAATACCCCCAGATCTGAAAGGTACTATACAGTATAAAAAAGTCTCTGTTCTGTTCAATTTATTTTTTTTAATGCTTCCAGTATTAATGGAAATAAAAGCTACAGAGTTGAGTTCTGGTTCTTTGTTAAAGATCTAGATCTTTGTGTTGTCTTTACCATCTACAATGTTTAGCCTAAGAAATTAACTCAAACATTTCATTGTTTTGGAACAAACTTTCAGCATATACTAATATTTTTATTATGGTAAGTTTGTGTTATTGGATGTCATAAGAGCTTTTCTGTATGTGCATGAGGAGGCCCATGCCATCCTCACCACTACTGGCTCGCAGTCCTTGCATACAAGTTTGTCCTTTCCCCTACACCAGTGGCAGTGACACCATCCGTGGACGTTGCAAATTCCTGCCGTGCTGTCTGGAGCTTGGCTGAGCCCCATGACTGAAAACTCACAATAGAGGCAAACTGCAAATGAAAAAGCTGGGATGGCATCACCCATCACCTTTCACTGTGAAAATCTCTTTTATTTTCACATTCTGGCAGTTTAGACCTTTCTTTGCTTGGACTTAGAATTTCTTTCTTTTTTTTTTTTTTCCAGACTGTTTTTTTCCCTGCATGTTCTGGAAGTTCTAGTGAACAGGCACAGATGATACTTTAACTTCATTTGAAGTGAGAAGGAACCTTCAGTCTTTGATTCATATTATCAGAGACTGGGGCAGAGATCATATACTCCCTTGTGTTTGTACAAAATAGCTCTAAGAGACCTTGACTGGGATCCTTGGTATTACCAGAAACAAAAATAAGAGATTTGTCAATAGATTATACAGTCTTAAAGATTAGCTCTAGAGAAGGAAGACAAAAAAAAAGATACTGCATCTGAAAATAAAGATTGTTCCAGCTTAACTATGAGCTAGATAAAAACAACAGGACATTATTTAAAATGAGATTTTGAGATAATATGTCTAACTACCCTTTGCAACATTCTAAATCGTAATCGATACAACACTAACTAGAAAGCTACAAAGCTCAGCAAAAGATCTGCCAGTAACAGGATTTGACTTCCCCATGATCAAGTGACCAGGGGACAATCCAACCTGACACTACCTGGAAGCACCACCTCATGCCTCAGTCTCTGAAACCCTTCCCCACTGCGAGATGCAGGTTTATCACAACTGATTTCTCCAGCCAATTCTCACCCAGCCTCTCCTGATTTTTCACAGGTCTCACACGTTTCCTTCAAGCCAAGAACACATCAGAGCTTCCCATTCTTTAAAAGTGCCCTTCTTGGGGGCCAAACAATTAAGTCTCGCTCCCAAGTCTCACACTTACTCCAACTTAAAATGACCCTCAACAAGCCCAGGTGAACCTGGGCTGACAGCACAGATCCCCCAGGCAGGGGGTGGTGCTCTTACCCGATCACACTCTATCCTTTCACAAGTGTGATTCAAGAGATTTACCAGCAGGATTCAAAATATGTGATTTTTATTTATTGACACCTATGGTAAGTGTCAGTGCTTCAGGTGCAGAAGTTCTGGGGTTTTTTTCCCCACTACTATTTTATAGTTTCACCAGAGTTTATTTTACTAATGACCAACTTCATTCTGTTGTCTTTATTTCCTCTATTTGCATCAGAACTTCTCTTACTTCACTTTTTCCTGATATTTGTGCTAACATACAACAACTCTTCTTGGATGTATTATATGTACACTCTGAAATAATTTTCAAGTTACAAAAGCTAGTAGCTTTATTCTGCTGTACTTCAAACATTCCAGCTTGGATAAAAAAGTCCTCTCCTGTGTTCCTGCCCAGAACTCATGTGTCTTGTAAATAGCTGCTGCAGCCCAGAACCAGGTTAAATGATAGTTATTCAAAAGGGTAGCTTTCCTTTGAGTATGTCAGAATATTTTCAAAGTATTCAAGTAGAAAACCTTTACTTGAAAGCACTGCCTATTTGTTAATGCTTAAAACCAATGTATATTTCTAGAAAACCTGAATCATCACATTTTCCCCTTTAGATTTTTTATTGTAGCTGCACCTACAGATTTAGAAAGTTAACCCTAAAAAGCAAACAATATTTTAATCAATAGGGTAAAGTTAACCTTCAAGTCCATTTTCTGGCTTCTACACAATCCAAGTATAACTGCAGAAAAAACCTAACAACAACCCCATTCCTCAAACTAAAAACCCAGAGGTGTCTGTCATTCTTGTCAACACAACTAGTAAGTGGTTTGGATGTTTCCTGTATTTTCATTACTGTGGATCGACAGGAGCAGCAGAGCCCTTTCTCACAGCGCTGCTCAGGACTGGGGCCGTGAGGAGAGCAACCAGGGAGACAAACAGACACTCTCCCTCCCACACGTAAAGCTCTATTAGAAAGTTGCCCAGATGTGCTTGCCTGGTTGTTCCTCCCTCTCTTCCTGTTTGCACCCAACAGCAAATCCTGTTGGTACCTACACCTCCAAAGACATAAACCTTTGGCAGTGTGACCAGGATACCCATATATCTCTGAAACAATTTTAAAAGCTAATAAAAGCCAATCCATTAAAAAACCCTCAAACACTAAACTAATAATCCACTTACTGTTTCACAGTTCAACTTGTCCTGTTTCTCTGTGAGAGGAAGATGCCTCGGGGAAAGTGCAGAGAGCATTTTAATAAGTTTTTTGAAGAGCTTGTGTAATTTTTTTTCCTGGCTTTTCTTCCTGACAAAAATTGTTATCTGCATTCCTAAGAACCTTCTCCATTCACTTGTCAATGTTTTTCTTCTTCCTACAGGACCAACTTGAAGTAAAGGAAGTCCAAAACAGGCAACAATGCGTGTGGGTGCATCCCCTGGGTATCATGGCAGACGTGCACGCTGCTCCATCTCTAACTCAGCATTTGAAAATCAATCACTAAGTCTCATGGAGTCTCCCAGCAGAAACACTCAGGGAAAAAGAGATGATCCCTGAAAAGGCCTACACAAATAAAAAGTAAAAAAAAAAGCAGCTCTTGAAGGGCCAGAACCCACACAGGCAAAGGCCTCACTGACTGTGAGGGAACAGAGAGGGACTACTTTGTCTCTTGTGCAACAAATGCCATTTAGAGAAGTAGCCACGGAAAGACCTGTCCGGGCCAGCAGAAGGGGGTGGGTGGGTTCTTTACCCTGATCCCCTCCGTGACAGAAGGGAAGCCTGCTTTTGAGATTTGCCCCTGGCCAGATGTGAGTAAGGAATATTTAACGGGCTTGCTGGGAGACGATGCCGCCCAAGGCAGGAGCTCATATCATGCCACTGGCTTTATCAGCCTCTTTGTGAAAGGATGCAAAAATCAAACCACCCCACTCACTCGGCAAGCGCCGCACTGGCACAGACATACTCCTCCGCAGTGGTCTCCAGAAAAATGCTTTCATGTGGTGTTGGAAACAAAGATGCCTCTGAGGGTTCAGGATCTTGCTTGTCAAGAAGCATCTGATTCGCAGTTTACCTGTGAAATACAGAGATATTTATCACAAGTGTGAACACGTTTAGTGTTTGCGGAAACAGATACTCATAAAAGAACATATTTAAACTCCTGGTGCTTTTTCTTTTATCAGCTGTCCAAAGTATGCAGAGTTTGTTCTGAAGCAGGGTAATATATTACAATAGTAATTCCAGCCTCTTTAAAAAGTAATCCAGCAGGACAACAAATAACAACGTTATTTTGAAATATACTCAGGAAATAATCCCCACAGCAAGGCTGGTGTTCTGCTGTCATCTAGAGGGAGAGGGTGGAATCACACACACACACCCCCCCCCCAGGTACTTTCCTGCTCGTTCTTTCACCACAAAACTTCAGCCAACATCCTGCCGACCAAGCTCACTAATTTACACTACCCATGTGTTCACCTGCCTGTGTCAGTGTATCCTCACCTATTCACATTTGAAGGAAAAGAAAGCAGAAGTGCTAGGAATTAACAGCAGCAACAGCTCCAGTCCCACAGGCTGCTATTCAGCAGCTTATCTGTCCCTAATTCTTTCCAGAACCTTATGACCAGGAATTTCTCTGCCAACTCGACACTGATGAGGAAAAATGTAAACTTTTTCTTAAAAGCAAGGAGAGAATTACTGTCTGGGAAAACCAAAACTGATAAATCAGTCTACAAGTGTGATAAGTTTTTTAAAAAATATTGTAGATTTTGGAAACAGAGATCAGATCACATTAATTGCACTTACAGAAAAAAAAAAAAAAAAAAAAGAAGGATTGGGGTTTTTGATCCAGCACAGATGAAGATAAGTAACAGTTAAGTATGTTTACGTTATCTGGTATCTTGAATTTTATTTTGCATATAATATTACAGTGGAATACTACAATAATTGGATGGGGATCTTCTAAGCAACTCCTATCTGCTTCAAAAAACACTGATGATTCAACCAATGCTTATGGATTATGTCGGTCCAGGACACAGTGGCAACTGGTATAGCCCTGGTCAGACAAACAGACCGTGCCCTGAGCCCTTCCTCGGTACCTATGCAGTACGTCTGGCCAGACACAGTGTCTCTGCAGCACCTGGTTACTCAGCTATGATGAGCAGATCAGTGCTCTGGGCCCTCTGATACTTAGAATTGATCCGTCCCTATGCAAAACATAGGTCTTTGCATGCCCCAGCTATAGCCCCTCTGAAGAGTCTGGGGCTGCCAAGAAAGCACAAAATACATCATCTCCATTTTCACTGCTAGAGTTGACCAACCCGCAACTACAATCTGACATTTCCCATGCCACAACACGTTTTTAAGAGTACTTTGACAATGTAGCCACCTTTAAAGTACAGTCTTCAAAAAAAATGAAGTTTGAATCCCTAGGAAACCCTTATAGCAAATTCTTCAAAGGATTAGCAATGTTTACCCTAGTGTTTTACCAGAATAAAATTACCATAAATAGGGTATTTTTTTCTCTTCCAAACCACGTTGCAGCATTGTATTTTGTGCTTCTACCTAATCCTCATGCTTCTTATAACATTACCTGTACATGTAAGTACATGTAATATTTGTATGGCAAGTTGTGCATTTCCTGACATACTACAACAGTACATATCCTCATTTTCACAACCTTCTTTAATGGACGAGCAGCCTTTTCAACTGCTTACCATGCTTCTTAGATTTTTATTTTTTTAAAGGAACATAAGGGAGTAAAAACCTCAGAAAATACTGTGAAGAAATGGTGGGAGTGTGAGAAAAGGCACAAAAGCCTTTACGAAACATAGTCCATTGGATGTACCCAGAGCAGGAGAGAAGCGAACACATCACAAGAAATGAAGGAAAAGAATCCCAAGAAAAATCCATAAAAAACCAGGATCCCTGGTTCACTGTCTCCTGGTGGAAGCAGCGATGAAGCTGTCCCTGCTGTGCAGGTGGGCACAGGGCTGGCAGCTCCTGCAGGGCTCTACCCAGGGCACAGCCCTCAGACACCAACAGCGATAACCTCTGGGATGAAACTCCATACAGGAGGAAGAAAAACTAAAATCACACAGTCAGCACTAGGTAGAGACTTTCTTCTTTGAAAAACTTAAATCTACTTGCTGGGCAAAATATTTTGTGCTGGGAAGGCACAAGTATTACATTTATTAAATGTTGAAAAGCTACTTGCATTTGTCAGAGTATGATTAAGTAATGGTACTTATCTAAGGCTATTAGGTGAAATGATGTCACTCTCTCTTTGGCAATCATTCGTTATGCTGTCATCACTACTGCCTTGAGAATACTCAGCAAGTTATCTCCAGGAAAAAAGGAAAAAAGACCCTATATGAAATTAATATTAATATTCATATCCAACGTAATGTAAGTGCACCAAGTAGTAAAGATGCACATCCCTGGCATTTTTCCCCTTGTAAAAAGGGCAGAGATACAAATATCCCCAGAAGCCAGATTTTGTCCTAATCACATGATTAGGTGTCCACCGATGGTATTTTGCTGTTGTTCATGCTGTTCATATTACACTAGAACTAGCAAGGTCCACTTGATATTAGGCCTCCATTTGACAAGATGCTGCACAAGCAGCAAGTAAAAAAGTAGGCTAGAAATAGTTGGGGAAAAAAATTGAGAGAGAGAAGGGTGACGTGATCTACCCAGAATCACAAGCTGACAGTTTGTGTTATCACAAACTGTTATCACAATCAACAGTTGACTATCAAAAAAGTTTCATGTTGATAGTGGTTCATTGCCTCTACCCGAGTAAAATTAAAACTTTGAAAGCCACAAAAACATTGTTCCACCTATTAACATCCCAGGATTGAGCTCTGCCCTCATGTGCTGGTGTTGGCACTCTATCCCAGCCAAAACCAGCACACTTCCATGTGCCTTTGACTGAAAAATCTCTTTCTGTGCCACTGGCTATTTATAGAAAGCCAGAAAACACAGAGCTTCTACTACATTTAGTCAAAATTGGCTATAGGTCCAAGTCCTATTTGAAGGACAGAGTCCTAGGTGCACAAATCTCATTTTTTCAAGAATGAAGCTAAAAAAAATATTACAGCCCCACAATGATGCATGTGGGTGTTTTCTGTATGATTTGTTATTGTCTCACTGCTCCTTGGAAATGCTGGAAAAGGTCAGAACAGCCAGAAATGATGATAAGAGGGTAAGAAAAACAATACAATGTGCAGGCAACTGCAAGTCTAAGCCCAGGTTTAAGGTAAGTCTGGAAGGCTTCTGTGAGTGCTGGCTCTAAACATGACCTAAAACCAAATGTGGTCCTTTGGATCTGTCGTCTCATACCTCAGCCTTCACCCTTCATCAGCAAGTCTGATTGATGTTAAGCCATCTCAGATAATTCTCCCACGAGCAATGCCAAATCATGAAGTCCTAAGAAATGTTTCTCCACAAACTTCTGCCTGGATCATTGACTTGCAGGTCAATGGGACATTGCAGGAGGAAGCCTAACCATAATGCTGCCCATAAATTCACATGGAATGAAGCAGAAAACTATAGAGGTAGCCAAAGCCCTAAACAAAACTCAACAGCTTGATAGCCCTACTTATCTGCTCATCTACATTACAGATAGCAGGTGCAAAACAACTAATAAAACACGATGCACAGTCTGGGACAGTCTCCACTCAGTGACACCTTAAAACCTGCAATGACCTAAGATCAAACCAAACTCCAGCTGAGGCGTTTCTGTTGGACACAGCACGAGGCAGATGAAGACAACAGCGGATGACAACAATCTTTAAATTAGCCAGACAACTCCTTTTAAATCCAGTGCAAACCTGATCACACAGACTAACACTTACAAAACCATTAATCCTAGCTCTGCCCTGAAGTCCAGCTCTAGAAAAGCAACCCTGCCAGACCAAAATTATTAGTAAGAAGGTAGACACTAACCACAGCAGCCCTAAACTTAGCATACCAAATTAAAATCCAGGCTCTCCACCCAGCAATGGAAAAACTCCAGGCCCAAAGTATTCTCAACATTAGAGGGGCTGTTTTTGCCAGACACGGAGCTATGTATAACAAGGTGACTCTGACAGCATCAGTTCTAACCTTTATTTCCTTCAAAATCCTGAAAAAACCTTGCAGTTTTAACCCTAGTGCCACATTGAGCAGCACCTGTTCACTATGATAATAGCACACAATCTATTTGCCTTTTCCTGCCAGAAAACCAGGTCCTTTATCCACCCTATGGCATCACCAAACCCAAAGCCCATTTCAGCACCAGAGAAGCAACACCTGCCACTGTCTGGTTACACAATTCCTTTAAATGTAGCGATACCACTCATTATATACATCCGGGAGAAATCAAGAACCTCCTGTGATACCACAACAAACTCTAAATGATCCCTGACACGAGACGACAAGGAGGTGGCCAGCTACAGCAAGGTAAACACACCTCAATAACTGCTTTGAAAGCTCAGCTCTCTACTGATCCCAGCTTTAACACTGCATTAGTGTTCAATGTCCAGGATTTAGTACTGTAGCAATCACCACTTGATGTACTCAGTCATTCAGGACGTGTTTCTCATGATTTTGAAGGTGATATAAATCCATGTCAGGACTCTAACTAATAGACCTTTCCTCTGTTTATGATCGGGATGTATCTCTACCTTTATACTTAAAACTGTTTTCTTCTCTGCCTGTTAAAAATTGAATATAGAAAGGCAAAGACTATTCACCTCCAAAACCCCTCTCTATATTATAAACAGCCTCCAACAGCCACAGGGTAGTTAGCTGTGTTTCAATGGTGCATAAAGCCAGCGGAAAAAAAAAACCCAAAGCAACTGTTAAAAATGGTTGAGAGGCAATGAAATCATATGACTATGGGGGGTGTGTGTGTGTGTTTTTATGTATCAACATAGAAATCTGTTGCTGGCACTAGGAAATTGATCAGCATGAGGATGTGTTTCACTTGCAATGAGCTCCCTATGTAGATCCAGGTACTTGGAAATGGAGAAACAAGCTTAAGAGCTCACATCCTTTGCCTGTTTCTTCCCATGTCCTGCCTTAGGTCAGCAGCACCTCACGTGCCCTTTACACAGCAGCACCTCCCCAGCACCGCCGTATTATAAATCCTGACTTTTCACCTCTGGTCAGGCAGAGATGTGCCATAAAAAGCACAGACTGGATGAGGCTTTGAGCAACCTGCTCTAGTGGGAGGTGTCCCTGACCAGGGCAGGGGGGTTGGAACTCAATGGTCTTTAAGGTCCTTTCCAACTCAAAACGATTCTATGATTCTAAAAATGGCATGGTTTAGGTATTGCTTGGGCATTTGTCTTTTAGCCAAAACTCTTTTGAGCTGCTGTGTCTTACTTCGTGTCTTACTTTGAACACCATACAAAACGAATTCACTTCGTGGATTCAGGTATGGGCTTTGCATCTGAACTGGATTATGTTTGCATTCTGTTTGAGGTAAAAAAAATATAATACAAATAGCTCTTCAAAAAGAATAATAAAAAAAACCCCTCAAGTGTACAAAACCTTCTCACATCAGAGACAAGGTCACCCTAACAGGTCTTTGAACTCTGGCATTACTTTTATGGGTAATAAAACCTACCTTTTTACAATGGTGATACCAGCTGAAATGAGATTCCCTCGCACACACGGGAAGACCAGGGTGTTACAAAAACATACTGTTTTTTTAGTTCTTTTCCTACAACTCAAGTCTGACTTCACTCATGACAAAGCTGGTGCTTAAAATCCTCCGCGAAGCAACAAAACCAGCAGATGCTCAAGTTCTACATAAAAAGAGGACGCCTTGCGCCCCCTCCCACGCGCGCGCCACCACAGCGCCCCGCCCCGCCCCTCTCCTCCTCTCCCCTCCCCTCCCCTCCCTCACGCACCGCCCCAGCCGCGCCCTCGCGCCGCCTAACGGCAGGGCGAGGCTCGCGGGGCGGCCCAAACCTCCCCGAGGACCCCTCGCGGCGGGTTCCTTTAGTCGTCCGCGTTGTTCGCCGGCGGACCGGGCGAGTCTCTTCTCGGTTTAGCACCGCGCAGGCGCGCCGAAGGGCAGCCCTTTCTCATTCGTGCGCGACGCGGCGGGAGGAAGGCCCCCGGCGGTCGGCGGCGGGCTCTGGAAGGTTCTGGGGGTGGCGGCCGGCGATTGTGGGGACCATCCGTCTCCATCGGCGGTCATGTCGGAGAACGCAGGGGTCAAAGCCCATGGCGGGGCGGGGAATCGGGCTAAGGGCACCTACCAGGACCGGGACAAGCCCTCACAGATCCGTTTCAGTAACATCTCCGCCGGCAAAGGTGATGAGGGGGGTGGGAACCGTTTGTGGTGAGGGGAGGCGGCCGCCGCGCCCCCCCCCCGCTGCTCCCGAGCCGCTCGGTGGCGTGTGGTGGCGGGAATGGGGTCGGTGCGGGTTGGGGAAAGGTGTGTTTGGGGGCTGACGGGAGCCCTGAGCGGGTTACTTGGCCTGTAACGTGTGTTCACGTTGTTACTTAGGTTTTAAAATGGCCGTGATGTAGTGATGGGATGTTAATGGTTTAAAGAGCTGTGGAGATCAGTCCAGGGAAGGTTTCCAGGCCAGATAGCGCGACGCGTTCTATGATCCTACTGCTAAGAGCGGTTTAGTGGTGTCAGAATAACGGGGAGCTGCTTAGCACCGGGAGAGGCCTTCTCTTTAGAAGAAACGTTTAGAGCAATGGAAGCAAACGCTGGCAGCTCTCTAGATTGACTTGCAAATGTACTTGTCTTTTCTTCTTCCTAGCGGTTGCCGATGCAATTAGAACAAGCCTTGGACCAAAGGGAATGGATAAAATGGTAAATCCTGTATTTAAGTTTTTGAAACGTTAAGCTTCCCAGAGGTGCTGTGAAGTCAAGGTGTTTTATACAGCATGCTGGTTTTTGCCTTGACATTTTTTTCTCGAGTTCCATTTGTTTAAGGGAAACTGTGAACTAAACGCACATCTCAATTTGAGAAGCAATGTTGTCAGGAAAAAGATTTTGAGTATAAAAGATTTGTAGTTACTGATCAGAACTACGTTTCCCCTCCTTAGATTCAGGATGCTAAAGGAGATGTGACAATCACTAATGACGGTGCTACGATTCTGAAACAAATGCAGGTTCTGCACCCTGCAGCCAAAATGGTGAGTGGGGGTTTTTTTTCCATTGCTTGGACAATAATATGTGTGAGAGCTTAATTTCTGGCACAGAAAAATTGTACTAAGATTTCATGTTGTTTTGAGGAACATTACCCACTAGTGATAGAGAAGACATTTTCTGCAGCATGCTCTAGAAATACTTCCTTTGATTGTAAGATGTGCTGAAGAGTTCCAAGTCAAGTTCTTATCTGGTATTCCTTATGCATAATCCTTCTGGACGTATTTTAAGACATAAAAGTATTCAGCCCAAAGTTTTTTGTCTCTCATCTAAGAAAGAAAAGACAATACTGTCTTAAACTGCTAGGACAGAAGAGTGGAAGAGGAGAATTAATTGCATTATAGTCCGGTGGTCCAAGGTCCAAGTAGCTTGGTCTTTTGAGATGTTAAATGTAGATGTCTTAGAATTGGTTGTGGTTGGAAATGGGAACGAGCTTCCTGGGGCTCTTCTGCGGGATAGGAGAAGATAGAGCTCTTAGATATGTGATACCAGTTTTCAGCTTGGGAGAAAAGCTGCTTTGCTTCTGTAAGGGATCTGTTTTGCAGTAGTTGTACTTCACCAAATTGGTGTACAAGCAAGGTGGAAGGGGTACCAACTTCAAATTACAAAAGGCATGATTAGTCCTGATGCTAAGGTTGGTGTCAGCAGTGCTTCATTCTTGAATACCTCTTTTTTTGATAATTGTCAGCTTTTGCAGTTAAGTAGCATTGCATATAAACTTGCCATAATTCACTGTTTAGTTGGTAGAGCTGTCAAAAGCACAAGATATTGAAGCTGGTGATGGCACTACATCTGTTGTGGTTATTGCTGGAGCTCTTCTGGATGCCTGTTCCAGACTTCTTCAGAAAGGTAAATATGTGTATATTTAATGTAAAAACATGACTGGACATAATTAAATCCTCTATCTGCTCGCAGGTGTATAATGAAGCTTAAAGTAGCTGGTTCCATTTGAAACATGAAAGATAATTGGAGTCTTCATATCCGGGTTTCACTTGTGTCCCACTTCCGATTAAAAATCTATTTACCTTTCTGTTTTTAATGGAATGCATTACTGTTGATACAGCAAGTGGTGCTTAGATGATGTGGTGAGTGCTGCCTTCTATAAACTCACCTTGATTATTCTTGTGCTTCTCTTGTGGACACAGGGGTAGTGTAAGAAGGTGTAAATGAAATTTGGGACCATTGATTCTACAGGGTTTTTTTTTTGTACCCAGCAAGTTTATCACCTCCCGTCACTTAGAATGTAGGGACTTGGAGAACGATTGGTCAGGAAAGGACACTAATTATGGAAGGCAGAGTTAAGGTAGGTTAGCTCTGGGTGTTCTCTCCTAGTCTGCTTCCAGGCAGTCTGGGGGCGTTTTCAGCTGTGCAGCCAGCTAGTGCTGAGGCTTCTGTGTGCACTGGAATTAGAGGGAGGACGACTGGACTTTGATTTCTTTTCTGTCTCAGATCTGGACGTATTAGCAATTCACTTACACTTGCCTCGAAACACACCATTTTGCTTGTTGTTCTCTTCCTGGCCCCTACCAACGGTTTGCTTGTGTGTACTCCTCTCCCAGTGCTGGTGGTACCACTGGACCAGCAGCTCTGCTGGCATCCTCTACCATAAGAAGTTAGGGGGAGGACGCCTGTCTAGTGTTTGCTTTGAAAAGATAAAGGGTGTATCACACACTGCAGAGAAACTGTGGAACTTCATACACAGCTGTAGGAAACCAGTCTTTGAAAATATGAAGTAAAATCACTGTCAGGCTTCTCAGAGGTATTACCTGAACAGCAGCAGCTCTTGAGAATGCCACAGGTAAATGAAACCTTGAGATGTTTCTGGGATGTTGGACACTGCAGGGAAATGTGCTGTACTTGTCTGGGAGGGCAAACCATTAGGACCATGATAGCTTTTTTCCTTACCTTTAGCAGTGGAAAGTAATAAGGGACATCATGTACTCGGGAAGAATGCATTTTTCTAAAATTACTTGAATTTATTCTGTTAGGATAGTCTCTCTAATCTTAAAACGGGAAGAGAGGGTGAGGAAAAAACCAACCAAAAACATTTTGAAAACATGACTGTCTAACAACTTTTTTATGCTGTCCACAGGAATTCACCCCACCATCATTTCAGAGTCATTCCAGAAAGCTTTGGAGAAAGGTATTGAAGTCTTGACCAACATGGCACAGCCGGTTGAACTGAGTGACCGAGAGACCCTGCTGAACAGTGCGACCACTTCGCTGAACTCAAAGGTGCAACTGACACTTTCCCTACCCCCAGACTTAGCTGGGCCTTTCAGCTTTTCACAGTCCCTGCTGCTCTTCACTTACAGAGAACACCCTGCACATCACAAATCTAGTTAGTGTTCAGACACTGGCTGCCTCCTCTTAGACCGAAAGCCATGGCTGATTCAGATGAAATGGAAGCAAACTGTGAATTTTAGTCTGAAATACTTAGTGATCTTAGATCTTGACTGTAAGTGTAAAAACAAGCTTCAGCTGAAAACAGCAACAGGAATCAGGTGGGAATACTGAGAGCTTTTGACAAAGTTTGTGTAGGCAGCTCTTGTTCATGTGGTAGAACTTCCTAAACCAGCATGGAAGTCTGCAGCAGTGGGCTGGTTTTCTTTCCAGCAGACTTATCTGGGAAGCTCTCATTTTAAGTCTGTAAGAAAGAGAAATTCAGATGTAAGTCCCTAAGCATGGGTTTTCCCACCAGTGTAGCTGCTCCTTCATTTAAATAGAGTAGCTATTAAAAAGCTGCTGTGTTAGGACTTGTGGCTGGTGGACAGGGGGGAAAAGAGCTTTGTTTCTAAATTCAGAAATCAAACCACTAGAAAGCAATGACAATATTATTTTGAAATTACTGTTTATCAGTGTTAAATCTCTCACCGTTTTTTTTCTTTACTATTAAATCCCTTAGGTTGTGTGTCAGTATTCTAGTTTACTTTCTCCAATGAGTGTAGACGCAGTGATGAAGGTGATTGACCCAACTACAGCTAGTAGTGTGGACCTCAGAGACATTAAAATTGTTAAGAAATTGGGGTAAGGAAATATTTGTAACTAGACAAATTTTGTCTCTGGCAAAGCAGCTTCCCAGAGCACTGGATCATGGATTTCTTTTGTTTCCAGAGGCACAATTGATGATTGTGAACTGGTTGAAGGACTAGTTCTGACTCAGAAGGTGGCAAATACCGGTGTAACCAGAGTGGAAAAAGCCAAAATTGGCCTCATTCAGTTCTGCTTGTCTGCTCCAAAGACAGATGTAAGTTAAACTACTACTCAAGCAAAACATTTTGCTGTGGTACTTGGGAGATGCAAGTGTAATGATAACATGTTTTTTTTAAGATGTTGTGTCAGCTCTATTCCGCAGCTATGACAAAGATCTGCTTGGTAATGCTTAGCTAATCAGGACCCTTCAAGAACTTACAGTTGGTATAAGACAGAAAATAGTTCAGAAGTGCTGTATTTCTCATCATTTAAACAACCTCTAATAAGGCCTATTTTTCTACCTTGCTTGTTTGCTTTGAAATACGGGCTCCTAAGTTAAAGCACAGGGAACATCTTGACACTTGCTTTTGAAGTCAGCAGTTGTTGGTAATGCTTGCTTCTTTTTTTTCTTTTATGAATAGATGGACAACCAAATAGTTGTTTCTGATTATGCTCAAATGGACAGAGTGCTGCGTGAGGAGAGAGCCTATATTTTAAATTTAGTTAAGCAAATTAAGAAGGCTGGATGCAATGTCCTGCTGATTCAGAAGTCTATTCTGCGGTATGTTAGTACTGATTTACTCACTTTTTGTGTGTTTGGGGGAACAATTGGAATTGTTTGGAATACCTAGAAAATTGAAGCCAAGTACTAACAGTCAAATTTGGCAGATTATCAGAGTGCGCATGCCTTTAGAAAGCACTAGTCTTGTCTATAGTTTGAGTTTAATTACATCTGTAACTTCTAGTCTGAAGAATTTCAGCACTGCTGGTAAGAGCATGCAAGTGACTAGTGTGAGCGGTTACTGCCACAGCGCTGTGGACTGACGACTTCCCTCTTGTTTCTAGGGATGCTCTTAGTGACCTAGCCCTCCATTTTCTGAACAAAATGAAGATCATGGTGGTTAAAGACATTGAAAGAGATGACATCGAGTTTATTTGTAAGGTAAAGTAACTTATATCAGTAGCTGTTAAAGAGCAGCCGAGTTCAAAGTTTACCCCAAAACTAAGTACTCAGCCAGTGCCAGTTTATTATGACACTTTCACAAGTTTCATGTTCTGACTATAAAAGCAGACATTTCCCAAAAAAACTGCTCTGTTGAGCAGTCACAATTCTAGAAAGATTTGAGATAGATGTAAAAGCTGTGGTCCTAACTGCATTTTACTGTAATACACAGAGGAATGTTGTGCAGTGTAGTTGCTGACTCTGCAGTTCAGGTTCTGAGTTTATTTCTTTTTTTTTTTTCCCTATTATTTTTTAGACGATTGGAACTAAGCCTGTTGCTCACATTGACCAGTTTACTCCTGACATGCTGGGGTCTGCTGAGCTGGCAGAGGAGGTCAACTTGAACGGTTCTGGGAAACTAATAAAGGTGAGTGAGTGACAAAATGTTAATAACTATGTAATGTCTGCCAGTTATTTTAATAACAACTGCTAACTTTAATGTGTTTTACTACTGAAGTTATTAGATTTAAGTACTTCTAATTCCCAAGTAGGCATCATCTTGGGAAGTGGAGTGGTCTTGCTTAGCCAGGTGTCAGTACTATTATAGAACTTGCAGATACCAACTGAAGGCTCTTTTTGTTCAGAATCGTTTATTCAGTCTTAGTATTTGGTTTTGTGTTTTAGATCACGGGCTGCACAAACCCTGGAAAAACTGTAACCATCGTGGTACGTGGATCCAACAAACTTGTTCTAGAAGAAGCTGAGCGTTCGATTCACGATGCTCTGTGTGTAGTAAGATGCTTAGTTAAGAAAAGGTAACGTCTCGGTTTTCTTAGAATAATTTATTACATGAATAATACAAGAAGCTAATAATTTATGCACTGATGTGAAACGAGTTTTTTATTTTTCTGTCCTCAGAGCTTTAATTGCAGGAGGGGGAGCTCCGGAGATAGAGTTGGCACTGCGCTTGAACGAGTACGCCCGCACGTTGAGGGGGATGGACTCGTACTGCGTCCGCGCATTCGGGGACGCTCTGGAAGTCATACCATCCACCCTGGCTGAAAACGCAGGTCTCAATCCTATTTCAACAGTGACGGAGCTGAGAAACAGACACGCTCAAGGAGAGAAAACGGCTGGCATTAACTTCAGAAAGGTAACAAGGAGAGCTGTATGCGTAGCATGGCTTCAAAATAGTTGGGCACTGAACAGAAAATGCTTAGCGTTAGGGTTAAACTAAGGGGAGGACAAGTTTGTGTCTCAACACAATTTGTGTCTCCGTACAGTTAATGTTGAGGTAGATTACACTTGTTCTCGGAGGCCTTCACAGTGTATCCTGAGTAATTGGTAACGCCAGGTAGTTAAATGCCTTATCGACAGGTCAAGAAGCTTCCTCTATCTCTTCAAAAACATTTTCAGTTCTAGAACTAGATCCATTTGGAAGGATTGATCACTGTTACTTGCAGTGGAGGTGCTCATATGTTACAAGTAGCCTGGTTGGACTAGCTTCTTTCACACTGTCCCCATGTTTAAGATGGCATAACTATGTCTGTCTTTCCTCTTGGTGATTTTTGACTGCATGTGTCAAGTGCTTGGGAAGGGGGAAGATGCATATCGTAATATTCCTGTCGAGGAAGGAAGAACATGAGGCCTTTGATAGTCTAATTGAGAGTTGACTGTCCTCGGGATTCTACCAAAAGGAGCCTTGCTCAGTCTAACCCTGGTCTGGCGGGTACAGAGTAACAGCCACTTGTCCTCGCAGGGTGGCATCTCCAACATCTTGGAGGAGCTGGTTGTCCAGCCGCTGCTTGTGTCTTTGAGTGCATTGACTCTTGCAACAGAAACAGTGCGCAGTATTCTGAAGATTGATGACGTGGTGAGTTAGCATTTTACATC